>CAJRST010012224.1:9426175-9445224 GCA_907169785.1 Menidia menidia | reverse complement strand
GCCTTGAAGCCTCTCGCTGAAGAGTGCCTTGCCCTGATTCCTAGCTTTTCATAGCTTGTTGATTTTCTCTTCCGGGTGAACTGATCAATTGTTTAAAAAAAGAATCCTACTTCTGCATCCAATCCCTGATCCTGGATCATGACAGTTGGTAGACAAAAAGTCTTTGCCTCATCTGACAAAAGCCCATGGTCCCAGCTGAAGTCTCCCTACTGCTACTACTTTGGAGAACATTTTAGTTATTGTATTCGTATCGTTCCCCTCACTGTATGTAGTGGTTTGATCTTCTAGATTATTCCTCTGACTGTACATGTTGGCAGGTATAAGCGAGAGCGTATTTTCTTGTAGCGATTGTCTGACTTGTGAAGCTCAACACATAACTGCCTTTCGCGAATGGTGTGTTCACTTATATTCCCTATATTAGAGTACACTAGAAAACTGACTCTCTTCCACGTCATATACAAGCACCCAGGTAGCAGGAAGCGATGTGTTATTGATTTAAAGGTTCAGAGAAAATCTGTTCAACTTTCAAAAACTGGAGTAGAAATGACAAAATTGCTGCGATTACATTCATTTTCTCCAAATTTTTAGGTGTGCCAGTACGGAAGAAAGCGCTGATTTTATGAAAAATGATTTCTTAGTCAGACACTTTGAGTAAAAGGTCACGGATTTCTCCCATTGTCGCTGCGAGATTATGCTTCTGCAATAAAGATTGAATCTATTTACGGCTTTTCAGACGTATTAACCCGAGGTGCCAATAATTGTGGAGGGTGCTGTAATTTTGAAGTGTCACGATGAGAACATTTTTGTGCACTGCTCTTTTATTTATTGATTTTTACGTTCCCGTACGCCAGATGTTGCAATCATACTCTTCATAGAATTATGCGCTCATAGCGGACATGTTTTTTAAAAAAATTTCTTGTTTTGCTCAAAACAGTCCAAATTAAAGCGCGTACATCAACAAGCCCTCCCTATCCCTTTTCAGACGGCTTCTGGCCTGCAAAAGAGGATCTGCAAATTCCTGTACAGCATCTCAAATTTTGTTGATCTTGAGAGGTGCCGATGACACGGCCGTGCACGTTGACGATGAGGCCAAACTAATTAGGCACGCACGCGTAAGCGAAACAGCAAGTTGTTAGAGGAAAGTAACGTTAGCTTGCAGTATCGATTCAGAATAATTTTATTTCCCCCTGACTTTGAACACTGGAGGCGTGGGCGTTTTCCCATTTCATGAAAGATTAAGGACGTGGCGGTAAGGGGGGTAGGCTGGCGTGCACTGTAAACCGCTCTTTCCCTTAGATCTGCACGCGGTTCACATGTGAACCAAGAGGCAACGCCTAAGAAAAAGAAAAAATCTAGTCACATCATCCCGTTCACAGATGGCCGACCCAATCCAAGGCAAATGTCAAAGGACCCATGACAGACAGCACCTGTGCAAAAGGGAAGACTAGAGCGTGAACACGATGCAAATACAGATGGTTTTATATGCTGAAAGATGATGCAAAGCCCACAGCAAATGTCTCTGTATCGTCTCATTTCCAGGGACACGGATAAAACAAGCTGAGCGCGTGTTAAAGCAGCCACAGATGATCCCAGTTTGTAAGGCTGTTTGTTTCTATAGAAATAATGAACAATTCCAAAATCTGGCATTTGTATCTGAGCTTTATTCAAAAGCAAACTGTGCCAGACAAAGGAAATAAAAACACCTGGCTTCATCAAAGTTGTCAACAAAGTTGTTTTTTTTAGATAATAACTTGTAATATGTCTTTGTTAAACTGCACTAAGAGTGCAGCCAAGACAGAAAAAAGATACAGAAACTCTTGAAAAACTAAACAAGCTAACAAAAGTCTTACCACAAGAAAGCAATCAAACCAAACTCGAGAAGCATGAACAAAAATATTGTCAAACTTAAACACATGCTGATGCTTAAGAAAGGGTTTGAGGCCAAAAGTGACAACCAGAGCACAAACAAAATACAAACTCTTATGGCAAAAAATAGAATCTAACCCAACGGCCTGATATTTGAAATAAAGACACGACTAAACAAAATACCAAAACTCAAAGAAAACAATCCAAAATTTAGATTAGAGATTAAACATCAACAATAACTAAACCAGAGCCCGAACACAAAAATGAAAGCAATGAAGAGAACACGGCCATGGAAAACAAGAAATCATAAAACGATAAATCATAATAATAAACTAGTGTCCAAAAACACGTTAAAACCTCGTGAACATGACCCACAAAAGCAAACAACGGCTCTGAATCGTACCAGAACTCTGAGGTGTACAGATGGATTAAGTACCCTGGAGTTCCTGACCACCCTGTGGGACCAAAAAGCTTTTGGTCTTTTGTCTTGCAGTCCATCAAGACAATTACAGAGACAACTTCTATTTCCTGCAGCTTTTAACTTCACAAAACAAGTTGAATTGTATCAAATTAGCAGAGTATATCATCCTCACAGAATTGTTGCACTTTAGTCAAATGCGATAAAAGCCGTTATTCTGTTATCTGACTTTTGCTTTTATGTATCGGAACAAGTTGGAATGTCTTGATGGACTTGAACGCAGCAGAATGCCAAATGGCTCCACCGGCTTTGTGGGATAATGGAGCTCCCACGCTGAGCCTGTGGCCTTGTTTTAGTTCAATCTATCCAGCTTCCACAATCCATCCAGCTTCCTCTTTCCAAGGGGTTCGCTTTGTTCTACGTTGTTGTAGTTTGAAATAAAGCTAACCTGATCATTCGGGATCACGTTCTGTTTCAGATACCGTTTGTTAAACAATTACTTCCGGTTTTAGTTCATAGTTTTTTCAATTTTTTTTAATTTTTTATGAAGATTTCCCTTTATTTTTGCTCTTCCATGTGTAACTTACTACTTGTTCTTTCAGTGAGGAGATGTACACGGTGGCTTTATTGCCTTTGATATACACATCCAGATAAACTTTATCCTTCAATTTAAAAATCAACATTCTTTTTTTCTTTAAAAAAAATTATTAAACTTTGTCATGTTTCATTTTTATGTGTGCAACACTTTTATGAGTCAACAAATTGATTTGTCTTTTATCAACACAAACACAGGCCTAAGATATCCCAGTGTGACACATTCAGGGACTCTCCACAGAAATTGACAATATGTAATTTATCTATCTGTTGTGCTGAAGAGCAGAATATTTTTTATTCTAATGGAGACGAACCACATTATTCACTTGGTCGGGCCTTAAATATACATTTTTTTTTTCCAACCTCTGCAAACAGGAGATGCATGAATGCAGTCGAAAAAATTAAAAAGATGACAACGTACACGCTTGAAGAACTGGAGAGCAAGCAGCCACTGAAGGTGTAACACAAAAGAGCGTCGGCGCTGAATTACAAACACGCCGTGAATAATGGAACGCGGGTGAAACCTGGGTCATCGTGAGCAACCACAAAGGACAGGAGGGAAACATGCAAAAAGAAAAGGAAGCAAAGCAGGGGAGTCGCGTGTTTTGGAACTAGTGAAACAAGGAGTGACTGATGAATAAGACAAAACGGAGAAACAGGAAAATACTGAGATATGGGGGTTATGTTAGGATAACTCTCAACATTAAGGAACTATGTCAAGTTACACCTCATTTCCATATACATGTTCTCTTAATATTTCAGTCTGATATATAAACTTTGTCCATTAGGGAATAGACTGACTTTCTTTTTTTCCTTTTTGTGAACACTCATTACCAATAGGAGAGGCTAAGTGAGCAGGGATCAGATACATAAGAGAGGTTTAATAGAAAGGTGTTCTCATGATGCAGGTTCTCCACACATTACATCAACATCAAGAGCTTTGGGTTTGAAATGTTCCCCTAATTGCTTTTAAATCTTTGTGCTATGTGACAGTTGAACGACCGATAAAGTTGGCCTCTTTTCTGCTTTTCCACGGAGTGGAAAGTTGTCATGAGTCCACTGTAAACATTCCGGAGGGGAGCAAAAAATGAAGGGTGGAGTTCCAATAATCAGTCGGATATCACAGAGATTTCCCCCACCGAGGATTTAGTGACCTTTTGATTGGTTGTCACAGTTTCCTGGATCAGATCTGGCCCGGTAACTAACGTGCACATGTTCTCCCTGTGAATGGGAGGGACAGTCGCACACACAGTCCAAAAACACGCACATTAAGTTCATTTGTGTGTTTCCAGATAGATCTGACCATGCATTTTTTTCTCTGGTTTAGCTCTGGAATGGTTTGGTCACCTGTGTGAGTTGAAGCCTGCCTTTCGTCCTTTGTTTTCTCTTAAACACTTGTCATTTTTCAGTTTAGAGTTTTGCATTATTGCCTAACTGGTACCTCCCGTTCCCTTTCAATACGGTCTTTTGCCTCCACTCCTATACTCCAGCATTATGATTATTTTTCCCCCTCAATTCACTGCACAGAGAGCAGAGAAGAAAAAAAAATGTTTCAAACAATTCAGTCGTCTAGACAGTAAAAATTGTCTTTTGCTCTCGTTAATTCACTAAAACTACTGACACAGACGCTGCTACCCTGTGCTGCTGTGATAATATTTTCCAACCAATGGCGGCCTCAGAAAGGTTAAGTTACACGATCAACAAGTTCAGCTTCATCTTTAACTCATTGACTGCCAGCAATTTTCAGAACAGAGTCCCATACTGTTTTTTGAGCATTTTGATTGATTTTTCAACAGCCACAGAATAGTTTGTGCTATGACTATGTAAACACCGAACACACCAAAAGAAAGAGTAGACTCTCTTCTTTCATCAGGAAAAAGAAATTGTTTCTACCTTATTCCGTTCTTCCTCGACTTGCGTCTCACCGGCGACATGTTCTCTCATACCGAACCATTAGCTTTTTTTTATTAGCCTACAGTCTACGCTCATCTCCCATCAAAAGTGGCACTGCCACCTAGAGGGTCAATTTGTTAGTACATACTCTGTCTAGAAGCCTGATATTTACGGACAAGCTTTAGCAGATCGTCCCCCAAGCCACTCGCGTTGAAAAACATAAAAGATGTCTATAGATGTCTTTGGCAGCCAATGAGTTAAGTTAGCTGCCGTCTCCAATGGATGGTGCCCATACCGCATGTACTTGTAGGAATGTACTTCCATCCCAAACTTTGCCAAGTTTGTCCTAACAGGCCCACAATTGGCATAGTCGGTTTTGATAAATGGCCTTTATGTCACAGGTGCGCTCTCACACCTGCAAATATAAAGAAGGGAGAAAAACCTCTGCCGATGTCTCAGGAGGCCCCGAAAGTTGCTTTTATTTCAAGCAGCAAAAGGAAAGTAAAGAAAACGAAGGAGTAACTCAAAGGAAATAAGTACTTTTGAGTATTTTAGACCATTGCAGTTTCACAGGCCATCTTACCGGGTTTATTTTCCTCTGGAACGTCTCCGTAGCATTTCAGGATTCCAGGGCACGAGTGTTGTTTAGTGTTCCTGAAAAAAAGCGATCGATTCAACCCCTCTGCCGTACAATGCGCGTCTATATATTCGCAAAATTTAATTAGGGAGCCTATATATCCACCGTGGCAAAGCCGATAATTGACTTTGTGTCGGCGCCGTTTGCATTGTGCCAACACATCCTTTTGATACTGCCACGCTGTAATCTCTGCTTAGACAGGTTTTTTTATTTAATTTATCGAACATTATTTAAGGTGTTCTTGCAGTATCGGGGTGGTCACGTTAATTCCTACTGCAACAGCATTCAACATTAGCACCGTCCATAAATTACACAAGCATGTTTAACAAGAAATGGAACCTTTTGTCTTTCCTTTGTGTGGCTTTCTGTGTGGTATGATTTTGGCTTTCATTCCGCCGTTCTGCGATTGTGTCGAACTACCTGTTTAGAAAGAGTACGTTTTGAACTATCCTACCGTAAATGGAATCCCATGTTCAAAAAATAGATGAATAAAAATCCCCCCTGAGAGCCTGAGTTCCCCCAACGCGTTTAACCCAGAATCCCTCTACACCTGTGGTGCCGGAGCTAGGCTGATCCATCATGAGGGAAACACAACCCGAGCAACTGAACCCAAAAAAGCTAAACTATTTTTTTAATAAAAACAAGACGTACATGTGATTTTAGAAAACAAACCGATATTTCCACCACTGACTCCCCAGTGTCTTCAGATTCTATTTTAACCCTTAAACGTCCTGCTCACATTTTTCACTAATTACATTATAGGATATACAAGCGGAAGTGTACTTTTCTAAACTAGCTCTAAAATTAAGTGTAGGTATTTATTTTTTAAAATTTCACGCTTTTAACAAAGTTTTCCTTCAACTATTAGTAGCAAAATGACTTCAAAGAAAGTCTAAATGAAAGGGTTAACCATTCCAGCAATAATGAAAATGTTTGATTCAATGTGCCCATATATTTTTACACTATAAAATGTAAATACTTTTTTTGTTGTTGCTGCTTTATTCAGAACATTCAGATCAGACCCCATATAATTTTTCAGTGGCGTGTCAGATATCATCAAAGTGTCTCATCTGAGTGTGTCTCTATTGTTTGCCCCTCAAATGTGGTCCGTTTTAGTTTTTTTAATTTCTTCCCCGTTATAACTCTTATGTAGACATTAGTCCATCCATTAAAACCCTGAAACTAGAGTCTTTCCCTGACCAGACAAATCACAAACTTATACTAATGTCAGACCAGTTCTTTCCCTGAATTTAATTTCCTTGCTATGTTTCAAGGAAAATTCATGCAAATAACAATTTTCCTTACTCACAAAAAAGGAAGAATTAGTAACTTTGCAAAAGGGTTGCACTGATAAGCTTTAATACCTACTCAGATTTTTTTATTTTTTTATTTTATTCCTCCAAATGCTGTCAGCAGCACATCACAAAAGGACACTGCGTGTGCTTGTGTCTGTGTTTTAAGAGCTGCAACAAACAGGATATTATCTCTCAGAATGATTTAAAAGTGTGTCCGTGTGTATGTGTTAGAGAGAGCGCTTTGAACTGAAATGAACAATGAAAATTTCCGATGCACAGACAACTTCAGATATCTAATTGAAAAGATTTACATATCAAAGAGTTGAATATTTTAGAGCAATTCAACAAACACCTTAGTTATAATACAATTATGTTGATATGTGGCATCATAGGTGAAGAGCCAGTTAAAAAAAGGGGAAAAAAAGATGGGACCGTGGTTGATATTAACGTTTTTAACATCACATTGTGCTCATAAAAGCTTTGATGACAAAAAAGTAAAGGACCTCTTGACGAATTTCTCAATAATTTGGAAACATTTCCAACCTCTAAGCATAAAAAGGGAGAAACGCTGGTTAGTGTGGAGGCGTACAAGATTCCCTTTGAACCGTTTCCCTCTAATTCATTTGCTAAACATGAATCGCTTTCTAACTTTTTTGTTTGCGAAGATGCTCGAGCAACTTTGCGCAGCCTGTGACTGTAATTTGCACCAATTTGGGAAGACCGGGCCAGAGTGGGGGGGGAAATTGGGGGCATCAGTTCAAACGTACAGCAAAACGCAACGCTAACATACTGGAGTCTTTTATTGCACAAATATTTTACCAAGGCTGAGCAAAGTTTCTGGAAGGGAAAGAAAGAAAAAACACAACCCCATCGGAGCAATTAAAAGTCAAAGTGAAAGTGCAAAGAAGATTTTTTTTCGTTGGAAGTATTTATTCACACGCGAAACTATTAGAAGCTAACATATAATAAGATATGTAAATGATGAGTCCTCATTATTGCCCGAGTCATAATTATGGCACTTCAAAATTCCGACTTCATTTCGGAAGCAACATGAGAGAAGATCCTCAGACAAGGACTAAGCTGCTTTTATGTGTGGTGCACAAGAACTTGAAGGCAATCCTCGGCTGATTTGCCATTTCATCTTCGCGTAATTGGTTGATTTAGAAAAGACAAAGGAACAATCCAAATCCGAGCAGCCAAGGAACCCCCCGGCCCAAACTGCAGAGACCCTCAATCCCTCGCTTCAAATTTGTCACCGACGCGAACAAAAAGACTCAAATTTCCGACTGATTTTTGACAAACTTGAAAACTCGGCCTGAGGGGCCACAAAGAGGACTTTGAATATGTTTCCAGAGCCCGATTGAACAGAATAAAGGCCGCTCTACGTGTAAAAATTAGAGGATGGCCTCAAAATGTGTGTAACTGTGTTTGTGGTGTCACTGACGCAACTCTTTTGAACATTTCTTTTTCTTAATTCCTGAAGCTATCATACGCCCGCCATTGTTTTTACTTTTATCTGCCGTGATACTGATAGCTCTCAGCCCCCCCCCCCCCCCATAGGATCTCCAAAGTGGATTCACATATACCTTCACACATAGGCACAGACTGTTTAATAAAGCCGGTTTCTGCCGTGAGCCATTTCTCCAATTCAAGGGTTTTTTTCCGAAAAAGACTGCCGGTTATATTAAAGCCATGCATTGCCGCTGCATTAGAAATAGGAATTGTCCGCAGTAATGACTTCGTGGTGAAAGGGGAGACCACAGGGAGGAGCTGAGTGTGGACGGTCAGACGTTATGTCCGCTGGAAAATAAGGCCGGCTTCATTAAACGGTCAACGGAGGCATTTCCTGTGGCCGGTCAGTGTCGGGTACTGCTTTTAAAGTTTAGTTTAGTTTAATTTCAGTCGTGACATTGTATAGATTTTTATCCTTACATACTGTTAGTGGGATTTCTGAACATTATGATGGCCCCCGGTGTTGTCCTGTGGGGGGGTATCCTATCAATAGTGTGTGATAACGGGCCATTTCTCGTGAGCAATTCAGTGTACAAACACACAAAGAGCCTTTTTCAATCAGGATTTTTTCAAGTTTTTCATTTTTATGTTTGATCAGCATCCCTTTTGAAGGTGTATAATTTAAATAATGTCCTATAGACTCAGATTGCATTCCAAACTCACCACCTGAAGAAGCTGACATTAAGTCATGTTTAGTTATGGATAACTTTCCGTAACTGATCTGTTACCGTGACGATGTTGGCATGATTGCAGTGTCTTCAGTTCTCCCTGTTTTATTTTTTCGGTTCTTCCTGAAGTCTTTTATATCCCACCTTCTTTCCTTCGTACACCTTACCTTGCTACTTATTTCACCATTAGTCCCCCACGTTCATATTCCCGGGTCATCGCTGGTCCATTTTCATGTAGAATCCTCTCGAGTTCCTGACTATTAGTTTGCTCCTTTGTGGATTTTCGGTGTTTATTCAATAAATCTTTAAGACCATCTGCCAGCTATGCCTTCGCTCTTCCCCATCTTGCATTTAGGTCTGCTAACTCCTCCGGCTCTTTTGCATTCTGTGAGAAACTTTAAGGATCAAGAGTTTTGGCTTTGTTTCTAAACTCGGAATTAATGTCTCAGTCTATTTTTTTTCTCGGCATAAATGAAAAACACATTTACACAGAACAGGAGATCGGTAATCCAGAAAGCAAGCAATTGTTTTCCCTATATGATGAATAATACCTACCTTTTTACTCTTAAAAAATGCATAAGATGTGTTCACTGTCTCACAGCATTGCAACACACACTGAAGTACCACAATGGGACTCCTTACTTCTGCTTAAAAATCATGATGAACTTTCAAAGCAATACATATACCAAAAGAAAAAAATAGTAAAACTTAAAAAATGAACTAACATTTAATTAGACGAGTAAATCTTCGAGTTTCAGAGCAACATAAAAACGACTTCATTTAACATACCTTCTAAAAACGTTGGAATTTAAATTGTCAGATGGCAATCTACTGAGAATAAAATGTATTATGTTATTCCCTGTTATCTATAAAATTGTGATTTTAAGCAATTGTAGATTTCAATGACAAACTGACTTTTTTTATTCCCCTAATGAATTACAATATAAAGAAAATAGTTTGTACCAGAAACGATTCGGATGATGAGCTATTTGACATGATCTATTAGAATAGGGATGTATTTCAAGTAGCTTCCTGTTACATGACCACTCATACTCTTATTAATAGAACTACATATATGCTATTGTTCAATTCAGGAGCTGGAGTTGAAATTAAAGTGGTTACCATGGAGAGTTGTTACGAGCTGTGGTTAGTCTCAGTCTTTTTTTACAGAGATTGAGCAAGAGAAAAAGGTTATCTCTCTCCATTTTAACTTTATCTCTTTCACCATATTGTCTTCAATCCAATCTGCGCCTTTTCAAGTACGCAGCCTCTCTTTTTTTCTCTCCTTTCTTGACAGATAGAGGAAAATATTGCCCCCTACTCTGCACCTTGGGGAATTCTGTGGACAACTCTTTCCACTTTGAACAGCTGACTGTTTCTTTGGGAATGAAAAAGAAGCCACAGTAAGCACTAGAACATGATAAAGTTTAAGTTAAGGCTGATAGAAACAACAAGGAATGCGTCCCATGCACCTAAAAGCAATTATTTTGGCTTCCAGTCATAATTTTGGTCGCGAATGAATAATTTCCTGCACAAAGTGTGCTCTATTAAGACAAAATCAAGGAAGAAAGCTGTTGCCGAACGTCCACCCTGCATCCCCATCCAACCAGAGGCCGACTCTTGTAAATTAGGGGCTGCTTCAGATGGAAGAGGCGGAAGTGGGGGGAATGAAAGTGGGAGACAGCAAGTCTGATAATAATTAATTTGGCAGGGTTTTGGTCCTACGAGGCCAGAAGGAAAATATATTGACGTTAGAAAATTGCTAATTAAAGAAAAGGCGCACACTTTTGGTTTGGAAGACATCAATCTGCCCGGGCAGTTTGAGATCTCACTGCTGCCTGGGCTAATGGTGCTAGTAATGCCTTTGGGGAAACACAGAGGCGGGCGCAAATGAGTCTCATGGACCTCTCCAGCACGCAGGATGAATGAGAGCAATGAGGAGAATACGCTGAAAGGGAAAAAGAAACCGCACTCGGCGGACGTTTCATATTCTTCTTAAATTGCACGGCAAATGAGGGAGGAAGGATCCTTTAGTGGGTAAAAACCGTGTGCACACACACACACACACACACACACACACACACCCACGGAGTCGCTGCCGGCAGCCAATATTGAGTCATTCCACAAATGGGATCAACAAAGAACGAACAATGAGGGAAAAACACTTAACAACGCAAGCCCTCTCGCACAGCACAAGAAAAATGGAGAAAATCAATGGGGAAAAAACTCAGACATAAAGTCATATTTTTAACCGTTACTTCTTTGGAGCAAATGGCAAGTCATGACTTAAATGTTTGATCAAAAACTCCCACATTCAAACAAAGGAGCATTGCAAACAAACCGCTCTGCTAATCTGCTAAAATAGGAATCAAAGGTAATATATGCGTTGTAGATTGCATATTTGAGGCGTGGAATACTAAATCTTGACAGGGCATCACAACTTTATTTGGAATTGGGGTTGTCACAATGCAAAACTTATAGACAAGCCATTGTTTAATGAATGTGTTAAATTACAAACAATAGAGTATCCCTACAGCCGCGAATGTCCCTCGGGGATAGAATAACAGTTTATAGATGACACTCATTAAGTATTAATTTCCAGTTTTTCAATATTCTCCAGGTATTTGCCCTTCGGCAAATAAGGTGCAGCGAACGCACGGAATCTAATTAAAAAAACGTCCGTGTGTTTTGTGGCGTGCGCCCATGAGATGTAAACAATACAGTCTGTGCTTTGGCCCTTAACATGAAAAGAATCCATCGCTGTAAGTAGTTTACACAACACTCCAAAGACTTTTTAATTTCAATAGAGACGGTATGCTTATGCATCGGTTTCTTTTAACTCTCTGTAGTGCAGTGAGTCTTATTGTACCGCTGTATCATACACCTTTTAGATGAAACTATGGGTATTCCAATTAAAGCGTGAATAGGGTGAGGGTAATTGCCTGTACAGCCTTGCATATGTACAGAGCTACTTGATTACAAGCGTGTGTTTGATGTCTTTTCAAGAGAAAGTATGCTGGAATGATCTGTAATACACGCTGCTTTCATTAGGCGTCCTTCCTGGTTTGATAAGGCCTAAGCGTCTCACATCCTGTGCAGGATTACATTTTTGTCTCGTCGGAGATCGCAATCTAAAGACGGAGAAGAGATTCTTTCTTTGCAGAAGCAGATTCCTTTCTTTTTTTTTTAAATCTCTGATTCTGTGTTTTTGCGCTCGTGCAAGGTCTCGCCAAGTCCCCTTTGCAAATTAAAAGATGCACGCCGGCGATAAAAAGCCGAGAGCACGTGCATCGGCGGAGATATCTCATAACCAGCAGATAACTCGCACATCCTCTGGCAGGGATTAGGGTTTAAGTAGACGCAGAGATGTCGTATTGATCTCCTTGCTTCCATCACATCTGATAAGGACATCAGCTCGCGGTGTGCCATTAAACATTGTAACCTTGTGGCCCGATGTAAAAAAAAAACACAGTTTTGCACAGTCCATTAAACAGGGAGGTATTGCCGCCAAATCCTTTGCCTCTGCCCTTGGACCTTCTTGATGTGTTCACACTACAAAAAGGCTGTTGAATAGGTTAAGGTGCATTACTATACACACTAAGAAATCCATCTCAAATTAGTTAAAAGAGACGTAGAACCTTGGAAGGAAGAAAATAATCCTGGGGAGTTGAACAAAGTATTGAGTCTTATTATTTTAACTGTCTTGGCAAAGGATAAAATATTAAAGATTGGCATATTATGTCACAAAGCCACCTTATGCTTTAAAAAAAAGAATAACTTCTTTTCATTTTTAACCCTTTCAAGCCAGATGCAAGAATAAAAAAATTTTAAAAAATGTTTTTTTTTCTGGTTTGAACTCTTTATTAGGCCTTGTACCAAAATATGTCAAAAGAAAAAACAGAAATACATTTTTGATATTAATAATTTATTACGATGAGATAAGTCAAGATTCTTTTTTTTGTAGTCTTCTGCCCCCTGTTATCAGGTGTATCTGATTGTGTACAATAGGATTTTGAGCAAAGTTTTTACCATTAAATCCTGCAAAAGGTGTCAGACTCAAAACATTTCAGAAACCGTATCTATCAAATATGATACATTTGGCATTGCAGGGTTAAAAAAGAACTTCGTTTTTTTGCACCTCTCTTTGCTATCACGCCTATTGTCGTTTACCCCTAAAACCTTTTTTATTTGCTGTATGCCGTTGTCAGACTGAAGGGAAAACAACCACTTCCTGAAACGTGAGACATTTTAAGAATGATACTCTGAATTCCACATCCTGTTTAGTTTCTCCTTAATTTCCTCGGCTCCTCGCTTATTTCGTCCTCATCGGAGGGTCATTAGCATTCACGCCGACTCTCCCCCCCACTTGCCATTAATCCCACTTTATCAGTTAAACAACAAGCTTCTAACAGTGGCTTTGTTCATCGCAAGCGTCCATATCTGATAAAGGCCCCCCTGACATGTCTGACATCATTAATCAGCCGCTCTGTGGGAGGACACCGTGGGCAGGTGGAGAGCTGGAAGTACCTCCACCTTTTCCCTGCTCAATCTTTTTAACAGTACCTTCCTCATAATTAATAGGCCGGATCATCTCTCTTCACAGATACACCTCAAAGTGCTCGTGAGAGCTAAAGAGGGAAATGACTCAGGGCTGCTGTTGTCTGTTTAAAAGGGGGGAGCGAGGACCGTCTAACACCACCTTGTTGGTGGCCTTTTTTTTTTTTTTGTCCTCGCACAAAGCGGCCGGAAAGGCGGCGAAAAACGGCCGAGGAAGAGAAAAAGACGGAACGCAAGGTCAAACTTTACCACTCATCACGCACACAGTGGTAGGACAAGCTTTCGTTTCTTGTTAAAGATGATGGAAGTGAAGAAAAAAAAAAAAGACGGCAACTGTATAAGCAAGTGATTAATTTGATTTTAGGAAATCAGCCTTTCATAAAGGCCATGGATGTTAATTTTAGTGGCTACGTGGCATTGTTAATGGTGCTGGAAGCTGTATGGTTGAGAAAAAATCACTCTGTAACAAAACATGAATAGTGTTTTATATATATTATATAATAGAGATTATATATTTTATAAGTACAGTCAATTGCATTTGCAATTTTCCTTCTACATTGACTTGAACCTGTGTATTTCAATGATGATAAAATATGGTATCGAACATATTCCACCACTAAGCAAAAACATAAACAAATCAGTGGAAGCAAAGTGTGTAAAGGTACTTGTGTTAGCCTTCATGGCCCTTTGCTAATGTCTAAATGTCCTCAATGTTATCAAATCTGCTCCTAGCAATGTTCAAAACTATGGAAATAATCATATAAACCATATTTTTAGGGTCGGAAATTAATATATTATAAAAAGTGAGATAGCTTTGTTTAGTTTTTTTTTTCAATCAAAAGTCTTATTTGAACTCGTAAAACGTGCCACTTCTATGGATTGTTGTTTTTCTAGGCTTTACAGGAGGCAAAAAGTCTAATTAATGGTTGATTCAAAGGGTGTCGGCTCCTTTTTTCTTTTTCATTTTCTTTTTTATGCGATCGTACTTTCCACGTATACAGTCTTCATTGTTCTCAGTCCAAGCCTGTGAACACACAATCAGCAGCAAACATCAAAAGAAAAACCCTCTGAACCCAACACAGTGAGTCATCACTACTCACTACAATCACCAGGATTATATTTGGGATTCATCTTGCGGTTGGGCAGGGGTTTTATTTTACATCCCAACATCCAAGTACAATTTTTGCCTCTCTGCGTCAGGTCGGGCACCACTCTTCTCCTTCATAAAAGAGACACGAATATTTATTTTATGTTGTCATAGCACCATGTTATTTATGACCACTGCTTAAGACTTTAGCCGTAATAGAATCTGGACGTTGTAGTTGATGGAGTCTTATTAGTATCAATCTCTTATGAGACGAGTCTGATAAGCAGGTTTTATTGGGTTTCACAGTTATTTTTTTGTAGGGAATTGCTATGCATTTATTCTAGCCAAGTCCAGTCGAGCAACAAATGTAAAACCAGTTGTTATGAGGGAACTTATTTCCTAATGTAATGTTGTTCCTGGTGTGTGTCATGTCCACAAATCAAGGCAACAGCAGGCTTGTAAGGGAAGGTAAGTCAGTCTCCCTCTTTAATTTATTAGCATGAATCAGGATTTTTTAATAAAACTAGCGTTGTTAATTGAAAAACTCTTCTTAAAACCCACCTCTTTTCTTTGGCTTTTGACACCATGTAGAGCGTTTATTTTATATACATGCATATTCTTATCCTGTGAGGGCAGTGCTTTTATTTATTTTATTTTATTTATTCATTTATTTTATCTTTTTGTGCAGCACTTTGGAAACCTTATGTTTACTGAAATCATGCTATATAAATAAAGTGGATTGGATTGGTTAAATGGACCTATCTTTCTGCAGGGGGATTAATGAACTGAAATTAAAAAATGGTGAGATTTTGCAGAGCAAGGGCAAAAGAGTTCCCTTACAACACAGGAAACCTTCAAAATTCTAACTTTTTAACAGAGGCACAGTCAGGAAGACTTTTCAACCCTGTGAAAATCTAATTATGACCAAGATGGGTACGAGATGACACAAGACGAATAAGAAAAAAAAAAAAAAAAAGACAAGAGCTCTGAACCAAACAAACTCTTTGAACAGCAGATCAATGAGCATCTCGTTGGGCCTTACCTTAACCTCTACAACCAGGAGTTGTAGTTCTAGAAGCGGACAGTTACCGATGTCACAATTCTACTTTTTATCAATCAAAACACTGTGAACACAAAATGTAAAATGCTGCAAACGGTTTAGCCGAAGTAAGTGAAGTTCTTTACTTTTGGTACCTTTTGTAAATTGGTTGAAGTGTATGACTTTGGGGAAAGATTAAAAGAGCCCAGCGAGAGGAACGGAGCAGAATTTTAAACAGACAAATCGGGGCTTGTAAGGCGGTGGAAGGTCACAGATGTAGGCTGGAGCCTAAACATTTAGGGATTTCAAAACAAGCGGTAAAAGCCCGAAGTAATTTCTAAATGTCAAAGGCAGTTAGTGAACAGTGGTGAGGGTACGTGTTAAAAGACTGAGAGCAGAGGCGCTTTCTATAAACTGTTGTCTTAGGCTATTTATCCTGCTTACACCAGATCAGAGCTGGTCCCGATCTCCTTCGGGACCTAAACACAACCAAACTAAGGGGGCCTCCATGAGCCTGACCTATAAGCTATGTGGCCACCCAGTCATATCCGACACCCCAGTGCTACTGCTGCCGTTTTTCTCTTTTCCCATTTTTCTAAACACCCTCATGTCTGCTCACAGCTAAATTTGAACCTCATACTTCATTTATTTCTTAGTTTTTATAAAGGTATAGATCTTCCAATGACTTTGTGCACTCTGGCTTTTTTCTACAGTTAAAACATCTTTTTTTTGTCTTTTTCTTTTAAATTTAGAGTATTCATTATCTTTTAGTATCCGCTAACTTAAGAGTATCAAGTGGTTAACGTTCAAGATGCTTCAGTTGGCAACAGTGGTAGCTGAAATACTACTTCGCAGTAGACAGAGTAGACATAAATTAGGATTTGGTTCGCTCTCTTACTGTATCTAAATCATAGTAAGACTACATGGTGTAGCAGATAAAGATATCTATAGTATAAGAATTTATGTACACATACATAATTTTATAGGAGATGCTTTCTTAAGCTAATAGCTTGACCAAGGCAGCTAAACTGACTAATTTACTTGTAAATAACCTTTTGAGTTAGTTTAGGGAACAAATAGTATTTATCAAGATTATCTTTTGTGATGGCTAAGGAAAACCAAAAGCATCAATCATGCAGACATGCATCTTAAAATTACATTTATCCTGCATGTTTTATATCTTTCCGTCATGTTTATTGCCCGGTTATTCATGCTCTCTGTTACTGATTTAGCACTATTAGCAGACAAGTTCTGCGTGCAGATTATTCACTCCGACTCATCTAACTTAACATTATCAAACAGTTCTAATAAATTCCACTTATCTGATTAGTCATGGGATTGTTTAAGAAAACTGTGACATGCACCACAGAGGGCCAGTTTCTATCCTGTTCCTCTCTGTTTCTTGAGCATATTCTGTTTTCTTTGATATGCTCTCTGTTATGCTGTTATGTTGTAAAAATCTGGGGGAATGTGTCATTGGAATACATTTAGCAGGTCCTTTTGTGTAACGTGGTTTACAAGTGAAAAACAAACTAAGAAAATGGAGTTCTTTACACTTCATACAACAACATGTAGGCAAATTACAATTTTTTCATCCAAAATCAGCTTAAAGTGCAGTCACTTGCTCGACTGAACTCTCCAAGATACAAAAAGAATAAATCAGCATCAGATGCCATTGGACGTATTGGCGGTGAGATTTGGACCAATTGAACTCCTGCGAGG
Source organism: Menidia menidia (assembly GCA_907169785.1). Classification (NCBI taxonomy): domain Eukaryota; kingdom Metazoa; phylum Chordata; class Actinopteri; order Atheriniformes; family Atherinopsidae; genus Menidia; species Menidia menidia. Next base: position 9,427,936 of record CAJRST010012224.1, on the reverse strand, counting down.
GGAACAATAAGAGGACTGTGGGGCGAGCACTCAAAGGTTAACCACAACGCCTCTTACAATGGTAAATGATTACATTTCAGGTTTTAGCAGCTCCCTGTTTTAGTTGGCAAAACGGCAAAAGTCTGCTCCTTGTTCTCAGGCCTCTTTTATAACATACGAAAGCAACTTGCTCATTACATGCTGAATTATTATAGTTTCATATGGAGACTTGGTAAAGCAAACATGAATCTTTTTTTTTTTTTTTTTTTTTTCCAGTGGCCTTCACATGAAATGAAACTTTAAACATTTGCCATTTTCCAAGCTGTCTTAATGAGTTGCAGTGGAAATTGATTCCCCGTAAAGACAAATGCCGTTTTCAGAGCGTGAAAAGGGGGTAAAGTTGACGAGCAAAACAGTCCAGTTCCTCCACATGTGAGATTAAAGAAGACAGTGATGAAGTGATTTACTTTGGTTAGCGGGCTCGTAGAGAGAAAACAGGCAGCAGAACATTTGACATCTGAAACCTCTGCGCTGGGGCTCTCCATGGGAGGGCATTGTGTCTAGTTTGAGTAATTACATGTGCGAGAGCTTGTGCTGCCCTGTAACTTCTGAGAATTCACGTCATAATTATACTTCACGCACACACACACACACAGGCACCAGGCCACATATTCGTATACTTTCAATCTGGCTTTCATGCGTCCTAATTATGGGAATCTAGAATTGATTTCCATCTGCTGTAACATCTACGTGGGCCGGTCTCACGTTTCGACTAACAGGATGAGTTTTTGCGGTCCGAGGGGGCGATAGTCACAATTTACACGGCGAGGTTATTAGCTCATTTATCTTCCACAGTCCTCAACACACGCGGTCTTATATATCACGCGCTACTGCTGACTCCCGAGTGTGAATGAGGACGGGATGTGGTCCGTGTCTGTCCTCCCATATCGGCCCATTTTTAGATTTACGGCGGCGGGCGAGTCAGAATCACAGCCCACTCATTTACAGTACAACGCATTCATACATCACCCGGTCCCTGCCGCACTTAAACAATTGAGGCGAGCCGCCCCCCTTTGCCACTCTATCTACAATAAAAAAATCCCGGCCGCTTTACAATTGATACAGGATGATGAACTTTAATTAGATGCTTTAGAAAAAGATGAACCCCATTCAGCACTTTTGCTTGGATTAAAGGCAACGGTGCTTAGGGGGAGGAAGGTTGGGAGGGGCCACACCGTATCGATCCATATGCATTGTCTCATTAATTTTGCCAGAGGTGTAGATTGCCGGTGATCAATACCCAGCGACTGCATCTTTATTCTTCTGTGTAACCTATTACTGTCCGTGAAATGTGAAGACCTCGCCACAATTAGAGATGTGAGGCAAGCGAGGCCAATCGATAGCATAGATGTATGATCTGTAAAGCAGGAAGCAATAACTAGTCAGAGGTACATGCAGTACTCTTCCAAGGCTAAAGGCTAGTCTGGTTGAGTGACTCTAGTAAAAGGCTTCCGCGAGTCCCCTCAAAGCCGAGCCATAATAAGAATTGGAGCACTCAAGGCTTTCACTCTAGGGCTTCTGACTCCATGGCCATTTTCATCTATCTTCAGCTTTTATGAAAGTAATGATCTGCTAACTTCTTTTGCTTTCCTGTGATTTACTGTACAGTACTACTAGAAGGTGCATAACGATCCCTGAGAGTAAACATGTCCATCTCTCTCTCTCTTTTATTTATATACATACATACATACATACATACATACATACATACATACATACATA
>CAJRST010012224.1:9409879-9426165 GCA_907169785.1 Menidia menidia | reverse complement strand
ACATACATACATACATACATACATACATACATACATACATACATACAGTATATACACTGTTCGTATGTTAAAGTTTATGAGTATAAACTGAATTATTCAATATATTTTGTTGTTTTACTCGTCACTGATTGTGACACCATGCAAGTGGATGTTGGGTTGATCAAAACTCAGAGTAAACAGAACTGGGTTCATAAGGCAAAGCGTTCCGTTTGATCAAAAGAAGCCATGCAGGAAGTCGGGCATCTTCAGAGTGAGCGTCTCATATTTCCTGCTCCTCTGAAAGTGAGCGAAAGTGTTTGGACTCATTTCAGATCCCTGCCACAATATATGGTGTCTGGAAGTTTCATAAACTAAAATTGGACTTAATCAGTCAGAAGAAGTGGGTCCACTGACTTGTAAGGTCTTACTTTTTTCGTTGTAGGGTGAAATAGAAAACGCAATGTTTTGGTTAACCCAGTGACCAAAATGTATTTTTGTTTGAATGTGTGATGTCGTTCATTTTTTTAACATGAGTTATCTGGACATTCACTATTCAAACTGAAGTCAGATAATTACCAATGGCATGAGATCCAGTTTGACCCCTTTTAATCCCACTCAACCATTTGGTAGTACAAATTTTAAGATTCTATAATACTTATAGGATATACTACAGGAAGCAAAATAACCTAAACTAGATCTAAAATTAGGTTTAGGTATGTGTTGCCTAAATCAACGTTAAGAAATGACATTTCTTTTTTCAAATTTTACCATCTATAAAAAAATAACTGATTCAGTCAGCATTGATATTGGTCCAAAGAAATGAAAAAAGTGCAAAGAAATAATTTCCCATCCATTTTTTAAAGTGTTTTTCTAAGATGTTATAAGGGTTAAGAAGTGGCAGCAAAGAGCACAATGTTTCACAATATTTTCAGGGAGCCTGTCGACAAGTAAACATTATTCATGGAACAAAAATATGGATGGTATAAATGGTTTGACATAACCATCGGCCTGATGGATCAGACCTGGTAAATTTGCTTGTTGGAGTAGACAACCTCAACAACTTTAAATGACAGCACATAAATAATTAGTCGAACTAGACTTCAAAATAATATGTAAACATGTTGGTCTGACTGAAATTGTGCAAGATATAAGCTCTCAAAGCTATGGCGTGCAGCTTTGATGTTCTATATAAGACTTTAAAGCAGGACATAATCTCTATCTTAAGAAAGAATACATTTAAAAGGAAAAAAAAATCTACATTTGCAATAGTTTGAGCATTTTCTCTGACAGTGCAAAAGTTTGCGCTGAAGACCACAGTAGGTATTGCATTTTCTGATTCAAAATTTGATAGGCAGGATTGTTGTACCCATCAAAAATATACCGCTCCAGAAATTCCCAGCTCCAAGCAATTGATTATGAAACTTGGGTGACATAGAGTAACTATCGACCCACCCATCCATTTGCTATTTTTCAGACTATAAGTCGCATTTTCTTTACATGTTTTGGCCAGGGGTGCAACTTATACTCCAGAGCAACACATAAATGAAAAAAAAACCAGTAGGTTTTCAATTAATTTACCCTAATAAGACAACGGAAATGCCATGCACCATTTCTTCTTTTTTCCGCCACAATATTATTATCTGAACTTTTTATGTTAAGTTAACATACCTTGTGTCAATGCGATTATAGTCCAATGCAACTTATTTATGGTTTATTTTTCTATTTAAATAGACATAAATACGGTATTCCTAGTAGGGTCAGGTAGGTAGACGAAAACTGAGAGAAATGCATCACAAGACACTTGGAGTAACCGAAAAACATAAATGAATAAATAAAACACTTTTTTATCCTGAGGGGTAACTTTCCTTTTATTCCTCTTCAAAGTTCCCAGTCATGCCGTTTACCTGTAATCGAGGCCAAATGATAAGATTATGTTTTCACGTTATCCGGATGTTAGGAAGGATGGTAAGCTTCAGCCGCTCCGCTCTTTTTGATGTAAAGCATTAATAAAGATGTGTGTGTGTGTGTGTGTGTGTGTGTGTGTGTGTGTGTGTGTCTGAACACCTGTTTGGCTGCTGAATCAGCTCTTCCCCAGCCCTCATTACTTCTGAATGCATTTCAGTCTAATTCCATCACGTATAAACCGAGCGACGTGCTAACGGAGGACGGCTCAGCCATCAGTCTGATTTACATCTCTTTCTCTCCTGAAAATGATTTTCATCAACAATTTTTTGGAAACATATAATTGCAGAGACAGTGCACTTCTGGGTTTTTTTTTTATTTTTTTTCACTCCCCCTTGCTCAGATAGAAATTAATTCCTAGTTGTTTACTTCTGTGAGGCGGTCGACTCTGCCGATAATTGAATCTGTTATTGAAGTCTGCTTTCGTATGTCAGAGGTTGTGGAAAAGTAATCTCTTGTTTTTGCGCGCTTGGAAATTTTAGGTCAAAGATTCCGGATGATTTTTTATTTTAATGAAAGCAGAATCGCTTGATGCATGTCAATAACATCTGTTCGAGCTAACGTGATGCAAATGTTGCCGGCCCCGTCCGGAGCTTTTCATCAGTCTGAGAAGATGTTGACCGTTGAAATGAATCATTTATGACTTTAATTCTGCTGATACTCACTCTGTGCTAATGATTGAACCCATACTTAAACAGAAGCATTCCGAAGGCGTTCCCTCTCAAACGCGCTACTGTTGTTAGCACGCCTTGTATTTAACATCAGATTTTGTGGATTTTGTCAGCTATGTGAGCCGAATGATTGACAGTCTGACATCCACATTCACTCCAGGCTGTGATTGGTCCGCCATGTGGAGGGAAGAGAGAGAGAGAGAGACGGCAAGAGACCTTGAAGCCCAATCGAGACAACACCTCGTCGTGCTTCAGCGTCTCTGTGATTGACTGGCGACCTGTCCGGGGTGTTTCTCTGTCTCTTCCAGTTTTCCTTTCGTGAAGTTGAGCTGGATTGGACTCCACTTTATTCCTCCTGACACTCTTCTACCCTCATTTTCCACAGCGGGCGTGTATGTGTGTGTGTGTGCAGATAGTTATTGTGGAGTTATTGCACAAAGTTTCGGGAACTGACAAATCCGGTTGAAGGCGGCTATATGAAGATTCACAACGACAAAGACCCCCTAAACCTTACACTTCTCACACTTTGAGTGTTTGCATGTTTGATAACTGGCTTAATGTTGAGTTTATTTCACGGCAGATGTGAAAAACTCCACCTTCAAATATAGATACAGCGGAATGTGTGATTCGGGGATTCCTGGGATTCCTCTAAGCAGTTCCCCCACAACCCTGAAAGGGAAAGTCTTTGATGCCCACAAAGCAGGAGAACGCTATAAGAAGATTGCAAAGCGTTTACCAGTTTCCTCTGTTCAAACTGTAATTAAGAATTGACATTTAACAGGAACAGTGGAGGTCAAAATGAGGTCTGGAAGAGCAGGAAAGATATCAGAGATGGCTGCTTGTTGGATTGCTAGAAAAGATAAGTCATAGTCCCAGTTTGACTACAAGAGATCTCCTGGAAGACAAATATAGTCTTCATGGAAGAGTTATTAGAAGAAAATCTCTATGTACTCGGCCCAAAATCCAAAATGCAAATCTAGAAAAAGAACATTTATGACAAGCCTGATGCAATCTGGAAACAGGTCCTGTGGACCTATGATCTTAGAACAGACCTTTTGTGGTTGGAAAAGTAAAATCAAAGGTATGTTCGAAGGACAAAGGCCGCAGAATTTCACAAAAAAAAAAAACATCGGTCCAACTCAGAAGCATGGTGATGGATTGCTAATGCTTTTGGGTTGGATTGCAGCCACTGGCACAGGAAACTGGGCATTCTGGGAGCCTACTTAACACCATGTTGAAAAAAAGTTTAGAGTCAGCTTTAATCCCATGTAGCATCTGCTCATACTGTAAAAGAGTCTGTTAAGATTTTTGGAAAGAGGAAGTTACTGGTAAGGTGTGAAAAGTGGATCTATCCCTGTAAGTTTTGGCAAGGTTTATGTTGCTCTGCTTTCAATATTACTGCCGGAAGGGAACATTTTAAAGGATGAAGTTAAGAGTTAGGAAATTTATATATGTAAACATAAACAGCCCGTGAGTGATGTGATTCCCATTGGTGACACTGGCAGCACTTTGTGGACTTCATACGGGTTTTGATGCATCAACCGACTCAATTCGAGGCTGTTAAATCACTGTGGGTCGATTTCCAAACAATTTCTCAATTAAAAATATTTTATAAAGGGTCTAAGATTGACTCTCGGTACTAGTCTCGTCTGGTTGATGGTGGATGGTTGTGGCTATCACTTGAAGTGATGCCTTGTGATTCTATCTGCTGTCCATTTTTGGTATTTAAACAAACATTTGTTTAGATTTTTTTGAAAAATGCATTCAATCAAAACAATATTTCAACTAGATGGATTATTTGTTCTAATTTAAGGGGGCTTGTTAAGTCAATTACTGCATTTTTGTTGACAGTAATTATGTTTTAATCCCACTTTGAGCAGAAGAGCCTGGTTTAAATTACTATTTGCACTTTTGGCAACTTTGAACTAACTTATACATATTTTAGATGTAAATTATGTCAAATTGACACGCCTCATCCCCAGTGCATAGCTTTTGTAGAGCAGAAAGATTGGAAGGTTATCTCTGGATTGATGTGTAATGCAATCCCCATAATATTTAAAAGAAATGGAAGAAACTTTTGCTGTGACTTTGAGTGAGACATTTTCTGACCTCTTTATCTGAACTCTATAACCTCCACATTCTGCAGCCATCTCTAAGTCTTCTGCAAAATTGCCTTCAAAGTTCTCGGCCCGCGCTTTTCCACACAACTTTGTCGAATAGCTGAAATGAAAGTTATTTAACTTTTTTTCTTCACCTCTTTTTTCATATGACGGCAACAAAGAAAAGCCCGCAAGAAAGAAATCTCCCTGAACGACGCAAAGCTGTAATTCTGTATGTCTGGCAGTGAAGTCTTTGAACCGAGCCGAATGAGGTGAGGACGGGATAACATAGAGGAAGGAAACACAGACACCAAAGGAGCCCATTAGCTCCATGTCCAGATCCACATTACCATTACGTTTTTATCAAAGCGAAACACAAAGAAAACACAAAAAAGTACATACGATGATGAAACGGGATGAGCATGGCTAATGACGGAAAGTGACACAGAAATGCTTCTGAGTGCTGCCCTTGTCTGGAATGCGTGTTATTTATTTATTATTTACGTCCGCCCGGACTTCTTCTGAGACTCTTTTGAAAATGTTGAAAGTATCGGGTATGTAAGAGATATTTTGAAGCTTGTCGTGGGAGTGGAAATGGAAATGATGGCGTGTTTACCTAAAAACACCCTGAAATTAGATCATCAACAGCAACAAAGATGTTTTCCAGAAATCAATGGGAAAGCCACTGAACCGTGCATCAACCGGTTAGCATATCGCACTTCGATTTTGAACACACCCCCCCCCCCTTTTCCTCCCTCAGAAGCCACCGCAACAAGCTGAGCATTATTTGCATGTATAGATTTTTCTCCCGGCCACATATATCTATGTGTCATGTTCTCGCTGCGGGGAAGACAAGACTCTATTCATAGGATTCTCAATTTATTCATTTACTTCGCTTCAGAAATCTGCAAGGCTATGTGCAGACATTACGCTCCACAGGAGGTGGAGATGACATCAAACCATGTCCGCGGATGCACACACAGCTGCAATTCAAAATAGTTTGTGCATACATTCATGGGCAATTAGACCATACCCTCTTTTAGTTCTAAGCTTTTGAATAGTGGGCCATAATCGAAAAAATAAAACATCTGATTCGTGACAGGTCTTGGATTTAAGTATTGGTCTGACCAAAGTAGGACTTTTAAAGTAGAGGTTCAACTTGTTACGATGTCAGTCAGCTGAAATCAAACCGAAATGTGATTTTTGAAAATCGGACTAACACACACTCAGATCATCCAGCATTTTAAATCCCTCTGGATGTATTCTGGACCCAGCTGGACTCAAATGAGACAAGGAATCCTGTACATTTCTGTAAAAACATGAGACAAATGTATAGTGATGGTCGTGTTATGGAATGGCCAGCTGTCTGGACTGTACTCTCTCCATCTCTCACCCACTGACCCCGACTTGGAAATGGGGTTTAGGGATAGATATCAGTACAGTTAAATTCCCAAACAAGAAATCAACATATTCAATGACGGATTGTTTTTGAACATAATGACATTTCACTAGTACATTCTGCCACACCTGCATAAATAAAGTTTAGGATAGAATTTCTTGAATATTTAAAGATGTTTATGTTTTTATGTTTATGCATTTTGCAGATTCCTTTATCCAAACCGACTTTAATCATAGAAACATCATTATTTATGTTCCAATGAGGCCACTGAGGCTGTGTAGAACAAGCCCAAATCATCAGCCCTCTTCTACCGTGCTTAACAGCTGGCGTTTGTTCTTTTCTTACCAAGCATCTCCAGTTTGATCTGATCTCTCCAGAGGCCATTGTTCCAGAAGTCTTGTTGTTTGTTACCTTGTTCCTTACAGAGAGAATTGGCTCTCTCCCGCAGCTTTTCAAAACAAAACAAACACGTCCTGTCTGCTTCTGTTTGCACTGCCACAAACTTTAACATTTAACGTGCTACGGGGGGCTGTGTGTGGCTGAGCTGGTTGCTTAGGGCTTTTTGTAGCATGTCTTCCCCCTCGTGCTCCTTTCTACTGTCTACCCACTGTTTATTATAGGCCACCATCCATAATTACCTCTGAAGAAAGACATGCTAACAGAAACATAATGGTGGATTCTGCTTCTTTGTAAAGGATACCCCCCCCCCATTTTTTTTAGATTGATGGGTAACAATGTCTTCTGTAAGATCCTTCCAGGTGTCTTACCACCTTTTACCTTGTTTTGACACTCACCTGAATACTTCAGACTGGCAAACTCCAGAAGCTGCTTTTACAGAGGTGCTCAAATCTGTCATCTTAGTTTTTCCCTTACTGCTTCTTCACAGTGCCTTTTTTCTTACTGCTCTTTGTGTGACGTGTTGCGTTTGTTATTACCTGATTAGATGATCTATCATAATTTTTATGTCCTGATACGTAAAGCCTTGACTTGACTGTAAATGGCAAAGACAAAAAAATAGAATCTATTTTTTTTTCACTTACACCCACAGCCAGGAACTCAGAGAATATTGTTTTTTTTTTCTCTAATAAATCTCCTTGATTTTGATGCATTATTTTTCATCACACAAGAGACAGACCATGGTGGGGAGCTTCTAATCGAATTCGGAGTTGTAATATTTTCTTCCCACTGGTTGTGACATGATATTGAAACACAAAGGCAAAATGACAAAAGCGGCTCTAGATTTTTCCACCCCGAGAATCTAAATTCCCGCCAACTTCTTGTGCAAAGCAAAAGGGAGATTAGCATCAGTGGAAAGACATGGAAAAACCAAGCACGAAAATAAATAAATAACTCAAAAATAAAGCCCCAGAATGAGCGAACCAACACCAAGACGTTTTGCCAGAGATCGATTGCAGCTCCCGCTTGGCTCCTCATGAACCAATGAGCTCGTTGAGTTGTAATATAAAGTTTCTTGTGTCCTGGAGCCACCTCAGAGCATCCAAAACACCCATTTGCATTTATGGATTTTCTTCAAGCTCCCTGTTTCTGCGTTCCATGCTCTTGCTTAGGGGAAATGCGATCGCTATTCATAGTCTTCATCCATTTTATCTCCATCACATCCTTGACCGAGAGCCTTTGGAATCAGGCCTACTCGCTCCAAAACTATAAACAAGGAGCAGGCCTGGTTCTAAACAGGAAGGAACCGTTCAAGACCTTGTGGACGCAATGAATTGTGGAAGTGGCAACAATGGCCTTGCTGAGGGGAAATGGGCAGTTTGGAGGAAATACAGTTTCAATTGAAGCACCAGTGTGGATGCACAAGCATCTGACATGATTAAACCATAATGGCAGAACTTTACTGATCTACATGGGCACATTCTTGATTACTCAATGTCTGTGTTTTCCTTCAAGCGTCACTAAAATAGTTACTGATCTAGATAATATGTTGCTAACGGCCCGTGCCATTTTCCAGATAATTTAAAGTTAATCAAGGATGATTCATTAGCAGATCAGTGAGAAGACTCAGATATAAGCCAGCCGGGACCTCAAACAGCATTTAATTATCTACGGTTTGAGGGTAATTTTTAAATGCACATGTAGCAAATGAGATTTGTTTTCTTTTCTTTTTTTTTTTTCCAATTACCATGGTCACTGAAAATGTGTTCTTGTTAGCTAGGATGTCATCTTCACTGGAAACAGGAACATTTAACCACAACTAATATGATGGTGAAATTCCAAATGCTCTAACTTTTGTAATCTAAATAGATCCATTTACCTGCTTTTTTAACATCAGAGATTCATTTCAGGGTTCTTTTTGTCCCACAGCACACAGAAACAACAAAGTGGAATAGCGGAGCATTGCAGCATGTCATTAACGGCACATGTGGAATACAGGAATACAGAATCCCACCCTCTTTTTTTACCTCAAATTTAAGATTAGGTATCGTGTTATTGCCTGTTCCTCGTGTCTGCATGGGTTCCCCCAAGATACTCCGGCTTCCTCTCACCACCCAGAAAGTCTGGAGAATGAATGTGTAGTATAGTGTTACATAAAGGGATTAAGATCTACCTCCTCATCACACACACCATGCAACCCTTTTAAACCAAACTTTTTGAAAACGGTGTGTGTTGGCGTGAGTGACAAAAGTGGATTTTCTCTTTATTAGTAAAGAAAGAAGCTCTGTAAGAATATATATAATACAGCATAAAGTCTACAAGGTCAGCGATTAACCAACTAAAAAGTTTGCAGACAGATTTGAATCCCAAAAAAAACCCATTGAATCCAAATGCATTCACCGAATGGATTAAAGTAGCTACTTGTTGTGGCCTTTGGCCTCTAAAGATGTGGCTCAATATCACCCTGGTCATGCAAATATGAGAGTGCCATCACGCTGTGGGGATTGGCACTTTTGACCTTTCTACCCGCCCACTTGGCCTTTTTCATGATTCTACAGCAGACAAGCAAATTGTCCATAAATCAGTTTTGTGTAGCCTAGTTTTAACCGGTGCTTCTCGGAATTTTCTATGGTTCCTCCGTCTCACTGAAACGGAGTGGGGTCATGACACCCCTCGTCAGTAAATACTTCCCAAGTTTAATTTTGGATTTCTAGTTTAAGAAATCACAAGGAAGCGGCTGGATGTTTTTTTTCTCAGTCACAGTTAAAACGCCGCGGCGGTACTCCAGAGATTAAACGTCGAAGTAAATAAGCGGGACTCTCCAAAGCGGCATGGAAAAATAAGCAAATACAGGACAGGTATCTGTCGGACTCCGCATTGGAACGTCCCCCCCAACGGGAAGTATTTGATGGATGAAAGCCACAGTATGGGAACAGATGAGCTCTTTCCGATTGATGGAAAAAGAAACACATCTGCTTCTGGATGTATTGATGTATCATGTGATGTTCAAACATGGCGTGAGTGTGGATTGTAAAATTGTGGAAGAGGCTGTAATTTCATGCAATTATTCCCCACTTGTGAGCGTCTCTGGCTGCGTTAGGTGCCGTAGAAGAAAGCCTCCTCCACCAAATTGGTGTCAGGTCTTCATTTGACTCCGTGTCACACTTTCGCTCTGAAGTCCATTTGTGACAAATTGCAAAATGCAGCATTTGGAATCCATTAATGATTTGCTGCTATTGGTCCCTCTCTATTTTTGGCCTTAGCTCGCATAAGAAAACATGACAGCGACTCGAGTGTGTGTGTGTGTGTGTGTGTGTGTGTGTGTGTGTGTGTGGACAGGTTTGCCGTCGTCAATGCAAATCACTCCCGCCTGCCATCTCGCTCCAGCTGGCGTGATGCTTCGGCGTATTGGCAACCGAGGCGGGCGGGTCGATGAGGATTTTAACCGCATCTTAAAACGGGTAATGGTGGCCTTTTATGTGTGTCATTGTCACTTACCCAAAAGTCATGGCTCCTAAGCGCCGCCATCCATCACCTGCCTGCCCGCCGCACGCCTCTTTCTGCCTAACTGATATACATAAGCTCCGTTTGTTTGTTTGCTCGCTCTCAAAGTCACTTTCATTTGTGATGGAGCCGGGCTAGGACTGCAGGACTTACCCAACGGTGTAGACCTATTATATTGAACATTATGTCCATCTGTATTAAATTATTTCCGTTTCATATCTTCACAACGGCAAGTTAGAAAGCCAAACTCCCATTAAGACCCAAAGGTACATCTAATGACCCAAAGCAGATGGAGAATAAAACACCGATAAAGTGGCTCTGCCTTCTCTTTTACTCCAAACAAAAGAACGTTGCAGAGATCTTGTGTCTGTAAAAAATTACGTATTTGGATTCAGAATGAATTCTACTGCAGGTCCTTGATTAAAAAAATAATTTAGCTGATTGCTAGTACTTTGCCCTCCAGGCGGGACACAGAGCACATTTCCAATGCCAAACGGCCGCCCTTGACGGATCACAAAGAGGCTTTACTTCTCCTGACTTAACTTTTTTTCAAAGAGTACCATTTCAAAGCTTTTGAAACCGAAATGTTTAATTCTGCTGTTTAATGTGTGACTTTTTGACACACATTACTTGTTTTTCGTTCCACAAATCAGTTAATTTCATGGTTTCTTGTACTTTGGACTTTGCTTTGGTTTGTGGTTTCCATTTTGAATTGTCCTTCAGGGTTTGATTTTTGTGGTTTCTTTTGGTCTCTGGTCCTCCCCATTCTCCCCAGTTTATTGACATTTATTTATTCTTCTCACACTATCATTATCACTTATTTTAGATCTGTTGTGTGTATATATATATATATGTGTGTGTGTATATATATATATAGACAGACATGTACAGTATATATGTAAATGCTGTTGTATATCTGGAGTTGGTAAAAATAATTTCCCTCTGGGATTATTAAAGTATTTCTGATTCTGATTAATTATCACTTTCTTCTGGAAAAATCTTCCTAGTTCTTTTATTCCTGTTTTTGTCGTCCACATATCGTCGCTTGCCGTTCTTCGATTCACCTTTACTCGTTTCCACATTCATTTTTCTCCTAGTTTAGTTTGTTTGTTCAAGTTCAACTTTTGGTCTTTGGGCTCGGCCAAGCGTTTTTGTTATCATTAAATAACTTTTAGTTAAATGAGTTCCTGTCATCCACCGTTTACTGGTCCACGTTTGGGTCCTCTCATCACAGTCTTATCATTCGGGACAGTTATTAGCTGAAAGACTTGCTCTTTTATTGGATTTGCGTAGGTTTACAGATCACTTTGTGGTATATCTAGAATAAATAATAAATGACAGCAGGCGTTTTGAATGGAGACATTTTTATGGTGCCACTGCATCAGTGTCTTATACAATCAAATATCTGTGATAAGAAGTAGTTTAAGGAAAGTTTATTTCAAAAAGTTCAAGTGAATGAATTCCTGAGTTAAGTTTTCAGACCCAAAATGAATGTGTTCAGTCATTTTTGAAGGTAGGCTAAATGTTTTCACAAGCTTATATGGTACTTAGCTGTGATATAGTGTGAATTGGGGTACTAGAAAATGAGAAGCACTGCCTTCTGAACAGAGAGATGCATATTTATGCATTGGACTGTTTTTTAATAACCATTGGGAAACAAGTATTGGGGAACATGGTCTGGCTTTAAGAACATTCCGTGCTTGAAGAAGTTTCAACAACTATCCAATTTAGAATTGAGGGGTTGTTTCAACAACAAAGCTACTTGTTTTTAAAAATTATTAGTTGTTTGTGGTTGTTTTTTGTCACATGGTTACACAGAAAGTCCTCTTAAAGAGACTTTCTGTGTAGCTTTTAGCTTTTTAGCTGTTGACCTTCAATAAGGAGCATTTTTTCCATTACTGAAAGAGTGAGTCACACTTGCCTCCCTCCGCTGCACTCATGAGGATGGATAAATGGGCAAAAGTATGAAATAACAGTAAGCAGACTCGAAGAAAGTGGCCGTTTGAACTCGATAGCATTAAACTGTGTGTGCTATTTGCCGCTAGCATTAACAATTAGCGCGACTGGCTCGTGGGCACAGACGTTGTTTGGAACTATATATAATGGATACACAATAACGAGCTGTAAATTGAGATGTTTGACATTTACTGCTTCTCATTTACCAAGAGTGTTTTTTTTTTTATCTGAAAAAATGCATTTAACTGCATTGTAGGTATTTCACAAGCAAGAGAAAGCTTACAACAATGGCTGACCTGGCAACTAATAGCTCCAAGAGCAACATTTTCAGAGGGAGAAGATGTTTTTTTTATTTCTCTTTTATTGACACTGTTTAAACGGCACACTTGAGAATACTATCAAATGACATTGGCAATGAGTAAAAAATATATATATAAATCTTAAGAGCGCAAACTACAGTCCCCAGGGTAATCACATCTTGAACGTAGCTTTTTTTTTTTTTTTAACAGCTTTCCTGCAGGAACCCGATAATAAATCTATAATATATTGTGCTCATTTGTGTAGAAATGGGCAACCAGAAGGTGTTCAAGGAAACAACATCCCCTGTGGGAAAGATAACCGCCAGATAAAAAGATCTTAAAGGTTTGGGGAACAAAATGGAATTACACTTCTGCGTGTAAGTGAAGCCTTAAGTCAGTCAGAGAGGTGCCACCAGTCACGTTCACACCCCCGGTGTGAATGTAACATCTGACCCGGCAATGTGCAGCAGTTGTGTAGTGCAAGGACACTTGTGTCATTCTAATGTGACATTTGGCCTTGATGCCTGACAGTGCTGCTTTAAAAGTTGTCTCATTTAACCATGTCATCTGTCATTTCGTTTGCTTAAATTAGTTTGTTGACCATGTCATTCATTTTTTTTTTTTTTACATCCAGTACTTGAACTGTAAAAATTACAAGAAAGAAAAGACTTGTATAACTTGCTGATTACCTTTTTAATTCAATGTTTAATTTAGATAAATTCCCGATAAAATGTATAAGGAAGAAATAATGCAGGTCTTTATCAACTGAATGTAAATCAATACACTAGGGAGGAAATTAAGACGTTGAACATGGATTTTTGAATGACAAAAAAGTTATTTCATTCCACTTTGAAATTAAAATAAAATCCCATTTTGTAAGAAGATATGAAAAGTGATCATACAGTAACAAAATAAATGACAAGAAATTAACATGAAAACGATTTCACTGGAAAGGTAAAAAGTCCGCCTAAAAAAGTCCAAAAAGAATATAAAAGTAAATATTAGTTATTTGATGCAAATCTTGTGACATTTTTATTATATACATACACAGTAGCAGTTTAAAAATAGTTGGAGTGGTGTGAATGTCATCATGGACAGATTTTTTTGTCACATGACTAGTGGATGGTGCATATAACCAGCCAGAACATTAAGATGACTAATATGGCGTGTTTTATTCTCATCCCGCCAAAAATGTGTTATTCCAGGAAATTAGTAAAGGCCTGATGTGCCTTGGAGAAGATTTTCATGTCCTGGGCTTGCTTCCCTGAGATGTTATCAGATCCCCTCAGATGGATATCTGGAGAGTTTAGAAGTCAGGGGAACGCCTCAAGCTTTTTGACTTATTTTCTTAGCCCTTCCTAAGCTGTTTTTTGGAAGGCTCAGTGCTGCCTGCCTGCGGGAAGCTGCCTGTTAGGGCAGTGGTGTTGTCGTTCTGTGGTGGCCTCCTTTACAGAAATGTATATCTCATTGCCAAACTATTAGTCCCAGAATGATTTTCTTTTTAGCACATGAGAATTTGTTGCTTGCCTTACCTGTTAGTGGCTATTACTAAATTCGGCTCATGGTTGTATTTTTGCCCGAGACTTTCACTGTCGTAAATACAATAGATTAGCAAGCTTACTAACTTAACTTATTAAAAATGGCTTTGTTAAACTTATCAGACTGGTTCTGTGCTGAGCCACAGAGGAATTGCTATAATTAATGTCATTTAGCTAACCTGTCACTGCTTGCTGATGAAGTGGATGAATATGAGTAATTATATATATTTACCGTATATAATGCAATAAATTGAATTGGAACTTAATAAATTACACATCATTACTGCATCCAGAACTTTCACAAATATTATGAAAGCAGTCAACTGCAACAGAAAGATGCATTTTTTTAGCTAGCTGTGATAACTAGCTTAACTGCTAAAGAGCCCATATTTATTAGCCAACAGACATTAGTCAACATGTATAGAAATATCTGCAATAACGCAATATTTTTATCAAGCTCAGTCTCATAATGTGTGAAATAAAAAGAGACTTTTCTATGCCACCAAGTTTGAATGAACATATTTCAAAGAACTAATTAAAAGCTGCGTTTTTTTTCTTCTGTCAGTTCGATCCCCATTAAAGTGTTTTGCTTGGACAAGTCCTGTGTGTCACAACATGCTGGTTAATTATTCATTTATGCCAAAATGTATATCATAATCTGTCGAGACTGAGCAAAAGCGTCTCTTGGAGGTCAGTGCGTGTCACCGATCAGAGGCACGTATTGTGCAGCCGTGCGTCATTGTTCGGGAAAAACCGAGGCCTCCATTATAAATACTTAGCATGACAATATTCTTCATTAAAGTGTCATTTGCGGTGCACCGGGAAGATATTGGCAGGGCCCTTTCATCTCCATGTATATTTACAAAGCTCTGGCACGTCTCCCGCTCGTATTCGTGGCTCACTGGCAATGATGTTGAGTTGCCCCGAGCAACTGGGAGAAGCTACAAAGAATGGTTGGCAGACTCCAGTCGGGGGGGAAGAAATACTCGTTAAGCCAAACTATGTTGTCATGGTTAATTAAATACCCAGTCTTTTTTTTTTTTTTGTTCGGTTATGTTTTGTTAGGTTGGTTTTTCCTTGCTGCACCCCGCCCTTCCCTCGCCGCCACAAAACCGCCACGGGGATAAGCAAGCGGTCACCCGGGGTCAATGCTGCCTTTCTCTTTAGTTTGACTGATGTGCGCGATTAACCGGTATTACGATCCAAACTCTCTCAGGTCGGTCTTTAACCTCGGGCGGGTGGGGCCGCGTGCGGGGTATGGGTTTTTATTTCCAGGCCCAATACTGTCGTTGAGCTCGCAGACGGCCGTGAGAACTCAAAACAGAGGCGGGCCGGCGTCGTTTTGAGGCCAGTAAGGGTAAGGACGTCCGAGGTGCAGGACGGGAACGGGGGAGGCGAAGGGGGGAAACAAAAGTGAGACATTTTAACATCGGTGGAGGACACGGTCACCTCAGGTCCAGCTTGCTGACAGAACAGACTTCATTGGGTGTTTTGTTTTCATCCCTGAAGGAACACCATCAGGATCACTGTGTGTGTGTGTGTGGATGCTTGAGTAGGAAATAGAGAGGTATAATGTTTGTGTGTGTGTGTGTGTGTGTGTGTGTGTGAGTGAGTGTATTAGTATGTGTGGTTGTTACAAGCCGGTCTAATTTACATATAAAGCACTGGGCCCTCAGGAGGTAAGTGGACTTTAACAGTGAGATAGCTCTGCTATTTATTGCTTTTCATGCTGCAGTGACTACCTGAGAGCTGCAGCTTCTCAGACGTGGCGGTGAAATCCATACGCAAATGACCAACTGCCGTCACCGTTCCTCTTCCCCTCAAAAAGGACAGGGCCGTTAGACACGTCCCACCGGTAACTGGAAGCTGCCTCCTCCGTTTAGGACGCAGGAGGTGTGACACCACCAAGTTTCTCCTCCATACTTTCAGATTTAATGAAAAAACTTCTCCATATGACACTAATTGATTTGATTATTGTCGCCCCCCCACCCTGCCAGATATTGACAGAGCATGCCCACCCACATGATAAACAAATGTCAGATTGTCAGCGCGTCAACCAAAAAAAGTCAGTTTGCATTTTTTAGAAAATGACGACACAATCCATCAACGTCAGGGTAATCTGAATTGGAAATTATATTACAAACCCCAGAATAAACTCGTCTTTTTGTCCGGTCCAGTCAGCAACACGGAAGATTTATTGCCGTGCCGTTATTCTAAACATAATCTTAGCTCTGCCGTGTTTAACAGTGATTTATAGTCATTCCATTTACTTGTAAAGCACAGACGGGACTGGCAGAAAAGGACAGGCTAATATGCTAGCAGTCGCTGCACTGCAGATATGGAAATACAGCCGGGCAAGGTCGCTTTGAGCTGGACCGAGATGGAATTTTGCTCTCCAGCTGCCGCCCTGCAATCTGCCCACAACTTGGCAACGCTAAAGACAGGAAAACATTTACATCACGGCAAAGAAGAAAAAAAAGAAA
>CAJRST010012224.1:9370001-9409869 GCA_907169785.1 Menidia menidia | reverse complement strand
ATAGATAGATAGATAGATAGATAGATAGATAGATAGATAGATAGATAGATAGATAGATAGATGGATGGATGGATAGATAACCCAATGTTTGTCTAATAGTAATTGTTTGTAAAATGATGTGCAAAAACTAGACTTGTGTATTTATGAAGTGTATGTCACAGATAATTCTTCCTCACATAGGCACATTAGTTCCATTTTTGTATTTAAAATGCATAATTATGTGTTTAAATGTTGTTGTTCATTATTTGGTTTTGAAAGTCTGAATTACTCATTTCAAAGTGTTCAATTACACAATGAAGACATAAATTGTAGAAAAGCAATCACATATTAAACCACTTGATTTTTAGACTTTTTAAACATAGTGACTACTATGAGGCCAGTGGGTTCATGATGGAAAAATTCAAAGATATCATGACTTGGACAGAAAAATGGAGTGTTTTCATATGAGGATGCAGGGTTTCAGGAGGTTAAAGACATAAGCATGACATGGGCCATCACCCTATCTTGCAGCAACGGCTCATAAAGAGTTGAAACACATTTTAGGTATGTATTTTATCTGCCTTGTTGGATCAGTAACCCAGCAAACTTGTCTGTTTCATTCACATTGGGAAGAGGAACCCTCCCCAGTTCCACTGGCATGATCTGATAAGACATATTTTGGGTGTTTGCTTACTTGAATTCTGTACCTGAGTGCAGGTGGGCATGTCATTTCAGAAAGGCCGTCATTACTCTGTCGTTTATATAATTCACTAATGAAGAATAGGACATGGTGAACCTATCATCTGTATGTTGAAGTAGATGATAAAAATCTTAGAATAACCTAATTTTGCAGTGATCACAAATCTGTAAAATTTCAGACTTGTGCCGGCTGAGCTTCGGCCATCATCCTCATATGTCATCCATTTGGCTTTTTGATGACACTTCAGTCGGCCCTGCTAACTATACGATCTCCATGTTGCTGCCACCTATGTTTTTCCAACATATCTCATCTAATTATCTTCCCAGTCTGCGCAGTTACTCGTGTGCTTGTCCTTAATTATATTTTTTCTAATATTCGTCAGTCTCCCGCGGATTGCTCTTCTCTGGGAAACTGCGGTTTCCCCCGCTGAGTGGGTGCGCAACCACCCACACACACGCACGCACACAGACACACAACTGCCGCATACGGGATGACACCAGCACGGGGAGACGGGCGATTGGAAATGTGTACACACGGCAAAGTCAGCGCCTGTTAATTAAAACTGCTAAACTCACAAGTCGATAAACGTCTAATAAAGTTGCCGACTGGCCTGAAGTGACTAGTTAACCGCTCAAACTGCAGCTTCCAGAAAAGCGCGGGCGGACCAAGCAGCGCATTGTAGGACTCAACCTGACTCAACCCTTCAATTTTTTGCTCTTTTTTTTTTTTTCACAGCGCCCCTGACATTTTTGAAAATTGTCTGCTGAGGAGAAACCTTAACTGTCAAGCACTAACAAGAAGAGGAAGGCGAGAACCTAACCTTCGAGGGGTTTGGGGGTATAGCTTCGGGCTGTTGGAATCACAAGGAAGGAAGTACAGGCAGTGATTGGCGAGGACACCCGGTCTGTTTGCATTCACAGGGGAGTCTTGCTACATATCTGGCTTCTTCGTCCGGTTTTGTGAAACTAAAGTTTGACACTCGGGATTTGGCGACAAAGACTTCTAAAAATGCTAGAGGGGCGTTCGTACATGTCACAAAGACGCTGCCTGACCATAAGCTAACCATGACTGTACCAGTCATCCAGTGGTTATACTTTTTTGTAATGTCAAGTCAAATTTATTGACATTTCAAGTGCTTTATATAATATAATAGCATTACAGCGGGGAGCATTAAAGAATATAAAGAGAAAATAATAACGCAGAAAATCCATCCATCCATTCTCTATCCAGTCCATCACAGGGCCACACAGAGACAAACAACTATACACAATAACATACCTTCTTAGGAGCAATTTGGAGTGTAACGCAGAAAATAATTTAAAACAAGCAAAAGTCCAGATAAGTTACAAGATAGCATGCATATTGTATGCATAGACACATGAGAAAAAAAGACATGTTTTTTACCTGAATTTAAAAACGTCTACATTTGGTGAAGGTTTAATGGCCTCTGTGAGTTTGTCCCACTTGTTTGTAGCATACCTGCTAAATGCTGCTTCTCCATATTTAGTCTGAAGATGTTCACCAATTCTGACCCTTTTCTCTTTGCTAGCATACAGAATGATCTCAGTTTGGCCTTTAATTAATTGTAGAAATTCTCATCTAGGCGTTTATTCCCTCCAGACACTGACACAGAACATCTGCCAGGCTGCTATCTTCTGGTGATAAAAACAACAAGTTGTGGATCATCTGCATAACTGATAACTGATGTTAAGGTTCTGTATTGTCTGATCCAAAGGGAGTTGTGTCTTACTTCTTTTCACATACTTATCTAAATCTTGCCAACTTCCCCAAACAATCAGTGAAAGAGCTGCAGTTTGTGGTTCTGCCTGTGCTTTCTTTTAATTTTGCGTGTTTTTTTTCTCCCTTCTATGACCAAATGCTGCCCTTCTTTAGGGCCGTTACAGTGACCTGAGATTACTTTTGCTTTTACTCGGCACTGTAAGGGTTAGGATGAAATTAAAAGTATTCATACTTAGTGCGGACATAGTGCAGTCTGTCGGTTGTGTTTAATTAAACATATCTTTGAAAGCAATTTTCTGTATATTTCTGCATAATCAGTCTCATTTTCAGAGGAGCTCTAAGCTTTTTTTGTCGGTCAAATTAAGGTTAAAGCTACTCAAACCAATTCCATGAAAAGAGCTACTTTTACCAATCAAAACGATAAAAATTGCAGCATGGTTCAGGCAAAAAATCGGAAGTTTGATGACAAAATGAAAAAAACAGCCTTTGTAACAAAACCCATGTAAAAACCGACTATTGCAAGCTGGAACAAATGGAAAGTCTGGAGTTGCTAATGCACACACACTCACGAGGCCATGAATTTTTCAAATAGTGACTTTATAACTCGCATCCCCATCACAATTTGTTTCCGATTTCCCAAACTGAGAGCACTCCAGCTGATGTCCCTTTAAAGGCAGGATATGCCCCAAATGGTTTGTAATTTGTCATCTGAGGTTATTTCTCATGATTACTTGTGCAGCAATATTTCTTTCAAATTTTACATATTCCTGTTATTTGCAAATCTGCTGCAAAAAATGAATTTACCAAGGCCTCCCTCTTCTGTGTTTCGGCAAAGGATGAAACTTTTATCCTAATTTCATCCCCCTCACTTTGGTGTTCAGCTTAGTTTTAACATGGGTTATGTTGGTAACTCTTTACAGGCAGAATTTCCAAAAATGTTTGTTCTATTTTTTTATTTAAGTGGAATATTTACAAGGGTGATTAGACGGTTTGCCCTTATGTTGAGGGCCCCCAGACTGACTCAAAGGCCTGCAGACTGAGTGTTCAAACAGTGTACAATAAAAATAAAGACAAAGGGTTTTACAGTTAGGTGAAATGAAACCCTGCTTGTGCTGAATTCACCGAACATCTTCGCATTCAACAGGTACATCTTTTCAAGCCGTTCGGCTAAGATGGAGATATTTCGTCGAGAGGGTCATGTTATCATTGCTCCAAGGCTGTTTTCGGAGTTTGGTGAGTGACAAAATCCTTGTAGTAACGAACTGACACGGTAGCAAAACCTTGAAAAATGAAAAGGCATATTCAGGAAATAGATCACCCTTCAAGAGTAACTCCAATGGATTTTGCTCTAAGGGGAAAATGAATAAAAACCTCACACCGAATACAGTCTTGATTGCTTTCTTACACACGGGGAACCTCTCTTTTCTAAGAGGAAATGACGCGAACTATGAAGATACCGATCCGTCTCTTTTCAAAACGGAGCAGGTTGGGAGTAAACTGAAGCATCGGTTCACCTGGGTGTCCCAAACTTTTGATGTATTACGGCTTTGTGCAAGGTTAAAAAGTTATGGCAGACTTACCACTTGTCCTCCATATTAATTACATAAACAGAATAGGCAACTGTGAGCGCGGATGTTCCCCAGAGTCGAACAAATCAATCACTATTGATCCACAATACCTTGATGTATGGCAACATCTCAAGCCCGAGACCTTGGGCAGCTTGAGTGATGATGGCGTCCAGAAATAGTGCCGTCTCTAAAGCCGTTCCCTCTAAAGAGAGGGAATGTATGGACGAATTTGAGATCTGAGACACAAATCCGGTCCGATTCCTCCCCTCATTCAGACACATCTCCGGATCACAAAAGACTCCCCTTACACGGGTGCTTTTTGAGGCCGGTGCGATGAATATGAATTGTAATCTGTTTTTGCTCTATCAATAACACAGCCACCGACGCAGATCTACAACCATGTTAAGTGGCTACACCTCGGGCTATACGCCGGCTAATGAATAGCGCGAGTAACCAAAACGAAACGTCGCTCCATAGCCGAGATGTAAATGAATAAACATGAGTCGGGCAGCGTAGGACAGAAATGTTCACTCATAAAAAAATAAAAATCCCGTTTCACTTAAACACATTTTGGATTTTCACCCTGACACTTCAATTTAAACTGGGTGACTTTTATTTAAATCAAATCAGCGTGGTGAGGAGGCGGAAGGGGGAGGAAATGGAGGAACGAGACGGCGGGGAGTGAGTAAACACGCAAACACTCATGTTCATTTCTATACAGCCTCACATGACCACACACACACACGCGTACACACACACACACTCAAGGACAGAGGGGAATTAACAGCAGGCAGAGGCATGCCTCTTTCCCTGGATGCATTGGGCTATTTCAGGAGGATGTTTTGGGCCCTCGGTCTTCTTCCTGTGCCTCTTCTCTCCATATATCCATTTGATTGCAGCTCAGGGAGAGCATGGGAGTATTTTTAAAGCTTGGTCTCAGCAGCTACTTTTTTTTTTTTTTTTACTTCTTTCTGCAGCACCAGAGTGCAAAAGGGCCTATATGGCACAAAAAAGCTTTTTATTTCCATTTAATACAATTGATTCACTTTTAGTTTTAATGCAACCCAATAGTTTGTGTTTTTTTTTCAAACTTTTTTTTACTATAGAGTGTAGCCATACTGTGACATCTAGTGGCATAAACTGGAAATTGCAACTAGCCAAACGAGTGAATCATGAGATAATCTGCCTATTAGGTCAGTTTTAAGTGCTATTGAGCATCAATACCTCAATAATTGTAGAATAAATTAAAGTAATGCAGTTTAAGAGGTTGAGCAAAACCAGGGAAGAAACTTCGAACTTTGGAGTCCATTAATCCACTCGCTAATAAAAACTAACTTGTAAAAATCACAATAAATTTACCTTAAAAGCCACCTAAAATGCTGGAAAAAAACGCCGTTTTGCTGAAAGGAACTCAAAAAATGGGGCTCTACCAGAGGATAGCGTGAGTAGCTTAACACTTACACTGCATTAAAGTGCCCGCGTCGCACTGAATTCGGTCACGGACCGGCTCGCACGGGACTGTCAAGTTTCCAGAAAGCGATACTGTAATCAGCTTCATGTTGCACTGACATCTGAGTTTCAGAGTGACACGACATGATTACAGTGCCGGGCTGCGCGATATGCAGAGACAAATGAAACCTCACACCTCTGACACATTTAGCTCCTCGCTCGCTGCCGAGATAATTAGATCAAACGATCCTGCAGGATTGATATGATGGATACCCGCGCGTGCTGAGATGACAAATGAGGCTGTCCCCCCCTCTGCTCCTACGGAGAAAATTCAAAACGCATTTCTTCTCGCCGTCTCTGTGTTTGTTTGTTTCTGTGCAGGAGTCGATGCTAACCCGATTGTGTTCGCGCCCGAATTGGATTTAGGAACGGCTTTGTTTTCAGAGTGACACGTCAAGGGGTAAAATGCAGCCATTGCAGCACAAAAAAAAGGAAAGAAGAGGAAAGGACGGAATGCATGCGTTCAGTACAGCTGGCAGAGGCAGATCTGTACCTTGCCTTGGGTACAGACTTCGCAACCTTGTCCCAGTTGTGTGGCATAGACAAATGAACTGGATCCCAGTGTGTCCGGGCCTTTTGAGTAGAGCTAAAAAAGTTGACTAGGCAGTCCTTAAATGAGGTCTGGGACACCTTTATGTAGATTCTGCCCCCGCTGGTGTTTCCTGCGTTCAGACATCTTCACCGTGGAGTACTGGGGCCCTTGAGCCTTTTATTATCACACAAAATGTATCACGTTAAAATGGCTGCACTGTCATATCGCGGCTGGTTGTTACCCAGTGTCATAGCAACAGGGGATACATTTAGGCCTTTTTGATCTATTTATATGCAAACAAATACATTGCTTTTGTTGTTTTTCAATTAATCTGCAATCAAACATGATTCTAGAGTGTAAGATAAAGACAAAGTATTATGTCATGTAGTTATTTTTCAACTGGTGAACATGTTAAATAGTTCGAAATAGTCAAGATTTGGAAGTCAATGGCCACCTTGCCAATACAATGTTTGAGCTTTTGGAATATTTCTCTGAGACTGGGCCTGTTTGTGCTCTCTGTGATGGATCAGTGATCTTTCCAGGGTGCACCAGACACCTCTCCTCACACCTCCTGGGGGAGAACCGATCAACTGAAACATACGAACAGGGTTAGACGACGCCTCCTCGTGCATACATGAGGTGAAAATATGTGACAGAAATCCAGGATATCTCCGGATTTTTTGTGTTTTCAGAGAAAGACAAAAGTACACAATGTTATTTAGAATAGAGTGAAAATTCCATGGATGGAAAATGTAGAATTAACTGAGAAGCCTACACACCAGCACAGCAGTGCTTTAAGCTAAAGGTTAACACTCTAACATTTATATATTTCTTACCTTTTTTTAGTTGTGCATGTTAGCATGCCTTCACTCTCTGATTAGCAGTAATCGATTTAAAATAGATGTACTGCCTTGCTCCTCGTTTCCATTTTCATTTAAGTACATAGCAAAGTATATAGCAAGTATATAGCAAAACAGGGTTAGGGTTAGGAGAGAAAATGAGAGCAGAGGATGATGGGAATGTTTCCCTTTGTAGGTATATGTTTTCACTGATTACGTTCTGCATTTATACTTTCAAATATGATGGAAATAAAAATAGATTAAACACTCAAGAAGCGAACAAGTGGTTGTTGAAGTTTTAAAGGGAGGAAAGTTGGAAAAAGGTGAAGATATTGCAAGTTTTATACAGACCAAACAGGAAAGAGCATCTTAAAACAATAGATTCTGATTTATCTACACTTATTATGTAAAAAAACAAAAAAACAACTAAAGGTAAGGAAAACAGCAGTCATAACAAATAAAGTGGGACATATTCCCATGATGAATTGGTTTGAATCTACCTAAGATCTTAGACACAGGTTCCTGTTTATTTTTAATGCCTTTTTGAAATTCTAGAAGATTCTAGCTTTAGTACAACATGAACAGGAGGCCTTCCCGATAAAGAATTGCATTGAAATGACATGTATTGAACAACAACAATATGAATCATCAGGAGCTATTTGATTATATATTCATGGGGCTATAAAAGTGAAGCCAACGTATCTTTCTGTCACATGGCAATTCAGAATGATGTGAAAATACAGTGGATTTGAGGTGTTTCAACCAAATATATCATAAAATCTTATCACTGATCCAGTGTCATGGAGGTTCTTTTCATGGCTTATTCTTTCCCACGTATCCTTCATTTGTGTGTTGGCTCCATTTTACAGCTTTGAACAATGTCTCGTGAGCAGAAAGGGGACCCCCCAAAAAAAAGAACACAACAAATTAGGTAAAAAGGTCGATGGACTTCCGGATTTGACCTGCTTTTAGTTTCTTATTTGATTCAATTGAGGCAGAACTTGCATTCAAATTCGAGCGCAGCTTTTAAAGCTGAAAATGTACCTGCTTAGTGTTGCCGAAGTCAAACTAAGTTTCTTCCGACGTTCCTCCCAGTCGTCCGTCACCGGGCCTCATGCTTAATTTCAGCCCGCACAAAGACAGATGCCGGGTAGCGGTGCCAGGCGGGCGATGGGCGGGGGGTGGGGGGTGGGAGGCACCGCTGCTTTTACGGAACGCTGCCAACTCTCTCCGCGTTTCCCCGCAGGCCCGCTGACAATCTGACCAGAACAGAGGGGGAACGGGACGTATCGATCAGGAACTAAGAGCTACTCAGGGTATCAAACCCAAAAGGGGGGAGGACGGAATTGGCACTTCTCCCGTGACGACGTGAAGGACTCCGGGGGGGTCTTTTGTCTTCGGTCTGATAGGGCCCCTGTGCGCCTCATTACACTCTGTCTATCACCAAACTCGAGTTTTTCAGGGGACTCTCCTGTCTGAACTAAATATACTGTTGACTCTTTGAGTGAGGGATTTAGTGCACAAGGACAACACAAGGCGGCCGCTCTGTGTGTGTGTTTCCGTTGAATCTGCTCAGTGGATAAGGAACAAAGGAAAGCCACATTCACATTTGAAAGGTAATGAGCATTTTCTGTACCGCGGAGGGAAAAAAAAAAATCATTTCTTTTTCAAAGCGGTGGCTCCACGGCACCTTGCTATGGTAATTGTTACCCTCGGAGAGATGCCAAGAGGTGTGAGGGTGTGCCAGATTAGCTGTGTGTGGTTTGTCTCTCACTCGGGCCCACCTTGTATCCAAGCCTCTCGCCCAGGCTTGAATTGGCACTGGCCCGTACCATCTGTCAGAATCTTGGGCTTAGAACCACTCCCGCTGCTTTCTCCGTCTATGAAAAAGGGCTCATTCCATCACAGGCAAACACTGGAAAAGACATTTTGTTTTACACTGGAAATGCAGCATATTTCTTAATGAAGATATTCAAAGTCCAATTTAAGCCATGTTGACAGATTTCCACGTAAACAGGTTCTACAGAAGTTGTTTAAAACGCATTTAAAAAAGGCTGGCTATCCCTCAGATGGGCTGAAGTCCTGTGAATGAAACTGAATCTGAACATTGACGAACGGGCGCTGAAGTGTAATCGTAGAAGAGTTTTGGTCGCGTTGAAATGTGAAATTCACACTTCCACCGTTTGTCTTTTCACCAGTTTTTTTCCCCCATCAGGATTTTTAGAGCCGGTTTAAGATCTGAGTGAAGCCCAAGGGAGAGTGGGGTACTTTTTTCCTTCTCCGCTCATGACGTTGTGATGTGATGAATAGGTCTGATACAGCACTTAAAGCTTTAAACTGGGCTAACCATGCCATCTAGCTGTGAGTCTGACCAGCTAACGAATTATTCCACCTTCATTGCATAAATGCAACCTCAACTGTGAGAAGGCGAGGTGCTTCCGTCTTTAGTTGGAAGGCCACCAAAATATTTAACAGGCAGCGTGTGTTTGCAGTTTCGTATCTATCCGGTTTGATTTGGTCTGGTTGTTTGCCCCTAAAGTTCCTTTTGAGCTCATCTGAGATCTGTCATTCGGGGCCTGTGAAGCGACATGCTCAGAGAACTAATTCTTTCTCCCACATCCTGTCAACTGTATCAATGGGATTTCCAGTTGCACATTCTTTCTTTAAGCTCCAGAAGAACCTTAATCGGGTTTGTACGGATGGTCCCCAGTCGTCCCCCAGGGTTTCCAACTCCAGCCCTCAGGGGGGGAAAGGGCGCTGTCCTGAGTGCTTTAGATGTTTCCTTGATTTAACGCGTACTCGTTCTGATGGAATGGATCTATTCAAAAGGCTGTTAGGCTCTGCAGAAGCCTGCTAATGGCACATCGATGTGCATCAGGTGTGCTGTGGCAGGGAGACGGGTCAAACCTGCAGGACAGCGGCCCCATGAGGACCGACCGTGGTCACCCCTGACAACAGAAGCTCGGTCAGATAAATGCTCCTCCTCACAAGCCAGTGATCTGTCAGTTTTTTAAACTATCCTTTTATTAATCTATGGGTGAGAATAGGGCCCAAATTAGGTGTTTTCTGCCTTGATGGCGAACTGGGAGAGGACGCTACACGTCTTCTGGTTACAGTATTACCCTCCTGAGTCTCAGCATCCTCAAATCAGGACATTGCATTTTTGCCTGTCTTTGCCATTATACTTCTTTTTTTCTTTGGACTTTGGCCTCATAGTGAAATCTAAAGTAATATGGTTTTAAACATTTTATACCAATCATGTTTTCATTGTGTAATAAAAATTTCGTTGATAGGTTTTTGGACGATCAGAAGCTAATTACAAACACTTTTAATTAAATTTATAAACAAACATTTTTAACCTTAAGATAAACCCACTGAGCCTATACGAAGAAAAACTACCTGTACTATGACAAAGTCCAGTTATTAAACTTACTAAATCCTACTAATCCCATATATAAAAAAAAAAAAAGCAAAAATGCACACCAAATAACAGCTCAGGTCTCAGGAGGTTCAAAAACAAAACACGAGGAACAAAAGAGTAACTCTCTTATAATCAGTGCCCTCAACGGCAGTCATTTAAAGGCAAAAATGTCATTGAGGAAATACAAAAAACAGAGTAAAAGCCGGCCATCGACCACAGCAAGGTGTCTCAGACTGGCTTGGGGAAGAGTTAACACAAAATGGAGGTCTGCTGGGTGCAACCGGGGTAATAGGGGGACGGAAATTGTTATGCGGGGAGACACAAACGATAAACTGGAAGCCTGTCACTTCTCCTGAAACATAAAAGTTCACTTGCTGCAGATGTAGGGGTCAAACCATGCCTCAGAAATGACAGTATGTTCTTGAAGCACCCCAGGGAAAGGACACACTCCTGTCACACACACGCATAGGTGCTCTTTTCTCATCCGCTTGTCCCCATCTCCCACATTACACCAAAAAGCTCCTCTCAAAAAGAGCCACCCCGGCTTGTCAATGCCACGGTCTGAAGGCACCTGATCAGTGGTGCAGATGGATGGTCATGGACAACCAGGGGAGTGACGCGCCGGGGAACGGTGGGGGGGTGACGTGGGGGGGGGGGGGGGGGGGGTGTCACTCCGGTTGATGTATACTCCGCCACTGCGCTGCCCTTCAGAGGAACACGCAACACCTCGCGTTTCACAGACTGCGACATCAAACAAAGACACGGGGCCCTTTCCGGAAAAGTCTCCATTTGTCACTTGAACACACTCTTTCAGCTCCTAATTACGTACACCCAGCCCCGGGGAGCCGAGCATCATTTATAATTCCCCACTCTTTGATTCTGCTTTCTCAAAAGCACGGTCTTTTTATTTATTTATTTTTATTTTTTTCTCCGTACCCTCCGGAGCCCCGTAATTAAGTTGCGGTGGAGCTCGGTACAGTGGGTTCACACAGGAGAAAAGGGTGCCCGCTGATGTATCGTCTCCTTTCAACAATTCGAATTCAAACTTTATGAAGTCGTGTGCTTAGTTGTTAGATGGCTGCATCTGGCATTCATACAAACAACATTTGTGTGAAACAATCCTCTGATAAGAATGAAAAAATGCTGTCATTTATTTTGATCCTCATTCGTCCTCTAAAATAAGAATAATGTAGGTAGTTTGTCTCTGTGCGCACAGCATCTACTAGGTTACAGACAGTTGCATTGAAAATATTAGACTCTCTCCTTATAATTTGCGGTTATGCTAGTTAAATCAAACTAGGAACAGTGAGCTGGGGCTGTTTCCAATAGCTAACACTCAGCGCTGATGGATATATTTAATAACAACTTTAATATTGCCTTATCTGTCATGTTACTGTGCAATGTTGAGCCTATGAAACTTGCAAGGGAGTTTTTGGGGAGTTTTAGGTTCAGCATATCTATTTAAATATTCCCGTCGTTAATATAAAACACAAAAGGAAACCAAAAAGCCGTCGTGGAGAAAATGGTTCAACAGCAGCATAAGATAGCGATACTTAGTTAGGCTTTACATAATGTCAAATAAAGCAGTAATATTTAAATACAAGCTTTATTTTGGTGTACTCAGTCTTGTTCTGTTCCGTTCTGAGCACCATGTAGTATCACCCCTGGTTTCCAGGCTATAATATCATTAACACTCATCATCCAACTGATAATCCTCAAAACAAGTGGACACGTGATTTTTTTTTCTGTAACTTGCCATGAGTTCCTAAAAAGAAGGGGATGTAGTTCCAATATTGTGAACCCTGGGTGACTTTTCCATTCAACTTTTTCGGAATTTATCTGTTGGCGATTTTGCCTTCATCATTATGTAGTGCAGGTTTTTTATTTGGTTTTCATATAGTTGAATTGGCTTTTTATTACCACAAACTTGAATTAAGCCAATTAGTTAGGATTAGTTCTTTTTTTTCATTGAAATTTGGGTTGCAATGTGAAAAAAGCATCATACGAACTTATAAAATTTTAAAATAACTCATGTTCATTTGAACGTTCATTGTACAAACACCAATTCGCTTCACCACCACTGACTAGGGAAGCTAGTGAACTATCTGCTGACTTTATGGCATATTGTAATGTTATTTCAAATAATTATTAATTTAGATTGGATGGATTGCATAAATCTAAAAGTACAATCCATGCACACTCACCAAATCTTGCAGGTGAAGAGGGTACGGGTCCAACTGGGATCTGGTTCCAAAGAAAGGGGCCTAAACTCTGCCACAAGTAGACCTCCACAAGTAAATCTGAGAGCAAAGCGCTCTGTTGGGAAATTATAAGGTCTTTAAGCTGTGATGTATCTACAAATATCTGTTTTTATGGTAACTTGGCTCTGGGGGATAAGTCCAGACATTGCTTATTCAACCTTGGCAGAAGTGCTGTCTATACACATGAACTGCCACTTTGTTATGGGGCCAAATGGAGCCAACATCCCAACATGATGTTGCAAAAAAACTGAACTTTATGCGATATTCAAATGATAAAGCCCGCAGTCATTTCTCTCCTCGGATGCTTAAGGTAAAATTATGCCGCTATTAAAAAGCTATTTGATTGGCGCCTCTCCACTGATGGATTTAACCGCTGGCAGTTGGAGGGCAGCCTTTTTTTTCCACAAGGTTGTTTGATGATTGGAGAGAGTGCATTTTTATCAAGCGGCCAGGGCTCCGAAGCAAACAAACACAACGCTTGACTTCCGCGAGACCTCCCATGCGAGCGAGAGAGGGGTTACTATCGGAATGGATCGACCGGAGAGTGGAACGGAAGTCAAATAAAGCAAATCAACTTGGCTTTTATAGCAAGGGGGGGGTTCAGTGGGGTTATTGCCGAGAGTATGGCCCTGTCTAGTTCCACTTTATCAGTGCATATGTTCAGCCGTCACCAATGGGCGATTAAGATGTCCTCAGAAGCTGCTTTTATCAATAAATACATTGATAAATATGCAGGTCGTGGCTGTATTCGTTTGCATAGGATTGAGCGGAAAAAGCACGTTTTCTGACTCGCACTGCCACGAAATGAGCAGCTGTCTTTTTTATTCTATTCTAAATGAACAATCTACACACTCCAAACGGTGTTTGGTAGGCAATTTGAAGGATGCTGCTCTTCTGAGACTCAATGCGACTGAGATGCCACTGTGAAAAGACAGGGAAAGGAAACAGAGGGGTGTGCGTACCCAGCATGCAGCATTTGTATTTGCTTTCTCCTCTTTCCACAGCAGCCCATAAAAAAAAAAAGTTTGCCGAGAGCCCTCCCTTCTGCTTTCATCAGCACATCACTTTGAGCTCCTATTATGCAAATGAAATCACAGCTCTATAAACCATATGTAAATGGAAAAACACAAGCATGTCCGGGCGAAATTACGGCCGTAAATTTGATCAGCGGCGCTCTAATAATCAGAACGGTGAGTGAAGCTCTCCTTGCTCTGCGCCGCTCGGTGAGGTCCCTTTTTTCCATTCATCAGCGGGACGCACCAGCCCAATCGTGTCAAATTGCCAGAAGTTGAGAGCCGATTGTGTCGGGGGAAATTTGTCTCGGGGGGGCCTTGCATTTGTTTGCCTCTCTTCCAAATATCCTCTCTCCAAAGCTCAAAGTGCTTTTTAAGATTCCCCTACAGCAGTTAAAACATATACAAACGGACAGTCAGCTCTAGTGGCTTCAAACATATCGAGCACGTGTCAATTCTTTTGAAATTCCATTTAATCTCGAGGCAAATATGCAAAATCCTCCATGTGTAACACGGATGTAGTGATCAGCTAGATGTAAAATCTACATAACCTCACACATGAAATATTTATTCTCCAAGGCAGTAAAAAGTTAAAAGGCCAGCACATCAAGGAGAGATCAGAATAAGATGGAGAGCCTGATTTAAAGGCAATGTGGACTGAGTGGATCCCATAAGCCTTCTGATGCCCAACAACACTCGTGATAAATACTGCCCCCTTAGTGCAACACGAGCCCGTAAAGTGAACTCTTTGACAGACGGAATGCAAAACCGTTTCGCCATTTCGCCTAAGTGCTGCATCTGAGATTGGATCTGAGGGATTTTCAGCTGAAATGGCATCAAACTGACGTCTGTTTGACGGCCTGTCAGTTTGGGAAAAGCTACCGCGTTGACCTGAACGGACTGAAGTCTCAGCCCGTCGTACACGGGTTAAGCATCTCTAAATTATTTGGGAGTTTTTGACCGGATGCTTATTTCAGCGTTTCATTGCATTAGATGTTTGAAAATGTTACCACACCTAATTTTCTAACGTTGGTCAGACCCAACTGGAGACAACTCGAGTTCTTTGGGTATTTTACCCATCAGGGAAAAACTTCCTCACTTCTTCACCATTAAGTGGTGATTATAATATTTAAACTAGAGCATTATGAGAGACATTGAATATTTTCAACCAGTAACTGAGCGACTCTGTGGATAATTGAACATTTTTACTCCATTCTGGCCTGCCATAGAGATGCCTTGGAACATTATTAATATTAGCACAGAATGCCCAGAGCCAGAGTTTTTATTCTCAGGCTGTGATTGTGGCAATACACTGAAACTAGGGGCCTATTCAAAGCTGGTCACCACATTTGAGTAGACAAATTCAACCTTAGAAAACCAATGGGTGAATTGGGTATAATAAATAGACTAGGTGACAAAACTGATCAAATTGAGGAGCTGATAAACTAACATTTTCAAACGGCACAAGGTTGAATCGATAGGAGTGGGCATGGTATGAATGATACAGGAATGAGGCCTTTTTAGTCGGATTGGATTAGATGAAGATGTAGTAGAAAAAGAATAACAGCCACTGTCAAACTGGATCAGGTGGAGCCAAATAAACCTCAGAGACTGTGATTAAGAAAAACCATGGAGGGTTATTTGTACATGCAGGTAGTAATAACCTATAATTAGATTTCTGGAATATGCAACCTCTAGTGGTTATGACAACAATTGCGAGTATATTGTAAACATGGCCGATCTCATGGTGCGTCGTACAAAGAATGTATTTTAGTTTGTAACCATTGTATTCAAACCAGATGTGATGCTTTGTCCACACAGGAAGGGGTTATGTTGTTGGGTTAAGATGTTGTCAAGTAAATCAGAAAAACTGGTTCCTTAGTGCGATTTTTACATTTTCTAATTTTTCGCATCCATCCGTCCAGTATGTCTTTCATCTGAGTTTTAACATAACTTTGTTTTTCATATTATTGGTTGACTTTGTTGGGTTTTGCCTGGTTCAAGACCATTAAATCAGTTCACGCACTTAAGAAGAGAGAGTGCGGTGTTGAAAATTCAGATTATTTTCACAATAACCGCTTTTGATAACGGCAATCTTAGACTCAAGGACCGACTCATCTTTTTAATAATCTTTTCCCTTAAGTTAGATTTAACAAGCAGCTCTGGTAACGATGGGAAAAATAATAAGAAGGTCAAACTATTAACATCTTTGCGTATGGCTTTGATGGTAAAGTGCAGAATCTGTCTGAATTATGAGTCATTTTCACAATCGGAGGAGCAGAAAATGTTCCGTGTGTGCCAGAAAACCCGCAGAAAATGAACAGGAGTCCGGACTCTCTGTTCGGCCCCCCGCTGTGTTAATGGGCTCTGCTCCACATCCAAAGTGTGACCAGCCCGGCACGACGACAGTTACGTTTCCACGGAGCCCGTGATCCTCTCACCTTTATAGCAGCTTTACAAGTGACCTGACCACTGTCGTTGTGTGTGTGGTGAGAAACCATTTCCAGCTATAAAATGATTATATCCGCTCAGAGGCATTAATAATGGATCTGGATTGAAGATTGTCTTGATTTTCCATCCTGTATGCCCCTACGAGGGCAACAACCACCATACATTTAACTGTCATGTTGGAATTTAATTAATATATTCAGAATTCACATTGCACTGTACTTGAAGCATTTTAATTGGATTTTTGGGTACGATTAATGAATAATTGAGAAGTTGCAGAAATCATTGATTGTCATAGCAGTGGAGTGCTTTTACTGCAATTAAAATATCTTTCAATTCATTCTGTAACATTACGCATTGGTTTTTCAAGCTGAAAGCAAAAGCGTCCTTTTTTGCCAAAAAGTTTGTTTGTCTTAAATCTGTTTTTTAAACCCAGTTTTGAAAAAAGTAAAGAACAAAAACAATGCATTAATTTAAAAACCCGACAACCCAATCTAGAAGGGCAGCTGAAAATAGGGATGATGTTGGATGTTTATATCTAATCAAATTGAATCCATATATTCTGCACTATTTGTAAGCTGTTGTGTCATCAAATTGGTGAGTGGAACCATTTCTCACGAAATACAAGAAACTCACATCAGTATTAAACATATCTCCTTGTCTTGGTAATTAGTTTCACTCCATTTTTGGCAATGGTCAACAGATAATAACTGTCCTTGTGCTGCCATTTCCATTTGATTTTTAGTTTACAATACACCCAAATGAAATCAAGACTCACGAGTATTCATTTAGTAAACTGTCTTTATTGTTTAGAATTATTTCATTTAATTTAGGGAACCCACCGTGTTTCATGGTAACAGGAAAAGGGAAATAATTACATTCTGTTTTGAATTAAGGACATAATTAGAAGAGACCAGGAGGAAGGGAATTACTTAAAGAAAGAGCTAAAGAACCTGTTATGTTTACATACACAAGTATCTGCCTTCTCACATTTTTTCCCACTCCAGCTACACAACTATTAGTGTGTCTGTTTAAGTGACACAAAAAAAATGGTTTTGTAAGTTTGACTTTCTTTTTTCTTTTTAAACTTAAACAAATTACACAAAAATGATCTTCTCAAACCGAGATGAATAGATTCCATGCACAGTTGAATCATGCTCCCATTACAGCTCCACCTCTTGTACGGTGTACTGTACGTTAGACATTGAATCCAGTTACTGACAGCAGTACGTAGAAACTGCAACGCTGAGAACGATGTGAGAAAAAGCTAATGACATTTTTTTGTTGGGGTCTTTAGCCTAAGGAGACTTTAAAACAAATATTGTCTTCTCCAAGTTACTTGAATTGTCATTTCATCTGGAAATGTGAATGAGAATTGCTTTATTGGGCATATTTAGCCCACTTGGGAAGAGGTGACTCAATCCCCCCACAGTAACTATTCGTAACTGAAAATACTGATTTAAAAAATGAACGTTCCTGTATTTGATTTGAAGTGAGGTATTACTATTCTATATAATTTACTAATTGGAGGTTTTTAAAAACAAAGTCCCTCATTAAGATACTATAGGATTGTGTCCATTATATTTAAATTCAAGCAAAAATACGTATATATCTGTATGTTTAAATATACAAAGGAAAAGGAAAAAAAGCAAGATAATCTCCTCTGCTGAGCGCTTTTGAAACTCACTCCCACATAAATAACTGTGATACTAATATAGCAGAGCAGAGCAGGCCCTCGGGCGACAAGCTGGTGGTTATTGTTGTAATATAATAAGATTTAGATCATATCTGTGCTCATATTGAACTGTGGAAAAATAAGAATGTATAAGGTGCGCAGGTGCTTATTAAAATGGCGTTCTCCACCGTGTGTACGGCTTCCTGCCTCTGAGCGCCAACAGATGGGCCTGACCCTCCGCGTTAATGTGCTTGTATCCGTAAAAGGAGTGTGACCCGGGAGGAACGCGGTCCCTCTACGCCTGCCCCAGACCATCGCCTCCAAGTGAGTGCTCAGGAGAGCAGTTTGCACTTCGTTTTTCAGGGAAACACACACATACACGTACACACAGCCAGAGGTATGAGGTCCACAAAATGACTCTCCTAAAGGAAAACGCCCTGGTGAAATTGCATTAAAAAAAAGTTACTTTTTGAAGAAAAGTCACCACATTTACAATTGAAATGGATTTCTAGAATCAACTTTAATAGTAAGCAGTTTATTTTGCAGTCTTTTTATGTCTTGAATGACCTTATAATGATTGGCTGAATGGTGTGTCATTCTTCTTTGAGTCACATTTTGAACTCAGTGGGTGACCATCGGTTTTTAAAAACGCAGAATACCGCTGTACTGCAGTGCAAGGACACAAGTTGTGCTTAAACGATATAAAGCCTCTTTTTCTCTTCCTTGCAAATCATTGTGTTTAGTGTCTGCCAGTCAAACAGACTCCTAAGAACACTTCCTGAAGATGAATAATGTGAACAGGTGCGTGCAGAAGTGATTTTATTAGCAGAGGTTCACTTTCTGCAAGCCCAAAAACAATTGGATATGGACTAAAATAACAAAACAGCAAATAGTCTAGGAATCTGGAAAGATGTGGGAAATGCCAGAGACATCTTATAGAAAAATAGTACATGTCCACTGGGAAATTCTCTCATTTAAACAACAAAACAAGTCCAGATTTGGATGACTTACTAAAAAAAAAAATAGAACATTTGAGAGCAGTGATTTTTCTTTTTCTTTTCTTTTTTGTGGTTGTTTGATCATTTTCAAAATTGTACTTTCCCGGTAAATATAAATATTTCAAAAGTCTGCTCGACTAACAACTAATTGTACGCCATAAAACTTTTTCAAGGCAGACATTTTGATTCTGAAGTGAAAGAAACTTTGAAGTTTTACCAACTGCCCAGCCTCTTTAATAATTCTGTATTTATTCTTACTTTTTAAGCCATATCATCATCACAATTTTCAAGAATGAGCATGTTTTCCTACTAGCAAATTTGGATTGCTGTTAAAAGAAGACGCTGCTTGGGCTCAAAGAAATCCACATTTATCCTGGGACAATTAGGGGGAAATAAGGTATTTCACAAAATTGTAAAAGTTTTACACCGAGTTTCAGGATGTAATCGGTTTGGTGGGAATTTACCCAGAATTTCCTTAATTTTCAACGGCTTTGGAACCTGAAGATTAAGAGGATATGTTTCTATCTTTTAGAGTCAATTGCCATTTGATGCTACATGAAATCAGCTTCAGTTTAACTGTCCAGCTCAGAATAAAGTTGAAAAACTTTGTCATTATCGGACTCTTAGAAGGGCAGGTTCATTCTAACCTTGGGCAGCACTGTAGGTCTGAGGAAATGTTGGTCATTTGTTCCACGACTTTGCACCATATGGATGCCTGTGTGTTTTAGTGTTCATGTTATGTTTTTATGTAACAACGATCTTTCCCGGGCCTTGCCTCCCTGAGCATCTTCGCCCTCTGTTCACCTCCTTGTTCCCGTAGGCCGGCTGAACAGCTGCCTCTGCAGGTACCTGTCAAGAAGGGTGGATCTTGAGGGAGGACTCAGTCGCGGAGAAGGTTAGTTCCAGGGGTTTTATTGTAACAAAAGAACACACAAAAGAGTGGATGGAGACAAAGTTCCAAAACAAGGCTGTGGCAAAACTATGAGCAAAGTAGCAAAGCAAGGTTAACAAAACTGTGGCAAAGTATCAAAACAAGACTATGGCAAAAGTACAAACAAGATTAACATGGCTGTGGTCAAAACAAGGCTATGGTAAAAACGTGGCTATGGAACAGAAACAGTAAACAAGGCTGTGAAAAAAAACTATGAACAAAGTATCAAAGCAATAAAGTTAACAAGGCTGTGGCATGGCTGTGAACAAACATGGCTATGGACAAAAACAAGACTATGGCATGGTGCAAAAAGCAAAACCTTACATGACGTGGGGAGACGAAACACGAAAACGCACTGGCACAGGCCATGGTAAACGAGGGCTATTTAAACACATGAGGGAGGGGAACCCCAGGTGTACACAATAGGTAATCAACACATGACGAGACACCAGACATTCCCCCAGACGTGACAGTACCGAGATCATGGGGCCTTTCTTTATCACTGCTCCCCATTTGTGCTTCTTTTTTATTTAACCTTTATTTAACCAGGAAGAGCCTCATTGGGTTAAAAGTCTCTCCCCCCCTCTTGCCTGTACAAACACATGTCCTGGTCAATATAATGCAGCACACAGACAAAATTGATGAATTAAACACACACACATGCATCAAACTCTAACTCATAAATAAGTCTGAGCATCTACAGACAATTACATCTGCCCCCAAGCCATCCAGCAACTTTGAAAACGCCCCCAATGGGACCATGACGTGAAGTTTCAAGTTTTTCAGGCCAAAAAAATAAAAAATGAGCATACACGATAGCCTTTCCTGTCTCACTTTGCACCATTGGGACTGAGAATAGTGGAAAAAAGTAAACTGCCCTTACATATTAAAGAGGCCCCTTTACTGTCCAGTTTAAAAACTCATCGTCAATCAAGCTGATTGAGTTCTAAAATCGTCTCACTTGTTTTGATTGGTCTCATTGTGATGAGTTTCAGTTGCTAGGAGGGTCAGGTGGGGGTGTAGTCTAACCAAGCTCTCAAGTTTGGATTTGTTTTGTTTTTCTTATAGTTTTGTGTTATTGTTGTATTCAGCCATGTGCAGCACTTTGTGTCAGCTGCAATTTAAAGTGCTTCAGGAATATAAGTTGGTACGGTATGTGAGCACCCTTTTCATGAATGCCTCGACTGTCAGAACGGGAGGTAGTGATACAAAAAATCTTTATTATAAATCAAAACGCACTTGCAGGGACTGGAAGTACAAAATAATAATCACTCAAAGAAGGGCAGGTCGGAAAAAGTAACAAATCAGGATCACTCGAATCGAGGCAGGCAAAAGACCATAAAGAAAGTATCAAAATAATACTCACTTGGAGGCGAAAACGAAAACTAAGACGTACAAAATCAAAATCACTCATGAGAGGAACAAACAGGTTATGGTTTTGGTTCAGCTCAGTAAAAGACGTAAGACGAAACATACGGGCGCAAGACAAAGGGGAAACGCGGACTATTTAATAGATAGATAGATAGATAATTGGACGGATGACACACAGGGTAGTGCAAGTGACCTGAAATGAGAAGATTTCTTATCAAAATAAAACAGGAAATGACGAGACCACATGGAGACAGGACCAAAAAAACCCAACTTGACTACACCGCTGTGACATAAAACCTTTAGAAATTCAATGTTTCCGGTGATTTTTGAAAATAATACCCCTTGGTTGTTCTTCTATCGGCTCAAAACTGAGTGAAATGAATGAAAAATAATTCTAAAAATCGTCACAAAGGCTAAAAAAAAATTCTATTTACAAAGCATACATGTTGTGTACTCTTTCTAACCTAGTTTTTCCCAAATGTCTGTGAACAAAGCCACGATTAGAGATGTGGTCCATTTCAGGATTACGGAAAGATAAAACTCCAAAACTTTGCTGTAAAAAAATACATTTTTGAAACTCCTTACCTTGCGAAAGAACCCTCAACAGCCTGTATAAAAAAAAACCCTCACATACACACCACGATGAGAATAAAGGGAGAACACTCAGCTCTTCACATACCTTGCTCTTTCCACTTTCCCTCACATCTCAGGCACCGTCTAGCCCGAGGGCTGATCAAAAACCCGCTAAACAAAAGCCGTATTGGTTCCCAGAACACAGACTCTCCCTCTGTGTCCCTCGAGGCCTCTGAACCGTCTTTCCCTGCCATCTTTCACATCTAAAGGGGCCCTCAGACGAACAGTAATTACTCACATATTGGGGTTACATGTCACATATCAAACAGTATGGATACGGCAAGTTCGGGGGGGCCTGATTAGATATTGGCATCTCAATAAAACAGTCCTCCATTCATCGCCTCAACTTCAAAAACACTTGAAAGCACCGTCCAATTACCTTCCAAGGAAAATGACAGCGTTTAAGGGGTTTCATTACATTGCATCAAACCACATCTTTTCATCGGTACGGGGTTTGTGTATATTCTGTCTTCTCCGTGCCCCCCCCCCCCTTCTTTCTGCGTCACAAAAAAAAGACGAGAAATCATTTCATTTTTCTGCAAATACGCCGATAGTTTGAAGGAAGCGCGCTTCATCAAACGTCCAGTAATAAGGAAACTGAAAGAACAGAGGAACCTTCAGGGTTATTTGGCTGCCGTCAAGATGCTCTTTTTTGTTACATCAAAGAGAAGGTGATCGTCTCCTTGCTTGGACGAAAAAGAAAATCCAACCTGCGCACACATCACACATGGAGACACGGATATAACGCCGAGTGAAAACCAAACTCTAATTGGCAGCTAAGAACAAAGCTATATTAACATGTGCGTTTCTTTTTTAGCCCTCTTGGAGTTATAGTTCCATTAAAACTGATCTGTTTTCCCCTCACAAAAAATGGATGAGGTACTACTAAATCTTTCAGTCAA
This sequence comes from Menidia menidia, assembly GCA_907169785.1. NCBI lineage: Eukaryota > Metazoa > Chordata > Actinopteri > Atheriniformes > Atherinopsidae > Menidia > Menidia menidia. Next base: position 9,387,349 of record CAJRST010012224.1, on the reverse strand, counting down.
ATCCAACCAACCATTAATTTTTTTAAAGCTGCTTCTTCTATGTCACACTAGGGGTTAGGACCTATCCCTGAGTTGTTGTTTTTTTTTGTTTTTTGCTTTTCTTGTGAACTCCGGTTTGGTTATTTACGCTTTTGGGCTTCCCTCATAATCATTTTAGCTCTAATTTCTCCTTTTTCTTTCCCTTTTCCTCAGGGAAACCTATTGAGGAAACTTAGGAGCAATAATTCATTTATATTCATATAAATAGACCAGTTTTTTTACTCTATTCCACCACTGTCCTTATTTGTATTTTGGGTGCTGCTCATGACTATTCCTGCTGTTATGGGGGAGGGAACAGGACCCCAGTCTGGGGATATTCAGCTATGCCACATTTGAGCTGGAAGCATTCTGTAAACTGTTTTGCAACCTGATGTAGCCCACAGGGCTGCGAACGGTCCTCACCACCAAGAGCCATTGATGCCTTTGGTGTAGAAAGACGATGAGATGTTGCCAAAAGAGGGTCAAGTAGGATTAATGTTTTTTTTTGGGAATATTATTCAAGGAAAAGTAAGACATCCATCCATTCTCTGTACCGCTTATTCCCAACGGGGTCGTTGGGGGGATTGGATCCTATCCCAGTACACAATGGGCGAGAGGGGGGTACACCCTGGACAGACCACCAATCCATCGTAGGAAAATTAAGACATATTTATTGGAAATATTACTGAAAGCATTAAAAAGTACTACTCAAGTACTGAGTGACTGTGGCCTCAACAATCAGGGGTGAATGGATTGCCCCGGAATGTTCTGGCTCTGAATCCCAAGGGGTGGGAATACGGATCAAAGTACTGATACCAAGGTGTGTATCGATATCAGATCGATACTAATTTGATAAGATAGATACTATTACTGCTACTATACAATCAACAAATCCCTTAGATGACTTAAATTACTCAAATTCCAGGGTCAGAACAATCACAGACACATTACATGCAAGTATCACGTTATAGGAATTTTATTTACTTGGTATCAGACACCAAATACCAATATCAAAATTCCCAGTATCAGCCACCGTTATGAACGACTCGCTGTTGTTTCCAACATTTTAGTTATGAAAGTGCCCAGAACTGTATATTTGGTAAAACATACTCTGTCATTGGAGCCTTTTGTGGATGTGTGTTGACAAAAGCAAAGCAGACAGCTGCGATTGGTAACAGATGATTTCAAATATCAGAAGCCAAAAGGAATGCTGTTGAATGTTATGCAGTAGAAGTAGCATCTTTCTATATAAATGTGCTTAAGTGAATGTCAAAAGCAATTCAAACTACACCTACAAGTAGTATTTTTCCCAAACATCATTCCCACCTCTGGATATGGCAGGCCTTGTGGTGATGTGGTTAGAAGATTAGAGGTTCAATTACCTACCCAATCCACCTCTGTACCATGTGAGTGACTTCTTTTCACAAATACGCTGGTTAAGAGATAATAAGTTCATATTTAGAGTGTGATTTTTGTTGATCTGACATTGGTTACCATCTGACTTCAAACTTCTTGGCAGCAATTCCAGGAACAAGAATCACACTACAAAGCACTGAAAAGTCATCAGGGATAGTTTTTTAAATCAAAGAAAATGGGCTTTTGAAGCTGTTGATTTTCACACGTTTATTCATGCTAAAGGTCACAATAGAGCTGGTGTGTAGATTTTTTTGAAAGAATTGTGTAAATAAAGAACGACCGGTTCACAAATAGACTGAAATAAGAACCATTCCAATATTCTATGATGACACATTTTATTTTTTTTAACTGAAAGTATATGGATAAAACACATTTTCAAAAACCAATCATTTCCAACCTTGTTATCAGCCTGACCTTTCCGAACCTTGGGCAGCCTTTTTAAAGACTTTAATTAGTATTTCAGGGTGAATGTTGGCATTTTTGGTTGTTGGTTAGCTGCCATTTAGTTTTCCCTGTTTCGGGAGAGGCCAGCTACCACACGAGCCCACCATAGTAATTCACTCATCTTGAATGTTGTATGACACAAAATTCAAGCAAATTCAGACACATGACGCATGGCTGCTTCACTCATTTTGAGGATCATTTCGACATGGTTAATAGAATCTTAACAAAATCTGAAGTGAGGCTCTGAAAATAGCAAGGGCGGCTGAAATCGTGCTGGAAAATGAACTACGACCCAAAACTCACTAAACACATGCGGTTTATACACTAGGCAGGCGGTCCTTCTCCGGAAAAAAAGCCCAGCCCATTTTTTTGCCTCCTATAATGTCCACTTAAAACGAGCTCAGGTAAAATCAGGCCAATCCCAGCTGCTGACAGGCTTGGACTCGCTGGAAAAACTCCTGCCCGTATTTCTTCTCGCGGCAATTCGGTTTCCCAACCATCTGTTCAAATTACACTTGAAAGTAAAGCCTTTTACTCCCGGCAGAGATGAGACCGAGCGTTTGCGATCGTATGGATCTCCTCTTCTTCGCCCTCCGAGGCGTCGGTGTGATGACGCATAAATAATGCAGACGCATCTGTGATTTTAGCCAGACACCATAGAGTTTTTGTAACCCCGTGCAGTTTGGGCATTTTCAAGTCAGCAACTTTTTATTATTTATCAATCATTTGTTTTTGTTTTAAAAGAAAAAGTTTTAAGAGACTTTCAAGTGGTTTCAAGTGTGCTAAAATAGCTGCTCAAAATTGCGTGTGGCCCTCAAATGTGCTCCCCTAAATCCAAGACGACAGGCCGAAAGGGAAATCTGAAGAGATTCAGTGGGCCCCGTTGAGAAATGAATTTCACAAAAAGCTGTAAATGTCACCAGCCACCATCTGGAACAAAGCCAGAGTGGAGACACATTCCCACTGAGGCCGCAGTGTGATCATGAGTGAAACCAACATTTGTTCTGTTGTCTCCTCCTCTGCCCTTGAGTTACCTTTCCTGGTGTAGTCAGTTTGAACATTTTCTTGCCTATTCTTTCCCTCTTGGCATCCGCCTTCTGTCTGATCTCCTTCCATACAGCAGGCATCCTTAAAGATGAATCAGATTTACCATCAGAGGAATATCGTGCTATACCTTTGGCAACCGTGAGAGTCTTTAGATATGTTTCCTGGAGGCGTAAAAGAGCGTGGTCCAACTTTCTGCTGGTAGTTTCTGCAACTCCTGCTGTTTTCAAGCTCTTTGAATTATTATTTATATATATATATGTGTCTTTCTTTATTTTCTTTTTTTTTTTGCAAGAATGTAGATTTTTCTGAAGGACTTCAACAAGATTTAAATAAGCAATCTTTGGGTACATTTACAGGAACAATATTCTGCCTAGTTACAGTTTCACCTTCCCCCAAGTTAGAGATTGTCATGTAAACACCATTTTCTGATTACCTCAACTCAAATAAAGTCCCGTTCTGAGTAAATTACGATGACATTTAGTCAACTGTACTTTATGTAGACGTTTATATGCCTTCATCACACTATTTCGACCTCTGGAGTTTTCAATATCCACACTGCTGCTTTATGAAAAAATGTACTGGTTCCACGAGGGTTCAACAACAAGGCGGGGAAAGTAAAGATGCCGTTGTTATGAGAGAGATTACAGAAAAATGCTTCCCCATACTCAGGATGTAAGTGTGCTTTGAGAACTTTTGATGAGGCAAAAACATTGAAATATGATGGATGTCATCTGACACGAGCCATGACTTGAGCTATGCTCTGTAACACGTTAATAAAGTATCTGACATGCAACCCATTTAGTACCATGACTGGGTATACGTCTTATTTAGGTTAAGGTTAACAGTTAAATACCATTATTTCTGTTTACACAGACATTGCGGACCAGACTCTGCTGCTGTTTTCTTTTATTACTGTGCTTAAAGACCCAATGCTAGACCTCAAACTTTTTTTTATCCTTACACTTGGAAACAGATTTGTCCTAAAATGCCTTGGTATACTCTTTCTTTTAACGTTGTTCAACGTCCCCGGTTGCAGCAAAGTAGCCCCCGGGGTATAATAAAACCTCCAGCATGTGGAGCTGGTAAAGAAACTGTTGCACTGCATTGACAAGCCCTGCTGGGTTTTTTATTTTTTATTTTTTTTATTTTTTTTACCCTCTCTGGTCATTCCCCGTGAAAATATATGGAAACCACCATCACACACGTCTCCAGAGACCCTGAACTACGAAGCATGATCAGTAGCTTCGCAGCATTAGTTAAGGCTCCGTTTCTGGATTTTCAGAATCACAAAGCACTTTAGTTTTTTACTTCTTTGTGTCACCGTAGCAACTTTTTGAGATAAGACATCAAGTTCTGGTTGAGTTTTTGTCGGATTTTACAGAACAGAATACTTGGTACTGACTGTACAATACTTCATGTATACTGTAAATACTACAAATTGCTGACTATAAACAATACAAATGAAAGATTTGGAACAAACCGTCTTCAAATATAATTATTTCCTTTGCATTTTATCCTTTCTGTAAGTATGCGGCATATCAAAATCACCAAATTGCACAAAAGATTGTCAAAGATTCACATCCACATAAGCATCTTTTTTTTAAATGAAATGACTGACTTAATGAATGAAGAACTATTTAAACAAAATCTGTCATTCTTCCTTCATTTTGGATGGTAAAATATTTACATTTACAGTAGCATTGTATGATTATTTTTAATTAGTTGGTACAAAGAGTAACCATAGAAATTAGAAGCATTTGAAAAGATTAGTAATTCAACTTTCTTTTATGAAGTTCTTACAACTATGCTGCACACTCAGTTGACAGAATACTTTAGGATACTTCATAGGATCTAGACCGTCTTTATTTCCAATTTTCTGATTTTCCTATGCAGTCTCAAAGCTTTAGCTGCAACAAGCGTATATTGATCGTTCTGAATCAACTAATACTCTTATTTCTAAAACCTTGAGTGGAGTTGATCACTAGGCACAGCAGCCTCACCGAGCAACAAAAAGATTGCCTAGAGCGCTCTGCATCCCTTTCTTTAGATTCTTTTTTTCCTGAACTCCGCGCAGACTTTCAGTTTTTTAGATAACTCACAATCTGAAAGAAAGAAGTCTTTTTTGCTCGGTGCAATATTCTTGTAAACATTGTAACCTGTTGCAAAGCCGGTACTAATTAAAGGCAGTGCATTTGCTTATGTCTGTGTTTTGTTTTTTTAATGAATATATGTGTCGATTTTTATTAATAACAGTGCTGGTATTTCTGACTATCACTGGAGCGTTACACAAATGTGGTTGATATTTATCTTAATTAATGGGAAGTTATTTTTAGATTAGCCTTAGAGGCTGTTTTCTGATCAACAAAAAACAGTGGAAACAGTATTTTTTAATCCCGTTTTTGGGGTGTATGAGACTTTCACAACAAAACAATTATAGGTATTAAGAAAAACACTTCAATCATGACAAGATGTGTCCTCTCATTTGTCAGGCGCTCATTCTTTTTGGGCTAGCTGAGGCCGACTTCACACTGTGTAGCCAGGAAGGCCTTTTTGCAACGGTCAGGCCCGTCTCCAAACAAAAAAACAGATGCCTTTGTATGTTTCTCTGGTGCTGTTCCCACCAGCGTGTGACAGCAGCTCTTAGAGATAATCACAGTCCAAGGAGATCATAGCGAGGCGCTAATGTTTGAGTGCCTCGCTCGGAGCTAGGGGGGGAAAAAAATAAACTAAATCTTGTTGGAGAGGCAAACGCTGGATGAACCCCCTGCTGACAAAGACATCATCAGATTAGTCTTTTTTTTTTTCCCTGTCAAATTAAACCAAATTCAGATCCTCTCCATCTCCTCTTTCATCTCTCTTGAATACGATGTGTTTCATGGAGTCTTATTAAAAGTTTGCGAGGCACAGTTTGTGCCGGCATCTCTGATGGAGCAGCATTTTTAATATCAACTCTTCCACGGGAAAAAAACAAATTAACAGCATCGGCAGCATCCTTGGGATGGATTGATGCATTTCTCCACCGCCGTCCCTTCAATTTTGCCCAATCTGCCGAAGTGCACCTTCACACTCGCCTTTGCAAATTGAGGTTTTTACTTAACATAATGCTTAATTGCGGGCACATGCTCCGGCGGTCACAGTGCCCATCAGAGGCTAAATGAGTCGCAGCAGCAGGAGCCTGGATTATTCTGGAAAATCAGCGGCGGCGATTGCCGGGGCTCCAATTTTAAGCCCCCAAAACCAGAGCTGAGCCCATCTCGCGGGCATTAGCACCATATGGCAACGCCAGTGACGGAACAGTGGAGGGAAAAAAAAAAAAATGGCCGAGACTTATGAGGAATTGGGGAAGGAAAAAGAGGGAGAGGGGCTGAAAAAATCGAGGCTGGAAAGTACTGCCGTTGAGTCTGATCGTTAGATTTCTAAACTCAGACGGGCTGCGGATGGATTTGCATAGCCTAGGGTTGGCAGTGGCCCACTTTTTCCTCCTCGCTGTCTTTCTGAACCGCAGCCAGTGCATTCCATTATGTGTGTCAAGGCGGAATCTGTGATGAAGAAAATAACAGCGCTGGCATGCAGTCAAAGTTTACGGTCTCTACCCCCCCCCCCCCCTTCCACTTCCCTCCCTCCCCCTCCTCTACTGGTGCTCGCTCCGAATGGCTGAATCCTGAAAGCAACCCAGATAACTGCTGGGGAGGGACGGCCGGCACCAAACAGCGAGACAGGCAGAAATACAGCGAGGCGGCTGGGTTCGGGAGCCAGACGAGAGGAGAGAGAGAACACGTTAGAACAGATCAGAGACATCGGTGTGGGAGGAACCCCCGCTGGAAAGCAGCTTCCCAAAGTTCACACTCCAGATATCGTCTTCCCGCCTGGCCCCTGTGCGAGCGAAAGAACACAAGCGCACACAGATGTCGGCGCTCGTTAAGTAAGAGGGACGGCAGAAACGACTTCTGCGAATTAGAGACTACATGCCTTACCGGTAAACTTTTAGCACGTCTGACAGAAGCTGAATGCGGATGCGTTCGGTTGGCCTGTGAAGAAAAATGGTCCTGGGAAGTCGAACTAAAGGCCGGGTTTTCTTAGAGATGGCACCATCTGGACGCTCGTCTCATCCAAGCAGACTCTCTAAAGTTGTTGATATGACTGGAGTAAAAAGTAAAACGAAGCAAACTGTTGTGCTAGTCGGCTTTTTAAGATTTAAAGATCGACCGGTCGCCCTTTTTGTCGACGCTTAACAAGATTTAAGGGGAATAAGCGCTCCAAACCTGCTCCAAAGTCCCATATTTTGCATCCACCCCAACTAAGCAAAAGCTAAATGTATCAGAAATAGTAAATGGGAAAATAAATCTAATTTTCATCTTAATATGATCAAATTCACTTCATCTTTGCTTGGAAATTAACCACATAAAAGGATAAGAAATAGAAATAGAACAATACTTCAATCATCCACCTGTGGGGAAATTCAAATTGTCAAAGATTTTGATATATTCTCAAAGATTTAATACTGGAACAATATATACAATAAATGATAATAGAAAATTAATCAAATAAACAGCCAGGATGTGGTGTATGGGTTATTTATTGTTGTCCAAAACAAAAAAGGTGAGATTGGTGCCACAATGTGCCAACATTACATAGGCAGCTTAGAATATTTGCAAGCCAGGTGCCCACTAGTTGTTTTAAACATTGCAGTTGTGGATCAAAGCCGTTAAATTATCAATTTAAACATGTTTGAGCTTATAGTCAGTGTTGATGTGAGGATTTAAAAGCAACACTTTACCAGTGTGTTGTAAACTTGGTATCTTCATCCATATTTTTTTTGTTTGCAGTAAAAACTCATGTCTAGCTAACAGACAAACACAATATCATGTCCCAAGACAACAGTCACATTTATAACGCAACCTCAAGTCAAAGATTTTACCAAAACACACCAAGACAGAAACGATCTGACTGAAAACATGGTTTACAGCTCTTCAATTCCATAACAATTTGCTTCCACTAGCTCTTCTCAGGAACAGGAGGCACAAATCAGCATGTCTCCTGCTCTAAATTGTCCTATTTAACCGAAGTCTACTACTCACTGCAAACCAGAGACTGCACAAAATAAGCTATATTGATAATTTGTTTCACTCACAGTGGGAAAAAGCGCCTGTCCTCTTTCCAACCCCCTAAGATCCCTCCAATATCTGCGTCCCACCTGGTTCTTTTGTCTCTTCTTTCCTCCCCAATGTGGTCAAAGAAACACTGACAAGTATTCCAATAGGTTGTATAATTTTGCTTTCCTGCATCAGTGCAAAGTGCTTTGAAAGGCTACTTGCGAAATCTTCCGGAGGCATCAACTGTTTCACTAGGCCAGACGTTAATGCCTTCATCCCAGCAGGTTCTCTGGACTCTGCCTGCTGTGTGAATAGTGAGAGAATCTATGCAGAAGAGGACAAGTGCCCTTAATGGAAAACATTCAGGTTTAATAAGGCAGCTCTTCCAAATAATAAAAAAACCAATGGTATCAGCAGTTTAACATAGATGTGCTGATACTTTCTCCGGCATGTGGACTGAGGCCATTTAGTCGTACTTAGTTATGCATTTAAAGAAGTTAAGATGCCTGATTTCCTCTGCCTCGTACTTTCCGTTGTTTGCAATGTCCTGAAGGGAAACCAGGGGATCCGATCTGATTTAATTTAAGTTGTATTTGTTTTCTTTAACGACAAGGAATTATATCTGTTTGTATCCATTAGTTTTTTTTTTTCCCCCCTAGATGTCTTTTGTAATGCAATTCATGAGTCCGCATAAATAAAGCCGACTAACCCTAAAAAGATATCATTGAGAATCCCGTCAGAAACGGAAACAATGCATCACAACATGAGCTAATTTATATGTATGTGGGTATGATTTGTACAAATGATCCGCACCGTTTTCATATTTCCAACCAAATACATCTGAAAACTGGGTGAATTTGTTGAGGTCCTTTCAATCTTAGCCACCAGATACATGGAGGTAATATACATCAGCACCAGGGGAGGCATCTAGGTTATCCATTTCTATGCATGCTAAAAGATTGGGGGGAGGTTAATTTGCCGTGGTGCATGTGCAGGACTTATCTCAGCGCGCAGGTTATATTGGGCAGAAACTCGCATGGCGTAATGACACGGTTACTGTACGCAAACATGCACAGGCAGCCGAAACTGCGAGTGCGAGTCCACCAGTAGCCTCCACTTTAAACTTGAATTTTCCCCACGATTTATAACCTGTCCCTGTTTTTTTTTCTCCAGTAACAGTTCATTTCACACAACATTAGTGTGAGTCTGAGGGGTCCCACTTTTGTCCTGAATATGCCGTTGTTTTCAAATGTTAAGGGTCGAGGCCTTCAACTTAATGTTTCTTTTTGCAGTTACTCAGTGTATATATGTATCTATATCCTTCTTTACCCTGCATATACAGTGGGGGAAATAAGTATTTGACCCCTTGCTGATTTTGCAGGTTTGCCCACTTACAAAGAATGCTTATTTTTCCTCATCAGATGGTTATCAATTTTTTATAAATTCATATGATGTGATTTTCTGGAATTTTCTTTGGGATTCTGTCTTTCACTGTTAGAATGTACATATGATTAAAGTTATAGATTGTTGCATTCTTTGTAAGTGGGCAAACCTGCAAAATCAGCAAGGGGTCAAATACTTATTTCCCCCACTTTAGCTAGCTCTTAGCTCTTAGTTATAGAAAACATATTTATTGTGTAGGAATAAGGTCTAAGCTCTGTTACACTGGTAGCCAAGTAACGACATTTCGTTGTCAAGATTCACCTTGTCTAAGTCACTAAGTCTAAGGCTAGCCTGGGCATCAGTGCTGTATCACAGGGCTACGTTCTACACGGGAGGCTCTTATTGTTATTCGCGAACAAGGTGTTTTCACCGCCTTTGCATATTCTTCGGAATTTGAATAACTATCCCCTCGCGGCTCTGAATCTGCTGACCTAATGAGGAGAGCCTGACTGATTGACACAAGAGACCATCACAGAAGCCATTCATCATCTCTCGTGCTGAATAAACATCAAGTCTTTCATCCTCCCCCTGTATGTGTGCGTTAATGAATCATTTTAATCTAGGTGGAAAAGGCGTTCTATACAAACTAACACGTGGCTTACAACGCTTAATCGACTTCCCATACATTAAATCCGGATGACAAGGGGTGTGGAGTCTGCTAAGTCTTTTTGTTTTAAATTATGATTGCTTCCTCGGCTCATGAAAGAGCTCATTCTTCAATGAAATCACCGGTGGCGAAAACGAATTTGAAGTTGGAAAAAGCGTTATCTTTCAAACAAGTAACTTCAGTTGAGTCTGAGACGAGATCCTTACCAGAGCAGTGTAATGCGGCATGCAAATGGAAGTGGATATGTGTGTATGCCTTTTTAATCATTTTTGTCACTCGCGCATTCAGAGGCACATATCAAGCTGTCGTTTAAGAAGACGCGGCAGGCAGATCCGTCCCTCTCCTGTTCTGGCATTGCTTTGAAGAGGTTGAATAGCTTCTTAAATCTTGCATTATCCTGTCAAGAATTAACATTAGCGGGTGATATGCAGAAGCCTGTAGTGTTTCATCCTAACTTTTATTGTCACTGCTAAATTTTGAAAAAAGGAATAAAAAAGAATTTAAGAAAAGTTTAGAAATGAAGGGTTGGAAGGAGAAACCAAAAATGATTAGAACTTCAGAGGAGGCATTTGGTCGGCGTGTACAAAGCAGCTGTTTTCAGGATTTTGAGGTTTGGACGTGTTGATCTTGTAGCACAGCGTTTCTTTGAGTCAGGTGATGACTTGTCAAAGGGCGGCATGGTGGTGGGCTTCTTCCCACCATCCAAAAACCTGCATGTTAGGTTGATTGGACATTCCAAATTGCCCTTAGGAGTGAGTGTGAGTGGTTGTGTGTCTCTGTGTGGCCTTGCGATGGACTGGCGGACTGTCCAGGGTGTACACCGCCTCTCTTGCCCATTGATCACTGGGATGGGCTCCAGTTCTCCCCGCGACCCCATTAGGGAATAAACGGTAAAGATAATGGACGGATGGATGACTTGTAACTCGAGTGCCTCTGAGCTATGTTTGAGAAAAAAGCCAGCTGCCAGTTAACGTAAGCCAGAGTAACATGGAGTCCTATACACTAACGTGGCATGTGTGAGATCGTGTCGTTTCAGTCCGTGAGCGGGGCATCTCCTGGGGAAAGTCTTGCACACGTGTGGGGAAAAAGGTCTGAATATCTACCAAACCCCCTTCCATGTTCATGTGTTGAGCCGCTGTACCAAGTAATACAGCAAAGTACACAATTAAACCGGATGACGTCTGTTTGGGCAGACCCAAGGTCAGCTGTAATGGGAAGCTATTTCTTTTCTTTTTTTTGATCTAGTCACATTTTCATTTCCCACATACTGTTTGGTTATGGCTACCAAATAAAACAGGTCAGGTTCAGGCCTCAAAGCCACTGAATCGTGGATAGGAACATTGCGTTTCATTTTTTACTTTACTGTCACTCCAGAGAGGATATGAGTAAGAAAATGTAGACATTGTTGGCACACAAACACCTCTCTGCACGTGTATACAGTAAAGTGGCGTTATATTACCGTCTCACAGTTTAAAAATGAAAAATGAAAGTTCCACAAATGTGAACAAATATGTTTATCACATATTTTTTATTCAAACTGAGGTAGGAAAAAATCTTCTGACGATTGGCCCCACACAGAAGAGTATCCTGCTCTTCATCATTAGGTCTGTAGAGCTGATCAGCGAGGGAAGATAGTTCCACTCATAAGGGGTTAGAGCAAATAACGGTTTACTAGCCATTAGATAGAACTTTAAAGGAAGTGTCTGTTAGTGTTTATGATCCATCTCTCCAGATTTCAGTCCAGTCCACTAATCATCTGTACCAACATCTTTAGATCTTCTTCGCCTGCCTTGAAACGTTCTTTGTGTTGCTATAAGGTTTGAAGAGGCCAGTGATATCGCTTCTCAGTCCTCCTCATCAGTGTTTTGTCCTTGAGATGAAAATGTTTATTGGCATAATTTATGGAGTGACGCTCGGCTTTCACTGAGAATCTTTGGTTTAAGAAACACTTGCTGCCATTTAGTCAGCGCAATGGCCTGTTTATGGACTCGATTTAGCAAATTTATGGCCATAGCCACAATAGCCACACAATCCGCGATCACCTACAGTTGAGGACCGATTTATTTCTCAGTACTTAAGTTGAAAAGCATACAGTAAGCTTGTCTTTTTATACCTATGGCAGTTCACTCCTAAAAACCCTTAGGGAGGCACATACCCACTTAAAGGCTGTTAAATGATGATTGATGAGGCATCCTTACAATGAGCTTACCCCCTTTCCACTACTTTGAAACCAATCTGTTGTTCCTGAAACACTGAAAGCCAGGCCACTTTGTTGTACCTAATTTTCTGACAACGGGGGAATGGGAGCTGTTAGCCACTTAAGTAACGGCGGAAGGGCGAGTTCTCCTGAGATAGAAAGTCCTCTGTCTTGTTAGAGGTCAATAACCCTTGGGGGGGTGGACTTCTTAAAGATATCTCGCTATTGTATGTTTAAGGTCTATGGGACATAGTAACAAGTGAGGTTATTGGTACTGATACAGAAAGTTGAAATGTAAAGAAAGTATGTGCAAATTTATTGCAGATTTTATTAATATATCTTACACTTGTATATAGAGCCATGCCACAAAAAACAGCCCTGTTCCATAACTTTAAGGATCCAACTAGATCTTTGAGGGGGTCCTCTTACCTAGTTCACCAGGTCCATTAGCAAATAATCATTAAAGACCAATTATTTCCAAAGTGAGGCCCGACGTAGATCTAACTTAGTTTGAAAGTACATCACTGACAGCACAAGGAACTGAGATATTTGTGGGATGAAGTCAACATCTTGAACTCTTTGTCATGCTTCCCGTACCCATCCTGAACAGTTTCTTCATAATGACTAACCACATTACTTGGCTGAAAGAGGCCGCAGCCATCAGCGATTACTGTTGACATCTGTGTTCATGATTTACATGGTGTGTCTTCAAATTTGGCCCACTTGGAAGCCAGTACCTAAAATTTTCTCGTAGAATGTTGGCCACAGTATCTGACTGCTTTCAGCATTTTTCCCCTTACCCGTAATTCCTCCATTCCCTCAAAAACACGAACACCAAAAGCCGCCCACAGAATGTTGAACGGTGGAGACTGAATGTAAAATATGACACATTTTAGTATGAAAAAAATCTGTTTTTTAACTCATTTCCACCTTAAAGTTAAAGACATACAGATTTTGGAGTTCAATTCAACCTCTTTTCATAAAATGTCAGATGGATTTGATGAAAAAATGTTAGTGTTGCTTGACATATTGAGGCGCTTCCTTGAGAGCAGTGAACAGCAGTCAAGAAATGTGCACAATGTTCTTTCCTGTCAGTCTGCAAACAGTAGAGCTCTACTGATGTTTTAATCGACTAAAAGCGAGACTAGAAGAGCCCACATACAACCAGGGTTAAAACTGGATTCCATATTTGATATGAGGATTGCAATGGCTGCATTATGTGTGTTCAGTTTGAATGACCTGGTTCCATCTGACCAATTGTAAAAGTAATAAGATGGTACGACCCCTCTGTCTCTACACCAGTTTGATTCATACTTGCAGTAAACTCGGAAATGATGCAGAAGATCATAAAACTTCTAGGGTAAAGTTATCATGAAGTATGACAAAGGACGTTTGTTGTAGAGGTCTCTCACTCCCGCTGAATTTCAGACCATTACCGCCTGCCCCTGCTGTCAGTCTGTCATACTAACCCAAACTCTTTGCTTCTGACAAACAGCTTCTTCTGACTGGGGAGTGCTGAGCAGATGTGTCATATCAACACCTCTGCAAAATGTGTGGAAATTGTATTCGAGCATTTTGCCACACCACGCAATGCTGGGGCTCTTTGCTTTTTCTGTTTGTTACCTTAACATTTCCATATGTCTGTTTTTTCCCATTCTTTTCCTTAGTTTCATAAAGCCTTCATTTTAGTACCACTTTTTTACCAACCTTCTACCAACCTTGAAAGGAGTTGCACGAAATCCCAATACTATGGTTTGTTGTTCCCAGTCATCCATTTGCTTGATGATTGACCATGCTCAAAAGAATAAATTAAACACTATTTTGTTGAAATCTCAGATATAAAGAGGTTAAACAAATTTAGTTATAGCAACAGTAAAACCTCATATATATGTAAAACCTTACCAACTCCAAACAGAAGAAAACGTTGCAAAGGGCTAAAAGGGGAGGAGTGCTGAGCTGTTGGATGGGATATTTTCAGTGATGTATCACCAATGTGGACTGGACAGGCAAATGATGCAGGAACTATTGCGTCTGTATAGAGAACAGGAACACTGAAATAGTTATTAGGTAACGGGCATGGGGAGTCATTACATCTGTAGTAAGAAAATGAATTAAAAAGTCTAAATAAATCATCGATCCCACATTTTTCTGCTAATTCATTCAAAAAATTTGCTAAAATATATGAATGTTTTGCAAAGACGATTGTTTAACTATAATGCGAAATAAACACCGACCATTTTACACAGCTGTATTCTTTCAAAGTTGCCAGAAATCAAGGAAAGTTACCCATTAAGTTCTACATCTGCATCAAATGATGTCGGCTTGATTTGGAAATTGCTTCAATCAAAACTAGCTCTGGCAAGTTAGACATGGATTTTCAGGAGTACAATGAAAAGCTCTTTCTGAGGGCGCACCTTGAATTTAATCTCCATGATGTACTTCCCCACTCAAATAAGAAATGACATCATGTTCGAACTAAAAGTGCTTCTTTTTTCCTACCTTCTGAGCACCTGTTGATTATCTTGCGTTTTGTCTTGTGTCATTCTTTCACCACTAAACGAAACACATGCTACAAAGCCCACTTTGGAGAGAAGGATGTTTTCGCTTTTTTTTTTTTTTTGGCAAACACTTGCTTTCGCAAACCTTCTACATGTGCTTTCCCTCTCGAGCGCTGATGTTTCATTTTGAAACTGGGTTTTTTAAGATGAAGAAAAATGAGATGAAAGGAGAGTGGATCATTGATACAAGTGCAGATGTCGCTGCAAAAATTTAAGATGAAATCAACACTGGAGATAAATTTTGATTCAGGACACAATCGGGAGGAGAATTGATTGTCACACTGGTAGTTTCATTCCCTCCTGTCGTAATAAATTGTCCACTGTGGACTGGTATTGATGGCCTTCAGCAAAAGTACTATATGTGAAAAATAAGGGGAAGTAATAGAAATAACCCAAAGGATACAGTGTGGTGTAGAAAGAGAAGACAAAAGTCTGAAACTGAAAGGATTTCACAGGAAGGATGAATTACCAGGAGAGAAAAAAAAGACAGATGGAAGAAGAGAAAAAAGAGAAAGAGGGGTGAAATAGTCCCTGCACCCCATAGAAAGTCTGTATTGACTTCAGCAGCGTGAAAACTTAAACCCTTTAAAGGATTTTTGCTCATCAATGCAACCAACACAGAATGCTCTGACTTATCAGACAACAGCCCATTGAGCCCTTTGCCCTCGCATTACAGATTTTCCACAGAGAACAAATGGGAAAACTCAATCTTTTGTTTCTGCTCGCTCTGGGCCTTGCAAATCTTTTTCTGATTACTGGATGCATGTAGGGACACCAGCCTTATTGGGGTATTGTATTTCCCTTCCCCAGAACTCCTGGATGAATGTATTTGGTTGAAGCTAACACAATTGAAAGTTCACAGACAGGCATCTTTTTTTTTAAACATTCTTATCTTAAAGTAATGTGAAAAACGTGTATTATACTACCTACTCCAAAAGCAGATGCCCTCATCAGAGGCTGATTCATATCAGCTCGACTGCACTACACAACACGAAAAACAGATTCAAAGATATTTGAGTCACCTTTCAGATGCAGACTCAATTGTCAACATCGTCCAAATTGTGCGACTTACATTTCCTCAGCGCAACGTGCGCGCTGGACACATTTAATCAGGAGAGATGCAGCACTGTATCGACGCGACCATTAATCTGCACTAAATCAATCCACGGATGGCTCACTGACCACAGTCGCTCTTATATTTGTTTCTTTGTGCGGTGGTGGGTTTGGCTCAACACAAAAATAATCCATACAATCCTGTCAAGTCACAGTCATGGGACAAGATTCTTGAAGTGGCCTTTCAATCCACTGATTCACTTAACTGGTTTCTTGCTAAATATGTAGCATTGAAAAAAAAAATTAATTATCATGACTGCTCTGAAAATGAATAATTTTCCTCATCTTATTATTTTTTACTGCAAGTTTGCTGTCCAAGCTCTGCAAATCGTGGCATCCAGGGAGACACATTTATTTACTTATCTATTCATGAACTCTGAGCCGTTGGCAAGCTAAACTGCTATATAGCATATTTGGCTAGTTCAAGGCTAATGCGTTGACCTTTTTAATAACGTCCAAAGCTCTGTGGGGTAGGCCGGCTTTTGCTCTCCTTAATTACTTAATCAATGTACCGCGGAACCGATTTTAGGAGCAGCCCTGAAAAGAATTGATTGAAAACATGCTTCAAACTCAGGACATTTCAACAGAAACCAAGCATATTTCCACACATCCTTAAATCTCTCCATTATTTTCTGTTTCTGTTGTGAATCACGTTTTGTCTTTTGTCAGTAAATCCCGAATCAGTAATGAATTATAAAGGTAATGACCTAGATAAATGAGGTTATAAGATATGTCAGCCATTTTTGGATTTAGCCATTGGAAAGCGAAAAATCTTTCTGTGTTGCTGTATGTGGGATTTGAAAGAAACGTGATTGTGATCAATGACCGACATTTTCAGCCAAGAAAACCTACAGCTTTCTTTTCTCTCTGCCTATGTTCTTTTATGTGGAGGACTGAAACTGACAGAATCACAAATATAATCAGAAACACATAAACAACCATAAACCAATGCACTTAAAATGTACCATTATGTCATTGCTGAAATGTATTTACTTTACCAGGTTTTACAATTTAACTGACCTTCACAGTTTTTTCTCTATTTACTTCAAACATTATTGGAACTGACCGTTTCAGTTATTTTTTCCATCTTTTTCTTTTATTTGTAGATGCAGTTATATCTATTTAATGTCCCCCTTGAATGTTCTTACTCTTTTTTTCCCACGAGCCCTTTTATTTCCATGTGTTCTCCCTACTTTTCCTTATCCATTTATGTCTCATTATGCAGATAAGGTAGGCTGTCCTTCAGTCGGTCCTTTGGGGTCAGCTTCCCCGCTCTTGGTCAATCAAAATGAAGGTACAGGATCTGCCTGTCATTTATTTATTTCCGCTTTTATTCCTAATCAGTTCCAGTCCTCCATACTTCTGCCCTTTACCGATTCCCAGTCCTCACCTCTTGCCTCGATTTCCCTCTC
>CAJRST010012224.1:9316861-9369601 GCA_907169785.1 Menidia menidia | reverse complement strand
CACCAACCCCTCCAAATCCTTTACAGCGTGCTCACACAGCTCACAAGGCTTTTCTTTGACCCTGAGGTCTGCGGACACACTGCCAGCCCAATCATGTCAGATTAGTGACTTTGTTCTTATTTGACTGTGTCTCCTCCCTTCTGTCCACATGTCTGACTCTGTCTGTTTCTCTTTGCTTTGTGAAAGAACAGCAGACTGTCTGTGCGAGACTGAAAATATGTGGATTAGCGAGGAGGAGAAATGTCCCGTAGTGAGGGGGCTGACATGGCCATTATCATTTGCATGATGGCCAATTATAATTTCTTTTTAGTCCCTTACATTTTTGTTGGTGAAGAAGACAGGATTTTTTTAAAGTATAACTCCGTTGCTGCCCCTGTATTGACAGCTTACAGGGAGAGTTTCTCATTACTATGTGACACGGTGTCAATTTAGCAGCTCTCAGCCCAAAGCATAGGAACAAAATTACATGTATTTCCAATCACATAAGAGTGTCTGAATCTTTTCTCGGGAACACA
This sequence comes from Menidia menidia, assembly GCA_907169785.1. Classification (NCBI taxonomy): domain Eukaryota; kingdom Metazoa; phylum Chordata; class Actinopteri; order Atheriniformes; family Atherinopsidae; genus Menidia; species Menidia menidia. The sequence goes on along the minus strand of CAJRST010012224.1, from coordinate 9,369,086 downwards.
AATTCCATCTATCGGCAGTACCGACTTTTTTTTTTTTTTTTTTCTTGCACAAAACGTGCTCTTCTCTCACCGGTTCGAGTTTGCAGAGACCTACGGGTTGACTGTCACACACTGAGATGGCACAGTCACCCTCCTCCCAATGAGATGGCTGAGCCAGAACTTTTTTGTTTTGTTTTGTTTTCTAGCGAGCGAGAGAAACTCTTCACGGGGAAAGTTTTAAGATTTGTGGCTGTGGCATTCTAATCCCCGAAGTGAGTGAAAAATAAGTAAGACTCCTCTTCTCTTCTCCATCCGGCGGGGGTCCCGGGAGTGAGTCGTCCCGGCTCTCTTCCCCCACATGTTCCCTGTTCATTAGCAGCACACCTGCGCTCACTCCTGATCACACCTGGTTGCATTTACACACTCATTTTTGCACTTGCCATCCATCTTGCATCTAATATTTTTATAGTGGGGGAAATTTAGGGGAACCAAAGGGGGAAAGAATAAAAAAAAACATGCAAACTTCAGCTTGTGCTGTTATGATATTGCACTATGTTGTGGGACGGATTGACACAGTTCCCACAATGCCTTGCAATTTGCTTACCAATTTTATGGGTTTTTATGTCCTCCTTAATTTAAATTCAGACTGCAATTCTTTGTATAGTTACTCTCTAGTTTGACGGTCACACCTATTATGTTTGGGGACAGCACCTGTACATTGAGGAATGTTCATTTTTATCTCCACTTGGTTCTTCTATGGGCTGTAAAAGGTCACTTGGTATTAATTATCAACAAAAGTATTTAACTGCACTAAGTTTGCTAAATGTTTTTAGCTGACCACAGCATGTCGTTTGCCACAGTGTGAATCTTATACTCTAGTCTGACAATAAGTAATGAGGGAAAAGTTCAATGGCACTGTTATCCTACTGTTCGCAGCGGTCCAGTCTTATTCATGGACATTTTGCAGCTTTAATAAAATGATATATATATAGTAACATATTTATGTTTCAGTTACTGCACTGACTCCAATTTGGAGGAAGAACACTACCCTCTTGTTTGTTTTTCAGTCTATGTAAGCCGTGTTTTGCTCATCCATTTTTTATTTAAAAAATAGAAAAGTTTGGGCTTTGCAGCAGACACATGCTGAGGAACAAACATACCACTCATTTTCCCCTCTATAAGGAAAAACCTTTAAAAAAAACAGAAGGCAGCAGACTTCAGAATATCAGATGTAATGTTGCAACCAAATAAGTCGCCCCCTGCTGGCTAAGGACCATCTCAATCACTCAGTCTATCGTCACATGACTAAATCTTACCAGTTTTGTCATTTCAAATGTTTCAAAATAACATTGAAGCTCAAGTGGGGACTCCTTAACAAATGGGGAAACAAAATTTAAAAAGTCAGAACCAAAGAAACAAATCATATACTGTGCTTGCAAGCCTATATGATGGGAAATTACAGCCAATTTAACCCTTTTATGCATAGCTTTCACTAAATTGGACAGCTATTAAAAAATCTATTTTCTTGTGTAAATGGCGATTTTTATGTTATAAATGTCCACAATAATATACTGTTGAAGAGGAGCTAAGATAGACTTAACTAAATCAGAGGGTTGAACAAGCCAGAGTGAGAAAAGAGGTGAGATAAAAGTGAATATTAGAATAGGATGAGGGTTGCATGCAACGTTCTCTGTCAACAAATGTCAAAATATGTTCACATTGTAACATACGGTGGGTAAAAAATCTTAAAATACGGCCAACTTCATGCCAACTCATGTGCCTTAAATATGCAAAAAGTATTTTAGTTTCCTTTCTGTGCAGATGTGGTGTAATTTTTGTCATTAACCTAAATTAGCTGGTATCCCAGGCCTGATGTCACGGTTCTTGTTGTCCCCTCTTCCCAGATGAGCTGTCCGATGAGGGGGAACTTTTAAATTCTACTACCCTATGATGGGAGATGGGATACCAGATGGGAGACTAGATCAAAGCCAAGCTGTTAAATAGGTTCATTATGAACTGGACCAATTTGGATTCGGCTTAAACCGAACTGTAATATTGTGTTTTGGGGCTATGAAAACAAAACTGAATATGATTTAGTTAATTCACGGACACAGTTTTGTTCCTGCTTTTAATCTTAATTCCCATAAGAAATTGCATAGTTTAGTACACTTTAGAAATAAGAGCTGATAACGTTCTGCTGGTGCTTTGTATGTTTTGTATCAAAAGAGGGTAAACTCTCTTCTAATTGGGGCTTTTAAAGTTTTATCTGACATCAAACACCTCTTTGACAGTCATGAGATAGATATGTCATTATTTTTATTCATCAAAACTATATAAAAAGTAGCCCTTAAAAACTACAGTTCTTAACTTTAAAATACTGTATGTAGAGACTCATGCTGTGTGTTATTGACCAACATAGACAATTTCCACAAATGACTCAGAATAGGAATTTCAGGTATTTATTGAAATCATATCTCTCTGACTTTGGTAGCTAAACGTCTAAATATGGTTTGCTATGTGTTTTAGAATGAGCCTTACTTTACATTTTATTGCTCAGTTATATTGTGCTGCTAAGCAAACGGCACAGATCTTCAGAAGATCTAGAAAAACAGGATTTATGATGGGAAATTGGACTGCTATAATGTTTTTTGAAAGCCTTGTAGATGCAATTTGTGGATTTTATGAGCTGGAAGCCCAAATCATGTAACGGTAAACAAGTAAATCCTTGCACTGTTTAAATTGTTGGCCTTGAATCTATCATCTATTCAAGTTTAACTTTTTGAGTAGATATTCTACATTTTTGGAAAGGGTCCGTATAATTAGTTTTTTGTTTGTTTTTTGTCGAAAAAGTTAAATCAACAGTAGCTGCCCAATCAAACCCTTCTGTGTGTCACTTCTAAAACAGATGGGATGAATGGTCTTCTATTTTTGGACCGAATATTACGTTCATGCGCACACAAAAAAAAATAAAAAAAACTGTCTGGAATGTCCAATGAGGAAACAGCTTCACAGCGTGTCTGCAACCTATCATTTGATATGTCAGCTTGGATTTATGGAAAGCAATGGACCAACTGACACACACACACACACACACACTTCACTATCCAGGGCCCGGTTGCCAGGAGGGTCGGAAAGGGTTTAGAAGTCCGTTCATGTCCTCCCAAGGAGTGATTTACCTCTTTGCGGCAAAATGGAAAGGTAATCATTTTCATACAGTGCTTTACCTCCCGGTTATTTAGAAAGAGTTCTACACATGTCTGCACAGGCAGCTGAGACCGTGCGTGGGGATGGATCCAGGAAAACAAGGCATGCTTACAGACACCGTAATTGAGTCCATTTCTGTCAATCTGCTGGAGACTTAATGAGTCGAAACGCGGTTGGAACCGGCGACACAAAAAAAAAACGTTAAAGTTTCAAATCTCTCTGATACGGCCAATCTAAAGCTTCCATCCAATCGCTGCGCCTCTGTCTCCGGTGATTGCGATTGCTGGAGTGGCGTCGTATCATATCACAATTGCCTTCCCTGATTAATCGCCCCCTCCAGATGCATTCTGCATATAGCCCCGGCACTCCGCTGAAGGGCAGCCACCTGGCGTCTGCAGCGCGCCTGCTCATCACTGTTTGATCCCGCCAGCGCCAGCAAACCGGTGTTTTTTTATCAGGCTAATTATAGGCAGAGAAAAAGGATGTGGAAACAGCGTCCAGCCCACACATTCGTTTGCACACACATGCACAGGGGGCCTTTGCGCTTCCTCTGAGGTTCGCCACCAGCCATCTATCAAGGGGGACAGGGCGAGTGACAGAAACCCCGCCCCGGCCCCAATTAGAGGCCCCTTGAACCCGACTGCTTTTTGTTTTCGGATCCCCCGCCACAACCCGGGATTTTCTCTATCGTACGGATCCAAGATTTGTCGAATCGGTAAAGGTAAACATGTCAGAAGGGGCCTCTCGCATACAGAGGTTACTCGTGTTCATCTGGGGAATGCATCCACTCCTGTATCACTTTCTTATTTACCTTTTTTTATTTATTTATTTGTTGACTAAACAAGCCCATTAAAAGGATTTGTGCCTTTAGCCATGACAATTGCAGAAATGATAATGCGTTGTTTTGTTTTTTTTATTCATTATGGGGCATGAATTCTAAAAAATTATGAATGGCTAATCATCTATAAATAATAATTGAACAGTAATTACTTCCTTTTTTATTCTTTGGTTATCTAAAATGAATATTTCTGGAGAAAATTAAAACGGATACCATGATATATTGAAAAAAAACAGGATTTTTTTTCATTCTATTTGATACAACTCTGTCTTTGTAAGCCTAGTTTTGTAAACTCGTGCATACCTTCTGCTTGCAGATAGCTTTGGGTTGGATTTCAAGCTTCAAATAATTGTTGAGTAGCATCCAGTTGAAATAAACTACCCAAGCGAGTAGTGCAGTGTCTTCACAGCCAAGCACATTATTGTTTCCCCTTTTCCCATCTCTCCTCTGGGCTTTCACTTTGATTCATTTTTATTGGTGCATGTTACCTGTAATGTTGCTACACCCCTTCTATGTCTGTAAAAATGAAGATATCATAAAATATTGATAGCCGTCATTAGCTCCGAAAGGACAAATAAAACCCCCGGGCTCTGTATTGGTGTGTTTCTGTGTTCTCTTGAAGCACACTCCCATGATTTGAAAGACGCCAGCAGGTGAGCTTCCATTTTTTTTATGTGCCCTGCGAGCTTTGGAGTGCAGTGTCTCTCTCTCTCGGTCGCTTTCAGTTTCCTTTTTACGTTTCCCCGTCTACGCCAAATGTCCAGCATGTAGCGCTGCTTCTCCTCTGATCGCCGTCACGTCGTAAAAACTGCTTTAAGTCATTCTGGACGGAGCTCCATGAGCCCAACTTGGCTCCCATATTGCAGCAAGAGGCCTCTCCACAAAGCAGAAGATGGAAACTTTCATACGTGCCATCCGTCTTTGTGTCAGGGGCACATATGTGTGTCTGTAAGTTGATCTCTTCCTGTCTGTGTCTGCATGCGTGTACGGCCCAGTGCAGAAGTGTTGATCCTTTGATTCTTTCTATTTGGCTTCCAAGGAGCCAGACTTTCTTATAATCCTTTAAAGATGTCTCGAGCAAAAAAGCTCTAGTTCTCAAGGCTTTCTGGAGGTCTCTTTGGACAATGGCTGCTTTTCCACTCACTTTCATGGCCAGTGCCTGACTAATTTCATATGGAAACCGTTTGTTTTGATTATTCAAGCGCTTAACACTGACCTATGAATAATTCTAGCACAAAAACGAACCAACTAACAGAAGACCCAGTGTTGAGTCTACTGAAAAAACATGTCAAAGGGAAATAATGTTTAACTTGTGGCATCAGACACTGTTACTGGCAACCTGTTGGGAAGATCACAATTTGCTTCTAAAGTTGAATGAAAATTGTCAATATTGACACAGAAAATCATGTTTTGTAACTAAAAGCTATTAGGTGAAAACTTATCTTAGACACGTCTAAGCATAGTGTGTAGTTTGTTTGAGAAAAAGAGGAAATATGACAATTGCAGTGGGAAAAAAACATCAAGGCATAAAAAAACATTATGAATTTAAATTATATTTCTTTTAGGAAATAGCTAGATTATATTTTCCTTCCAATCTATTGAAACAAATAACCAGAGCCTTAAGACTATTGCACAGTATAGTGCACAGATGCATGTCGTAAGTGTTGTCTTCAGAATTGTATGAGGTAGAGAACCTGTTTTCATTTGAGAAGAGCTCAGAAACGGCAGATGTCAAAACGCACAAGAGCCACCGGTTTGTGTTTCCTCTTTTTTTTCCCGTCGCTGATTTATCCATGAGTGCGCAGCTGCAGCTCAGTAATGCCAAATGCAAATATTGGCTCGGGAAAACAGATTTGTCTCTGAATGAATGAATCATATAACACTTTCAAAATTTCTAAAGAAAAGTGGCAGAGTGCCATCCCATCGATGTTTGAAGCAGTTGTACGGAGAAAATGAAAGGATACGTGGGAATTAAGACTCCTGCTTTGGGTCTGATCAAAATCTAGTTACAATAGTACGAATATTACAATAGTAAGAAAAGTTGTGTTGGAAGTACTGCACCGAGGATGAAATTCTAATGTGCACATGGATCTGATTAAACACATAGGCTACTGTACGTTTGAATAAAGAAAGCTGCCCACTTGTACCTGATGGGATTAAAGATGGTTTGCTAACTCTACGTACAGTAGATGTTGCTGTTTAGGCTCAAAGAAGATAAAGAAAGAGTTCCTCACAGGCTCAAAGCGTCTTTCTTTCTGCTTTTACCGTCAGTTAAGGAGGTGGAAATTCAACCGTAATTTGATGCATAAACACATTTTAACCTTCCTGAGCATCATTAATAGTATATTGCAGCTCTTTTGGTGGCTGTGTCCTAATCGATCACATTTCATCTCTGCGTATACTCTCTCTCTTTTATGGTTTTATTCCAAATTGGTTTAGTTAAACACTGGCTGGTTAAAGTGAGGCACGATTTTGTGACCTAATCATGACACTGTAACAGCAAGCTGACTTTTTGTTGGCTATTCCTCCTTTGGAACAGGATAAAAACACATTTTAATGTGCTTTCGCAGTCCTCCTGGTGTTTGATAGTTCAACGGTTGTTCAAAGGAAGGTCCTCCCCTACTGGGCATTACTGGCTTGTCTCTGGCAAATCCTACCTGGAATAATGCCTTGGGAAATACTTGGCTTGATTTTTGGCTCTTTTCTTTTTTCCTCCATTTGTTTTCCTTGCCTTTTCCCCTCATGTGGTGGTTATTGTCATTCTTTTCCCATGAGACCCAGAGACCTCATCATCCTATTCACAATTGTCAATAAACCCATTTCAGATTTCACCCTTTCGCTACCGTCTGATTTTGGGGTCCAATACCGGTCACTGTGACATTCTGATAAGGTCACCTTACGTACGAAGGATATATCGCATAATTTATCCGTCTATCTCTCACAGAACAGTCTTGTGTTCCCAGCTCATTTGAACTTTTTCAGATGTGGAATATATGTGTGGGAAATTCTCAAGAATTTCCAAACAAATACAGATTTTCCTTTGAGGAAAAAGGTATTTGAGAAACTTGAATTGTTACTTGGGAGACATTACCCCAGGTTAATTTCCTGGTCCCGGTTTGGAGACCAACCACTCTGGTTTTCTGGCTGTGCCTCCAGTGGAAGCTACAGTCACCTATCTCCCTGGGTGATAAAAGCTGCCGACCTAGCGTGAAAATTTTTAAATGAAGTATGTGAAATATCTGAAAGGGAATCTTTAAAAGGGACGCGAAAACCACCACAGCAAATCCTTTCTGACGTGGGAACAAAAGCAGCATCTTAAAAATAACCGAGTCCATTTCACAGACATCTTTGACTTTGACCCTGCCTAGCGACAAATGATGGCTGAAATGTGATTGGTTAAATGCTTTTATATGAAAATGCATGTCTGGAAGCAGCGCAACCAGGGGGAAAGCTATGAAAGGAGGCGGACAGACTATTTAGAGATATTTAATAAGTTTCAAAGGACAAAATATAATTAACATCAGTCTGTGATTCAGATATTTTATTAGGCCTGCAGAGAAGGCCTTGCAGGCCCTGACAGCCCACCACTGATATATATGTCTGTCATCTATCATAGATTTCAAGGTGTGACGTGTAGAAGACTTAACATGAAGGACAACAATGTGCAAAATAAGCGATTTACCTTCCCAAACTGCCAGAGCTCTACGCTGTCACTACTTCATCCTCTTATTTTATGAATTCCAACAAGCTCCTCCAAGCAAGCTGCCTCTCCTGACAACAACACATAACATGAATAAATCAGAAGGTCAGAGATCTGGATACATTACTTTCCCGTTTTCCGTATTGAAGTTTAGCCCTTTTTTTTTTTCCCCAACGCGAAAAATGTATCATCTGATGTAAAATGTGTAAAAATGAACATAAATGGTCCTTTTAAACTTAACGCTGTGTGTGAATGATCTCTGACACAGTCTTGCATGCTGCGTGTGTATAACAAATCAATTGAATCGATTTTGATGAGTAATTACTTTGTTTTAGTCGCAGTGATGGAGGCAGCTGAGTGCACACAAGCACAGCCATGCAGAGTAGAGGAAATGGCTTTATACTCGGCCCCGTGCTCATCCTTTCCAATCTACTTTAGAAAATTATTCCAGTCAGCCTTCACTGTTTATTTTAAGCATTACGCCTTTTCATATCCGTCTATAATTTCTCGATCACGCGTTCAACGCTTGGGGGCAAATACGAAAAGTATATTGAGCTTTTCTTCAGAGGTATTTTGAGTGAGTGTTTCAACTCGGAGAAATGATTACTGCTTAAAGACTGTTCAGATGACTGAACGTAGACAAACAGAAGTTTCCAGAACTCTCCCAATATGTGCCTCGGTTCAGCTGCAGTGAATTTCATCATGTCTTTGCCCTTTTTTTGTCCTGTTGATTCAGGTGTAATGAGCTTTATTAAAATGGGTGAGCAAATCTTGAGCTAACTCCATGTTTTGATATCTAGACTGAAAGCTCCAGCATGGGAAAAAATCCTTTCTGTGACAGGCAGCTCCCTCAGAAGGAATAAAATCTGGAACATGGAGTGTAATGGTTATGTTTATGCTATTTAGAATTTTTTTTGTATGCGTTGCATAAACAAAATATATCAGTATTCTTTTTTTTCTTAGTGGAGACATGATAAAAAAAAGAAACAATAATAGTCCTTAACAGGTTGTAAAACCTGCTTTCATATTAACAAAATAGCAAAGCGGTTGAAAAGATATATATTTTTATTACAGTATTCTAGAGAGCAACTTTTTTCATCCAACGATCCAGCTTTATCTTCTCGTGTTTGGTTCTTGGGTCCCTTTTGGCCACATGCTGACCTTATACTACATTTTGGGACATTAACGAACATTTGAATCCTTCATTTTGGATCCGATGTTACTGCTTTTATCACTTTTCTCTTCATGTTCTTTCGACATTCGCTTCAGTTTGATAAGGCTCCCTGAATTTGTTCATGCAGATCTCTCTTGAGGTCCTACCACACCATTTTAGTAGTCAAGTTTTATACTTTGACCAGTCTGTTCACACAAACTGAGTATTTTCTTTCTCAGTCATTCAGTGTGTTTTGGATCATTGTCTTGTTTCATCACTTAATTTTCCAAACTTTTGTTTCTGGATAAATGGCCTCTTGTTTGACTTAACTACCCTGGTATACAGAGGAGGTTGTGGTCAACTTAAAGACAAGGTGTCCACACGCTCCTAAACAAACCACATCCTGTGGATTGTTTAGATTAAACTCTCCAAGCTAAGCTGTGCTGCCGTGTTCTGTCTGAGAAAATGACTTTCCTCCTTTCAAATCCAAGCAGGCCATACTAGTTCAGTCTTTTTCCAATTGCACAGCCGTGAACTTTAACATTTAACATACTTACTGGGGCCTGTAGAGTCTGAGATGCAACCCTCTGGGGTTTTTTGTAATTTCTATGAGCGCTCCACAATATGGCCTCAGGTTGAACTTGCTGGGACTTAAAGACAGTTGCTTATCTCTCGAATGTTTTCCATTGGTGAATTATCTTTTTACACTGTAGACAGATGGACTCTGAAGGGGTTTGCTTTCGCTTTGTGCCTCCATTTTTGTTAAATAAATAATGACACGGAGTAATAAGGCCCGCTAAGCATCAGATGGAGTTTTATTATGTCGTAATGTAGAACTGGATGCGGATGTGATTTCTTCTTCGCGTGCCTGTCAAAACACACTTGCTCACACACACAGACGCTCAGAGATATGCTTTTCATGCTCCTAAATAGGCTATAAACCACCCCACACACACACGGGCATCATTGAAGGTTGTTTGTCTTTCTGCATCATGGCTTGTGCCGTATTAGCAATTCAAATGCATCTGGTGCAGCGCACGCAACGCCAAATCGCAAAAAATGAAAAGCAAAAAAGACAGGCTTCTTTCTAGCTTTCCATTTTGCTTTGGTTAGATTGCTCGCGAAATCCACCCAAAAGCAGAGTAAGCAATGAAAGCCTTTTATCTGCACAGCTGGTGTCCAAATATCCCATGAAACGGTATTTAATATTCTCTCCCTCTCCGCCTTGCTGAAAAGATGCCACCTCATTTCCTTTGTGCTGCTGTAACACAGAGAGGCTGGCCCGAGCTCACCGTGAAGACTCCTGCTCCTCGTCGTGTCTTGCTCTGATGATGTGAGCTGTGTTGAAGGCCCATTTAGGTTACACCGCTCCACGGTTAAGTAACCAGCGCGAATAAACGCCGCCCTGACAGCTAACTGCTTGGGAATAACTGACTTGTCAGATGAGAGCGGTTCGGATGAAGATTATTGGATTTCAGAATGATGTCATACACTTTTTCCTGGGACCAAAAGCACATCTGACATATATCTCCTAACATGAGCAAAGTACTTACAGTGGCCATTCCTCTATTAATACTCTTGGGAGCCCAAATAAGCCACTATAAAACCCTGTCTACGACGTTAAACTGGTTTAAAAGTCGCTTTAATATTGCTTTTGATAAGCAAAGAAGGGAAGAAATCTACTTACAACCATATTCTGGAGATGAATCACTTACTTTTTGTGCGCTCTTCTGATACAATCGTCGGAAAATAATGCTGTCCCGCTGTACTCCACCATATTTTCGGCTGTTTAGCCCTTTGATGAGCTGAGGTAGATACCCACCGTGCACTGGCTGGGTGTGTACAGGCTAGCCGACGGCCCCTCCGTTCAAAACAAACAATAGTGATGTAGCCATGTGGAGGGTGCAGGAGAAAATGTTACCAGCTCAATACCCCAGGTACACCCTGAGGGTATGTACAAGCCTTCATTTTGAAGCTTTCTTTTTTCTTCAACCTGACAAAGAAGACGGCGGCACTGGGGTGTAGAGGTTAGCACCGTCGCCTCACAGCAAGAAGGTTCCGCGTTTGAGTCCCGGGACCGGGACCTTTCTGTGTGGAGTTTGCATGTTCTCCCTGTGTCTGGGTGGGTTCTCTCCGGGTTCTCCAGCTTCCTCCCACAGTCCAAAAACCTGCAAGTTAGGTTGATTGGACATTCCAAATTCCCCTTAGGTGTGCGTGGTTGTGTGTCTCTGTGTGGCCCTGCGATGGACTGGGGACCTTCCAGGCTGTATTCCGCCTCTTGTCCATTGAATGCTCGGTTAGGCTCTAGTTCCCCCCACGACTCCCATTAGGGAATAAGCGGAAAACGATAATGGATGGATGGATGGATGACAAAGAAGATACCCAGAATTTGACCAGAATTTCCCTGGGGTGCATCTCAGGCTCCAAGGGCTTCAGTTAGCAAGTTCAAATGAAAGGTTCATGACAGGGCAGTCGTAAAAACACGAGGCTTTGTTTGGAAGAGTTGCAGGGAACAGCGATGGACCCCCAACCTCTCGCCCATCGTCAGCTGAGAAATGATCCTGCCCCCATGTGACCCCACTGGGAAATAAGCGGTATGGATAACGGATGGCTGCATGGATGGATGGATAGGTTCCAGGGGAAAAAGAATGATCGCTATAGTAAATGTATGGATTCATGCGTCCCCTGCACAAGAATGAGTCCGGGTGTTTGACACATGACAGAGCCATTATTTACTTACCTTGGGCTAAAGTAGATCCCAAAAATTGACGGCCATGTGCTAAATTACTTGTTAGAGAGTGACACCTTGAAGGCTTTAAGCAAGTTGATTAGAAGTCGGTGATTCATTCTGTGTCGGACTAATGCGACTTTCATAAGTGGAAGGAATGGAGGGTCAAATCTGAAAGGAAGGAATGTGAAAAGGCTGTTTTTGACATGTTTATTTCAAAGATTGGCTTGTGTGTCTGGTGTGTAGTCATCATAAACCCTTTTCCAGGACGATTAATGGATAGACGCCCTTATCAGGCTGCTGTGTTGATCCAGTGACTTCAGTCTTGACAAAGATTTATGGGCTCTGAAGACAATATCATGCTAACTTTTGTCCTTCGAAAGGAATTTCCAGCATGACACGCAACTGAATCTCCCCGAACTCCAACAAAGCCATGACTCAGCAACCTCAAAGATGTGTTTCAGAAACTTCCACAGCACAGGCTTTCTTCTTTTTTTTTTAATTTTGCTCTCCTTCCACGGCCTCTGGAGGCCTCTGCTGTGTCTGCTCCCATGTTTTACAGAGCTGTTAACAGCACTCCTGCAGGCTCGCTGAGGACCGTGTCTGAGGCAATGCAGGCCTATAACTGTCTGAAAAGCAACGGCCAGCGAGGGGGGGATGATTCACGCCGACAGCCGGGCTCATAACAGCCGGTACGCGGAGGGGACATCGCCGAGAGGGGCCGCGGTCGTTAAAAAGCCGGGGACACAGATTAGTGAGAGGCTTATAACCGCAAATCACGTTTTACGCAGAAAACTACACATGGATGCACGGCAAACTCGTTTTTCTTCCTCACAATTTGCAGAGTTTCTGCAAGACACCTGAATAAACTTTGCTCAAGGTTTAGCAATAATGGTTCCGTGCGGTACTAATATGCAATCCCATAGCTCAATCATTTCAAAGCCATTATACTGGAACTGATTTCATAAATGTGCTCTTATCCAGCCTGGGAAGTCAAACCAGCAGGTCTTTATTTAAAGACAAACAGCTTCTTCCTAAGCCGGAGAAACCTGGTTCTGCTTCCATTTCTTTCTTTTTTTCTTCCCCCTGTCTCTTTTTCTTTTCTTTTTGCACCTTATTTGGTGCAGCTGAATCAAACGCTGGACTGTTTACCCACCCGGATTTTTTGGTTCCCATCAGGGGCGGAGAGCCCACCAGTTCAATCTGATCCGCCTGAAACAACAGCACCCCGGCCAACTGATTTCATGCCACTTCCACGTGAATCCCAGAGGGAACGGTTTCAGGCTCGGGAATCAAATTTAAGAAATGCTTTTGTCTCCTAATACCCAAATGATAAATCCTCCCCGATACGGTTTGGCTTGTGCAGTGAACAAAGGCAAATGCGAGATAATGCATTTGCACAACTGTATGATGGCCGTAACCTTTCTCTAAGACACGGCAGATGCATTCTAACCTACGAGGAAATCCATAATTTCTCGACATCGGAAGATTAATAACGTTTCGTCCTGTGACCCACTGACCCGAGAAGCCGCGCGGCTGATTACAAATAGCCTGCCGAAATGCTGTTGTCAGTCATCCATGTTGACACAACACTGAGCCGGTGAAACATCTGTAACAAACCGGGCGAGAGGGGTGAAGGGTCGAAGACGTAAATCCATGCCAGAGAGCAAATGTAATACCCACAGAAATGCGGAGTGATGCCGAGGGAACCTGAGCGAAAGAGCATCGGGGGACTTTCTGGATTTGAGGAAGTGTGTAATGGATGCAGACTAATAAAACAGTTTGTAAGACTTCGCCGCTTTCCTTCTCTCACCTTCAGCGGGCGTCGCGGAATGAGGAAGGCGTGTGTTCTTTTTTTTATGCGCAGAGACGCTAACATGACATCATGGGTCTGAGATTTAGTCCTGCGGTTTGTGGCCTCCAGTAAATCCTTCCTGTTGAAGTTGCTCTGCAGCTCTCCAGGGGTGAGAGTATCCAAACAGAGTGAGTGATTATTCGATGTGCGGCTATTCAGGTTCCTGTCTGTGATTTGTATAAATAGCCATCCAGACCCAAATAATTCACTACCCACTCAAAGGCACAGCTGCCTCTGAGAGGGCTTCCATTGGTGGACGAAGGTCTACTGACATCTAGTGGCCAGAAACTGTACGTTTTTTTTTTGTTTGACAACCAATGAGGAGGACACAGAGATAGTGTTGTATGGCAAAAAAAAACGCCCCCTAAAGGACTCTTTAATGTACAGTTACATAATTCCACACTATATATTGCAATTAGTATGTGTATAAACTTCCCAACCATCCCTTAAAAGCTGAGCCTTTAGATGCCTCTGACTTCTTGGGCCATGTGTTTTGCGCCAGCAGGTTTGTTGAATAATTAATCCACAACTAAAACCTGTCTACACAATCATATGCTTCTCTCCTCAGTAAAGTAAACTCTGGCAGAACACCAGTATTTGAAGCGTGTTTGTTCTAAATAGATTTTCGTCAGTATTGTCGTTTGTTTTTGTGACGAAAAGGAAAGGTTTCCTAGATCCTGTCTGATCCGTCCACACAGACACCGAGTGAACGCCTTCTTTTCTCAACACAAATCATGTGTGGTGAGGATGTGCGCACCTCTTGCAACTATTTGTACACGCAGCTTTTTGTGGCAATGTGGAAGCAAGGTGGAAACGGCAAGAGGGGGTGAACAAAAAAAGCCTTATGACACATCGTAACGCAGGAAAGACTATTTCAGGAAGCTCGCTCAGTATGGTTGTGATTGTCTAACCGGCTTCCACAGAGGTGCTTAAGAAAACAGCAAACACTCTATGATCCATTTGTACATCTCTGTCTCCCTCGTGTTTCCCTCCACACAGACTGTTTACTGTACAGGCATCCACTGCAGATAATACAGGAGTTGTTCCTCCTCTGCCTAAGTCCTGATGTGATCTGTTAGCTGGTGCACATTTGGCTGCCGTTGTATCATTTGACTATTTCTTTATCTTTTTCTTTTACCCCTGTTTTAAACTTTTATCGAGCATATTTTTTTCCTATTACATAGCCAGGATCACAGTTTCACTATTGTGTGTCTTACTCCCTGATTCTGTAAAATCCGTGCTTGCATAGCTGTGGTGAAAATGTTTGCATATGCATACAGTTTCCAAATGACAGAGAATTATAAAAGAGAACCATATGTACACGCAGCTTCATAAATCTGGCAATAAAACATGAGGACATTTCTGCTTTTGTGCACGCTGTTGTAGTCATGAATCTTCTGCGTTTTATGCATCCAGCCCCAGGTGTGACTGAAAAGAAAAATGATGACCGATTTGGCTTGTCGTGGACCTTCTTTGTTGCCAGAAGTGGAGGACTGGAGGAATGGGGAAAGATTGATGGGGAAAAGTCAACATTTTCAACTTTTTTTTTTCATGTGCAAAAACACAAAATCTGGATGGAGCCCAATTCCCAACTCACTGTCTGAGCTCACACTCTGGGCCAGAATTCATAACACGGTGACCCTGAAACTTTGCAGCTAAACTTAATTCAGTCATCAGTCTGTGTGCTTCCTGCGGCCAAAATCCCACACCTGTTAGTCTGTAGGGTTATAATTCAGAAAACTGTCTCACCGGTCGAGAGCTGACACCCACTCCTGGTTCAGATTTGTCAAAGGCCTTGATTTATAATAAGGATTAAGCATGGTTTTCGCTGTTGTTTAATCTTTTGTTGCCCACTTTTGCTTATTTCCTGTGGAAGTTTTAATAACGTTTCATCCCTTTGTAGCTATTCTTTGTATATATTAACTAAAACTTGTTCTCTCACATTTGCCATTTTGCATGACGTCATAGACCTCTGTCTCAATCTGCAGTCACTTTGATTATTTTTGGTCGCTGTGTCCCTTTTTGAATGCGTACTATTTACTATTTTATTATGAAATAGTGCACAAAATGTTTAAGTCGACGCAAGGAGGCAGACATTGTTATCTGACACCACTGACTCTACCCCAGCTGGATATATTTCTTTAAAAAAACTTTTTTTTAAATCTCATACGAATTATAAATGAAGACACTAGCTTAGCACTAATGCTACCGGCGTCGCTCTCCAAGGTAACGTAAAGGAGGAGGTACGCTGCGCTGCACTTCCGGGTCTGACGGCCCGGAGGAGAGACGTTACGTCGCGGTGCGCGCAGCATCCCCCCACACAAAGAAGACGGCAACAATGGCCGATATATCACTGTATCTCACAAACGTTAACGTGTCAATAGGACGGAACATGGACGCGGGGCAGGTCGGTTCAACAGCTTCTTTATTTCCTAATCCAAAAAATAAGGCCGGGCTAGTCGTATTGTTATGGTCAAAGATGCCTCTCCGTGGTCGTGGCTCGCTTCCATTTGACGGCTTGTCAACGTCGGGCTGCTTGGACTCGATATCACACTTCTCTTGTGAAGAGTCTTATCGTTTTCAACAAGGCCGTCCAAGCCCCGCGGGCCCCGAGGCGTTTATAAACTGCTCAGTGAACTAACCCAGCCATGTCTCTGTGTGTTTATGATGCTCTCTCCCCACCACAAACACACACACACGCAGAGTCAAAGCCCAAACCAGGCGAGGGACTTTGAGAGTGTGGAGCTGGGAGAGCTGGACAAGGGAGATGAGCCTGGGCGGAGGCGACAGCAGCAGAGGGAGAAGGCCCCCCGCCGGATCATCCATTTCTCCAGCGGGGAGACCATGGAGGAGTACAGCACCGACGAGGAGGAGGGAGAGGAGAAGGAGCCGGAGAGGAAAGACCTGCTGTCCTCCCCGGTCGATGCGGTGAGGGTGAGGACCGGTGGGGTGGGACTGGAGGGTTGGGGGATGACCACGGAGACCCTTTTCACTGGACATTGTGTCATAGTAGCTGTTTTACCTGCGTTGTGTTGCAGTCGAAGATGACCTGGGGGCCCTATTTCTGGTTCCACATGTGGAGAGCGGCGACGTCCACCATCTCAGGTGTGTACTCTGTAATAACGCCAAATGAGTGTGTATTGAAATACGCACGGACCGACTTCTGGTGGTGAACTTATGCCCACAAGGACAAAAACCCACAACGTGCTTCTGGTAAACTTTTGTTTGCACCCGCTGAATAATGTTTGGCGTCTTGTTTATATCCACAACGACTGTCCTACAGGTTATTATTATTCCCAATCCACCTTTTCCTCCACTGAACCAGTTTGTTTGCATTATTTCTGCCGATTTTAACAAAGCAGAGCTGATTTTATTCCCATAAATTCAGTCTTTATAGACCTATAGCATTTTTTTATATATATCAGGACATCTTTTAAAAGCCAATTGGGACTTGAATGCGGTAAAGGAAAGAAAAATGGAGGAAAGAAAGCTTTCAGGTCCCTTACTGACTAAAATCATTACTTTATCCCCCTTAAAAGTCCTGCAGTTTACCCCTAAAATTCCTAAAAAGGTACACATGCTTGATAGGTGAAGCTATGATTAAGTTCTATATTGGGATAATATGAGCATCTGATATACATTTCTTTCAAGTTTCTTTCTTTTTCTTTATGGATGTAAGACTGGAGTACATGAACTGGAACCTTGCCAGCGTAATGGAACTATTTTTGTTGGTGTTTTACCTGTTCTGAGGATAGAGTGAGGCTTCATAGGAGACTTTGACAGAAATTTTTACAGTATCTACAGTTATTACAGTTCAAATCTCAACAACTTCCGCTTTTTAGTGGCGTCTTTAATACGCAGTGGTGAAATATGCAGCGCTCAGCCAGCCAGACGTCCGCAGCCAAGTTATACTCTGGCTAAAAGATTCTTCTCCTTTTCTTCCCTTTAGCATGTGACTATCTTGGGGAGAGAATGGCCTCCCTCTTTGGAATCACATCAGCCAAGTATCAATACGCCATCGACGAATACTACAGGATAAAGAAAGAGGTAAGGAGCATTTTGGTGTTCCTTTGTGTTTACATTACCGGAACAACTCAATTGGTCAATTTGTGTTCTCTTCTTAGAAGGAGGATGAGCAGGAGGAGAGCCGCCTTTCAGAAGAAGCAGAGCGATCCTTCGACCAGCTACAATCTCAGGAAGAGGAGGACGAGCCGATCACGGGGACAGAGCGGCGGGAGGCGGCGGCCGTCGGCCAAAACGCGGCCTATCAGGTGGAGAACGAGAGCCAGGCTCCCAACACCATCACCGTCCCTGTCATCGTCACGGCGACCTAACGTCCCCCCAGAGATGGACGTTCCGTGTCTGTCAGTTAGAGGAACACAGTCTCGTCTCACCAAACTGTTTGGTTTGTGTATAACACGTCTTTCGATGGGCAGCCCCGCTGTGCTTTGGCTGAGTGGCGAGGACAGTCGGGACGCAGCTTTGTAGATAAACCGATGGCCAGATTGCCCCGATAATGTGGCAACCCGTTCAGTCTTTAGGATACAAATCAAAAGGCTTACTAGGGAAAGCGGAAGAACCCTCTGCGTTTTTTTCCCCTCCAAACGGGAACAGCTTTCCATTTTAAGGGTCTCTCACATTATCCGGCGCGCGCCGCTCTGGTCAGCCATCAGCTGCTCCCCCCCGTGCCTCCGACGGACCGGACACTGTGCCTAGATCACCCGTACAGCCACGTCCGTGCCAGATGTGGACACCAAACAACCGCTGGAGCCTCGACCCGAGTCGCCGTAGACACCGTGTTTGAAATATCTTCACACGTTTGAACCTGCTGTTCTGTCCAGATCTGGCACCGCTGATACACCTGGCTGCACCCACCAAAGAGCTGGCCATTTTAGCACCCCCCACCCCCCCCCACACCCCATTCACGCTTTGGTTTTCGTATTTCGGTATTAATGAGTATTTGACTTAAATGCACACTCTTGATGTCTGTGAGAGCACGGAGCAGATTTAAAGGATGGAAACAGGTTGCTCTTTTTTAATCTGCCTTAACGGATGTGGCGTCGAACCACTTTGACGGTGGAGGGAAGCATTGTGACACCCAGTCTGTATAGACTTAACAGTTTTTAGTACAACTTTTTATATTTCTGTATTTATTTTATTGAAACTTGTCTAATTTATGCACTTTCTATCGTTTGACTAACATTCCAATAAATTGTTTATTAAGTTAATGTCTGTTTTTTTGTAATCTCAGGCTAACAGTTGCTGAGTTAAACGGCTCCAGCACAATTGTGTGTTTTAATTTTTCCGTCAGCTTGAGAGACTCGCAGCGCTGCCTCGGCGTGACGGATGTCAGGAGCGGCTCTGTCGGGGGCCCAACAAAGAGCCCGTGTCATCCTGCGAGCAGACTACTCTGAGGTCAGGGACCCCCGTTCGCTCGCCGCACAATGCTTCTCTTTCTGGTGCCAGCCGGGCTCTCTCCGTGTTCCAGAACAACCTCCCCGCCAGTCGTGACCTCACTGCCGCTGAAAACGCACAACGGCGAGGCCTCAACTCGGGCTCCGGAGCGGTTCACGGGAAAACTGACGGTTTGCCGGTTTTAAAATCGGATTCCTCTGCAAATCGCAGACTGCATGTAAGAGTTGGAAAACGCTAGTACTGCAATATTATCCCATTGTGGTACAATTTAGATCAAAGAGCTATCAGGAAAAAGATCAGTAGGAACAGTTTTCATCAGAATCACTTCTAAAATGTTGTGCGAAACTGAAGTAAAAAAAAAAAAACTATGGTCATTTACCAATTTGATAACTAGTGTGTTCGGTTGCTACTGAAAAATTGGAGGGGGAAAGTCGGCACAGTCTCACAGCACAACACAAGTGTCTTAGTGGGCATGAAAATAGTTACAAATTGTAATAATCTTCCGGCATAAATTCCCAAAACTGATGTGAAAGACAGGAAAAAGTCGTTATCGAGCGTCGTTCCAGTAAAGGAAACCTGAATTCAACACCAGCTTGACAAAGTGGCTTTGGAATTTTTATTCAGTTTTGCAACAAATGTTCCAAAAAATCTGCTATCAGCAGGTTCTCAAGTTGCAGATTTGACTCGAGTCTCAAACATGAGTACACTACTTACTACTAAATGCTGGATATTGTGAATATTTAGCACAATTTTGTTTCCATCCATCCATACATTCATTGTCGCAACCACTTATTCTCTAATAGGGTCGCGGGGAGACTGGAGCCTATTCCAGTGGTCAATGGGCGAGAGGTGGGGTACACCCTGGACGGTCCGTCAGTCCATCGCAGAGCCACACAAGCACAAACAACCACGCACATTCACTCCTAAGGGTAATTTGGAATATCCAATCAACCTACCATGCTGGTTTTGGAACCACAATTCCATCTAGGCAAATAAAATGATTTCATGATCATTTCGCAATTCATCCTGTAGCCATGCTAGGACGACCATCAACTGCAATGCTAGCCTTGCTAGTAATTGCAAAATAACTAGCTCCAACATTATTGCAAAATGTCAACCATTTCATTCAAGCTAAGTTTGGCTATGATAAATGGAAAACTATAGCAAAAACAAAAAGAAATAGCATGGACATGTAGAACTGGTTTTAAATTCCCATTTTGCTTTCTACAAGATCTCTTCAAATATTACATATTTACATATAATTTACATTTCATCAATAATATTAAGGTTCCCTTTTTTTTAAGCTATTACCCATCAAAAATAGAATACAATACTTTATTGATCCCACAGTGGGAAAATGTACATGTTACAGCAGAAAAAAAGGAAAAAGCACAAGCACAGTGGAGGCATAAGTAACTAAATAAAGGTTATTTACAATACAGCAAAATAAATAAAGGTAAATTACAAGTGGAAGTTATTAAATTATAATGATATGATTGTTAAAATCTTAAAATGAGTTAAACACCAAATTACCAATTGACTACCGAGGCTCAGTAAAATTAGTTTCTAGGGTAAAAAATTATCTAAATGAAATGTTATTTAAAGCAAATGAAGACTAAAACTCCGCCTTGGAGATTTTTGAAGAGCACATTTAAATTTTTGTTTGTCAGGAAATTTCACTTTCAAAAGGCTTTCACATAGGTTTTTGACATATGAAAACATGAGTGAAAAGGAATGAAAAACCCAGCATTTTGAGGTTTAACAAAATACCATATGACAAGCAAGTATTGTATAAAATCGCCTTTCTTTTTCAGTGAACTTAGAAAAACATTGGAATAGTATTAACTAATGATAGTATTAACTAACACTATAATGGACAACATCTGAATGAGCCTCTTGAGCTACGAGCTGAAAAGAGAGCCAGTAAACCCTGGCTTGTGGGGGAATAATGCTGCTATAAATCACACCACATCATTATTGCGGTGCCGCGACGAGACAGCTCATCTCTTATTGTCAGAAAGTTGAGTCAATCCATGCCCCACAAGGCCGCCTCACACAGTATCCGCACTGACACAGTACCACCCACTGACAGCATCCTTTACCCGGGACTCACGGGAGACTCATGGCAGTGTCAAAAAAACAGAATCGCGCCGGCAAAGGCTCGATTATTAACAGCCACGCGGGTAATGCTGATAAATATTTAGTCCAGTCTGCAAGCATTGTGATTAATTATTTTCGCAAGAACGATGGGTGGAGATTTGATCCTCAAGGTAAATCTGTAAATAGTCCTTTGCGAGATAAAGTTCTCCTTTGACATTCTACCTGGAGTATCTGCAGATAATAATTATATAATAATATACCAGATCATTAAGAAACTCGTAATGGTCTTAAGCTATATTTCAGTTGTGTAACTAGGTCACTCCAAAGTAATGGAGCAGTGAGTAAAAAAGCACAGTTTATGCTAAATTTAGCTTTGTTTCCTTTAGATCGTTCCCCATGCACATTGAAAGTTTTGGGTATTTCTAATTATTTGTTGGCCAAATTAAGTCCAACATGAGCAGGGTTTGCACAGGAGACACGACTCAGGTTGTCCACTAGAGGGTAGTCTTGTCTTGTAGTCAGGGAAGGCTTCAGGGTGTTTTAGTGCCCCCCCCCCCACACACTGACATTTCCAGTTTCAAGCCATGCATGTAAATTCTCATATCCTTACACAGTACAGTGATTATAGAGCAAAATAATAATAAAAATTCCATCACTCTGAACATAGCTGGAAATCAGTGGGGCTTGATTCTCTTTTAAATGGTAAAATCTGATAAGTAATAAGTGTGCTGAAGCTGTCTGGAGGGAAGGGGGGGGGGGAAGAAAAACCTTTCCATGCCATGATGCATCACAGACAAATGGGACTTGCGATTCCATCCGGGAAGTGTGAGACATTCAGCAGTCACCAGACAATCAGTGATGGAGAGGGAAAATCCAGTTTGAAAGTTCTCATGTCTGTTCTGACAGCCCCCCCCACCCCCCCCCCCCCCCCCCCCCCCCAACCTCTAGATACCCACATGTTGCACAGCAGGAGTTGTCTGCTGCCTCAACCAACCATGTGAGAGGGTTTTTTTTTTGTGGGCTTGGAGCCGTGGGGGCCGGGGCAGAGACTGTGTTAGGTGATTTAGGGGGTCTACTTCAGCTGACATTTTCACTTGTGATTTAGTCACAGAGGTCTAACCGCAGGGAGAGCTAAAAGCGCTCCACATTCCACCTGCCGTGCTGGCTAACACATCTGATCTGTGATTAATCAGGGCACGGATGCAATTCATTCGCTTCCGAGTTATTTTTGTTTCGGAATCCACCCCACAGGATGCAGTGTTACCTACAGTCATTGTTAAAAAAAAAAAAGAAAAAAGTACACCCTCTTTCAGTTCCAAGGGTTTAAATGTCAGCGCGTTTTAAAGAATTGCCCTATATGGGGCCTTAATTGAGATGAGTTTTTACTCAGTTTGACCTGAAATTAACAGCAAAACATGACGTTTAACATTGTATAGTTAGATATTTATGCAACTGAGAAGTAGAGGTGGAAAAACTGTTTAAATAGGAGTAAAAATAAAAGTATAACCTGCAGTTCATTAGCCTGGAGGTTTACGTTTTTCCTGTTTAGGGGGAAACACTTAAAGTACTTAATTCTGCGTCTCATCTGTGTCTCACGTTGCTGCAGAAGAATTTCGGTCCTGTCCTATTTATAGTGTTGCTTCTGTTCGTTTAAGTTCAAAACTTACTGGTGAACAGCTCTCCTATTTTCTCATCACGCCATTTTATCAGTTAGAGCTCACGATCATTGCAACACCTTGGTTCTTCTTCTTTATTTTTCATCCACTCCGTAGCAGATTTGCTACTGTTTTTCAGACCATTGACAATTATTAACTATTGGCCGCACATTTGACTGCAGACTGCTTTGCTAAACGGAGGAGCGATTAAACCACCCGACAACTTTATGGTGAAACCATACAAGCTCAGTCTTTTTCAAACTGTACTGACATGAACAGTAACTTTGATAGGCCGAGTGGGGCCTGAGACTGTTGGGATTTCGACCCTGAGTCGAGCCCTGCTCAGGCTTTTCACCTTTTTCAGCTTTTGAATATTCATTCTCACTATGAAATGAATGTCATTTGTTGGCAACAAACCCCTGAATTTGTTGAAAACACCCTCCTTAATGCTCCTTAACACCAACAAACAGGCAGACAACGCATTCCCCTGCATGCACGTCCACATCTGTGCCTGGGCTATTCTCTCTTTCACACCACCAACCACCACATTTGTTTAATATTAAATAAGAGAGGATGTTTTTATATACCCTTCTTTGGCTTTTTTGGCTTTAATGTTGTGAAATCGACAATGACACTGCGTGATACGTCGTATTCTTGTCATCTTAATAATGTCGGGCTGTGTTTTGCCAAGTAATATAACTGTTCGGGAGCAGATTTTTTTTTTTTTTTTTTGTTACAACTTGTCAAAATGTAATAATGAGTGAAGTTACATTGTTCCCAGGTTGTGATGCTGGTGGTGGACCGCTTTGGGAAACGCGACAGATGCTAGCCGGGTATAAATGGAAACATCATTTTTTGGCTTTAATGTTGAGAGCACTGCGTGATATGTCGTGTTCTTGTCATCTCGTTAATGTTGGGCTGTGTTTTGAGAAGGAATACAACTGTTCAGGAGCAGATTTATTTATTTATTTATTTATTTTTGTTACAACTTGTAAAAATGTAATAATGAGTGAAGTTACATTGTCTCCAGGTTGTGATGCTGGTGGTGGACCGCTTTGGGAAACGCGACAGATGCTCTGAGGAGGCTGGCCGGGTATAAATGGAAACATCAGCGTGAAGGTGAAGTAGCAGAAAGACAGTGAGACATACAGAAAGACAGAAGAAGGAGGAAGGGAGGAGGGGAGGAGGGGGGGGGGGGGGGGTGATGAGAACAGCAGCAGCCCCTTTGATGTGGGCCTCAGCAGGGCCCTGTGTGTCTAAGACGAGGCAGGCCTTCAGAGGGAAGGGGATTTCCAGCCCTTGCTTGGTCTCAACCCCTTTTTAGCCTTTGCTTCCTTCTTGGGCTTAAAAATACAGAAATCCTGTCAACAAAGACTAAGCCCCTACAGCTAGTGTTGTCACTCTGGCTTTGTCGCCAGTTTTTGAGCGATGACCCTCTGGCATACCTCAACTGGAACTCATTAAAGCGCAGAATTAAGTTGATTTTATTTCAAACCGGGAATCATCCTCCGCTTTATCCGTCGTTTAATTTGCGGCAATGGCGTTTTTAAATGTTTCAATTACATTTTTTTTGCATTTACTCTCTAAAATCTGTGCAAAAAAAATCCCACGGGTCCAAAAAGTCTCTACGTGCATGCGTAGGATCCCTGTTACGCTACTGCGAAACGCTCTTTTTTTACACACTTGTTTCACTTTGCACTCCATTTTCTCTCTCCATCTGCCTGCGCGCACGTTGCCCTTTACACACGTACACACCCAGACGTCGACGCGCGCATTCGACCGTTGCACACACACACGCGCACTCACACACACACACACACACACACACACACACACACACACACACACACGGTGCTCGGCGGAAAGTCCCTGGTCGCTCGCTGCCTCCTGTCTACAGGTGGCTGTCACGTTGACAGCCGAGCTGAGTGACCCGTGAACCCGCGTGGTTCACAGGTCTGCCGGCAGCCTTTACTGACCTGCTGCTGGATTTGCAAAGAAATAGCAAAAGAGTTTAGATCAAATGTGAAGGGACCGGCTTTGCGGATTCTCTGGGACCAGGATGATGTGGCAGGAAAACCTCCAGATCTTATCTGAGAGGTTTTTATTTTTGTTTTGTTTTGTTTTTTCCATCTTGGTTAAATGGAAAAAATGTAATAAATAAATAGATAGGGGGAGAAAAACGATCTAGGGTACAATATCTGCAAAGTGGTTAAGATATCATCATTTTTTATTGATAAAAGACCCAATAGGGATTTCTCTGTTGTGTCAAATGCTCGGCTGCTCTTATTACGACTAAAAGAAGAAAACTAATCTTGGGATTGCACATTTGGTTGCGTATTGTAGTTGTTCTGTGAAAAGAAAAGAAATTGTCCCAATTATTGACCTTTTTTTTACAAGCTGACAGTCTCTTGAGCTCTTATTTGAAAGTATGTGACATGGCTTGATCAAATTCACCCTTAAGAAATAGCAACACTGATTTACCTTCTGTCCAAATGGATCTTTTTTAGGCTTTTGACCCTTGCTATTCCGCTATTCCGTATTGCTAATCTCTCCTTCAGGGTCTGCATCTTTTTTAGATCTGCACTCTGTGATCATTTGAGCTCATTAGTGTCCTCTGCTCAGTGTATTTACATAACTACTTACATTTAATGAGGCAAAGGGCATGTGCAAAGTAGATTTATTTTCCACAGTTCAGAAGCACTGTGAGTGTAGCATCAGCTGGAGGTCAAGCTGGGAAAAAATGCAGGGGAAGAAGTCCAGATGAACTTCTGAAGTGATGCAGGTTTCCCCCAGTAAATCTGTGTTGTCAGTGAACGCCCCATTTTGGAAATCGGTGGGGCCCAAAACAAGGGGTTGTACTTTTACAGCATGTTTTTTTTTAAACATCAGAGACCCAAACATGTGCTCCAAATGACTGAAAATGGGACTTTTCCATTTACGAGAAACCAGTTTGTGTTCTTGTTCCTTTAAGGAGCAGGAATGTTAAACTTCAACCCTTAAGGGCCACGGTCCACTGCTGGTTTCGGACGGGTTCCCGTATCAACACTCGATTGAAATCAGTGCAACATGAGTAGTTGTGTTCAGAACTTAGTAATCTTTTGAAATAGGCACGTTGGAGCATGAAAACGTCCAAAATCAGCGGGACCAGCTGCATTTTTATCCTTTACGAACACAAAGTGACTCCTATCAACTATCAACTGGTGTGTGCTTGATCTGAAACTGACATGAGGAGATCTTCCTAAAAATGACTTTGTTTTTATTCAATTCAATTCATCTATGTAGCACTAATAGACCTACACGACACAAATCCAAATAGAGATTAAACAAGTCCAGCTCAATCAAATTTTAATCCAATGAATTAGAATT
Source organism: Menidia menidia (assembly GCA_907169785.1). NCBI lineage: Eukaryota > Metazoa > Chordata > Actinopteri > Atheriniformes > Atherinopsidae > Menidia > Menidia menidia. Next base: position 9,343,093 of record CAJRST010012224.1, on the reverse strand, counting down.
CAGTAAACACCGTTTTTGCTCTATAGGCCTTGAATGGTGCCTTCATGGCCTCTTCTATAATTTAAGAGCTAAGATCTTTATCCTACACAATCCCTTAAGAGAGCAGCAACAGTGTAGTTAAAACAGACAACACAAATATTACATGGAAAAAAGTACGATCATGAAAAAATTAGAAAATAAAAGCAATATGAAAATGCATATTTTTTAGGTTTCAGGCCCACTTCTTTGATTTGAATTCATTTCGATTTTTCTTTTTTTCTTGTCATTTTCAGTATGATTTCATGGAACTTTGAGAGCTCTTCAGTTAATTATTTAACATGAAGTCAGCAGTGGTCACATGAGTTTTAAGAAATGTACATCTGCAAATTAAGTGTCATATTCCAAGTGCAGAAATCTGAACACTGACGAATGCAAGCTCAGCATTTTGACGCTTTTTTATTATGACCTCACTACAAAAATACTGTCAGCCTGGGTAAAATATTCCAGCCATATTTGAAGAACTAAAAATTGCCATTACGAAACCTGCTAAAGATTGCACAAAACATGATGTGTGACACGGCTTTTGGACCACTTTGAGAAAATGACTCAATCGTTCCATTAAATCAGCAACAGCAAAACGCTACGGAGAAAGAATCTAAGAATCTATTTCACCATGAAAGTCCCACTTTTGACCATGACTAAAAACAAAAAAGATTTGTTATCTTGAGAGCTTGCGAGCATCAGCTTAAAAATATTAATAAGTCAAATTAAATATGTGTAGATTTGCAGTATGAGGAGATATACATGCTTGGATGTGCATTATCTAATAGAAGAAAATGTTTTTTTTTTTTTTTATTGCATTTAACATTTTTTAAATTGCATTTAAATTGCATTTCCAGCATGCCATCGGTTAGAAATCTGACTTTGACTGGGAAAGAGGTTGGCGCACAGTTGGCGGATTGCTATCTCACACAAATGGTCCAAACCAAACAAATGCAAACTGACCACAAAGTGATGCAAGGCTGCCAACAAAAAGAGAAGTATTACAAATATTACGCAAATGCAAAGAGATGCAAACCGGCTACATAGATTAACACTAGACATGCAAAGTGACTGAGATGAAACACAAAATGACTGAAAACAAACATCTGATGGCCACAGAGAACCATCCAGATTCAGTCTTTTTTTTTTATCATTTGCAACATTCACAAAGGGTTCTGCTAAATGCAAGAGTCCATTTTGATATGGCCCATTTCTCAAAGAACTACAGTTTTAATTCTTTAACAGAGCGTATATTTAATTTCCCCCCGAACATTTATTGAGAAACCTAACAGATGTGTTGGCATGGGGTTACAGTACATAGTGTGTTATTAGCAGGCTGAGGAAAAGGTTTCTCCCTGCAAACGGTGCCTGTTTGGATTCTTAACCGCTTAGATCCCACGAGCTGTAGGTCGGACTGATTCGGTCAGTGGGTGATCCGCTTCTCAGGGTGGAGGCCCCCCCCCTAAAAAAACGACTTTTTATGTGACTGTTGGTCAGAGTGAAACGGTAGTGAAACATCCTCTGCAGGCTGAAGCGCCCGCATGGGCGGAGGACGCAGAGGCCAGAATGTATGTTTTAGGTACTTTCCTCGGTAAAGAGCAACTCCCCTCCCCTGTGTCTGCCACTGCTCTCACATCTCACACACAAATCGGCGTGACCGGGGGGGGGGGGGGGGGGAGTGTGTGAACCCCTACGTCTGCGTCCGTGGCTAGCGTGCTCAGCTTGTGGCTTTTTTTGGGTGACTAAAAATAAACGGCGCTGACATGAAAGTACAAACCCAGTTCTGATCATGCTGGAAAGGTGTGAAAATCTGAACGCCAAAAAAAAAAAAACGAACTGAGACGACGGCCTTGTGAGCACCATGCTGCGTGGAAAGCAGTTTTTTTAATGATATTTAACAGGAAATAATTCCTGAGTTTGGATTTGAATCCCAATGCGGCACCCGCTGTTTCTCAAACTGTCTGTTGAAATTTCAAATATGCTAGGACTTCCTTAAGAAAGACTTGGTCAGCACGAGAGCGTTCGGTGCTCTAACAAGTACTATGTATGCTAATTAATACGTGTAAATGGTCCTTTTCCAGATGTGCAAGTTTCCAGTTCCATGGGCCATGGAAAAGGTCTCCACTTTAACTCAGGCCATTTTAAATTGTTTTTTCTCCGAATAGGAGTAGTGTTTGTGGATTATGTTTAAATGTAAAGCCAATTCTTTTCATTATTGAGCTTTAACCTACTTTTCTTCACAGTCAAAAACTTCTGAACTTGTTCCTAAACCAAAGCAGTGATTTCCATTAGGAGAGTCTTGCCTGGTTTTCAGTACAGAGCCACCCCTTAATCGTAGCTGCACAGAGCTGAATTTGACATAAAATTTTACACAAAAGTGTTGAAAGTACAGCTCAGAATTTAAAAAAAAAATTGAATAACAGACAGTTAGAGGCGATGTAGAGTGAAGGGTCTGTTGATGAGTGACTCCTTATAGTAACGCTTTCAAACCAAAGTGTTCAATGTTGCAACTTCAAGTGGATTTTAGATGAGGATGGGCCTATAAACCACAGAGATCCAACAAATTGCTCCTAAAAAGACTGAAAGGGCAGGAAGTCACGGGGCGTTGAGTTGTCACTGGGAAATTTCCAGACTCAGATGGAGGGAAATAATCATTCACATCTCCTTGCTTTTTCTTTTCTGATTACTGTTCGCTTTCAGTTTCAAACCGCGTTCGGCTTGGTTTATCTGCCAAAACCACCTGAGTGACGCCTCCCAAGATTAATCTGGATTTCTGGATGGCTACGCTCACATAAACTGCTACAATACGCTCCGGGCAGGGTGCTGACAACCGCCTGGACTGGTCTGTCCGTCACTGCTTTTGCTTTTGTTTCTATTCAATTGGTCTTTGCACCTAACAGCAGAATGCAACAAATCACAGATTTGTACCTTTTTTTGTTCTCATTTGCTTGTGAGTTCGGTTTGGCCTTCTGCACATAGTCCACACGCCAGATTGCAAATGTCTGCAAGCAGTTTAACGCGGCTCCAGCTGATGGTGTAAGATATGCCGTGTGAGTGTAAAAGTTAACCTCTGACTCTGGACGTATATCGTTGCCCATCAGAACATCTTGTCCTGAGTCTTGAAGTCCTAATACAAGAAAATCTCCAGACATCCTGGAGGTGAGGAAACTCCCTTCTTTTGTTGTGCTGTGGCTCGGCCCCCGCAGCAGCCGAACAATAGATATTTTTAGCCCTTTTGTTGAACCCAGCCCGCTTTTCAACACCTTGAAAATAAAGCGACGATCCCGTTTCGAGGCCTCGAAATGGCCTTCTCCTTTTATTCGGTGTAGACTTTTGAATTTTTTTCCCCTTTTGTCACGGTAATGACAAAGTGTGGCGGGGGTGCGTTCAAAGACGGCGACAACAAACCCGACCTCACGGCTAAACTTGTTATGTCTGCTCCCGGCGCGTTTGGCTGCGTGTTTACAGAGAGGTTTAGATCTTTTATCTCCCGAGTTAGAATTTCCTCAACAACAAAAAAAAGAATCCCACGCTACCAAGCCCGGCCTGTTTGTCTGTCTGTGGGGACTCAGTTTATGACACATGGAGGGGAAACATGAGAGGGAGGACGGGGTGTGTGTGTGTGTGTGGGGGGGGGGGGGGGGGGAATAGTTGAGCCACTCATTGTCCCGAGGAGAGCATCCAGCGGGACAAAACATAAACGAGAGAGGAATTCCCCCAGTGAGTCGCAAATGATTGCAGATGTGCGCCCGGCTAGCTGCTACCGCGCACATCTGGGGCCTCCTCTTCAATCCTCCGAGCCCCCCCCCCCCCCCTCCGCGTCTGGTTTCCGTGGCGCTCTGGCCCCCTGGAAAAGCCATTAGGTGGAAACACATGGCCGCCGTAAACGGCCCGCTTTTTGCGGTGGATCGGACGCGAGGCCTGCAAAGACCATCATCTGAGCGGCTGGAAGAGGAGATTTTGACAGTTGGGGGGGGGGGGGGGGGGTAGTTTGGGGGATTTCAGAAGGGAGAGATGTGGGCTTATATTAACCGAGCTACTGGAAGTCAGCAGTAGTCTGCAAACTCCTGCAAGAAAAAAAGGAAGAAAAAAAAAGGAAAAAATGCTTTCGATAGGGAGCCGTGGAGTCCACCAATCGTTTTCATTTCTTGAAATGACTTCTCCGAACAAATAAACTTTCCTTTTCCTGAATTTAAAATGCCGTTTGAACAGGAAAAGAGGTCGTAACATGTCTCCATGGCCTGCCTTTCCCTCTGGGGCGGAGAATAGGGAGCTTTCCAACCGGTATGAAATGCCACTCTCAAATGGGGAAATCTGCCTTTTTGGCACCTCTCACCTGACACACACTTGTTTACCTCCCGGAGACACGTGCACCTGAGTCACCCACTGGCTGGAGACACCCTCAGCACATGTGCGGACACACACACACACACACACACACACATGAACTTGCGCGCACGCTAGTGGGAAATTCCCGGCAAAAATTCCACACCAGCAAGTCCTCTGAAAGTACATTCCTGCCTTTCTTCATAACATCTCACAGCTGAAATGAAAGTCGGACGTACGTTTTTTTGGGGCCGTTTTGGGTATCCGGCGTCCCCTCAAGCTAGTAATAAATCTTCCCTCGACTGTGAATATTATGGGAGCTTTATTCCTGCTGGATTTCTGGATGCGGTTCCGTTTGGGAATGCAGAGGAGCGTGAAACAACAAGCAGGGAAATGATGTGATAAAAGGATTTTAGAGGAAAAGAATGCTTTTGGCGCTTAGATGTATTTAAAAAACAAATTTTCTCAGTTAGTTACACTGCGGTTCTTATTAGAATCCATTTGATTAATCGACTTTGTGATTGCGGCATTCCAAATTCCCCTAAAATCCCCAGGAATAACTTTGCTGTGCATACATAACCAACATTTGGTTATCTAATATACCACATTAGGATTGATGAGACCATGTTTTCCATTTGCGGGACATTTGTGGACACCCAATTAATGAATGCCCAAGTGTGAAATTGGGGATTTTTAGAGGCGTACAGTCATGTGCACAAAATGACTCATGTTTTTTGGCCGCTATGGATCTTTCTCTCTTCAAACATGCCACGAGGATGTCTATCATGCCATGGTCTTACTTCAGTAGATTTTTTTTCCCAACGGTTTCTTATGCATCCAATTTCTGTCTTTCTTCAGATTTTCGTGTGCAAAATTTTATTTGATTGACGCATAACAGGGATACAGTGAGAAATGAGCAGGGATCTCCTAAAGATTTGCATTTTGAAAAACATACTAACATTGTTGAACATTTTTACTGTTGTTATTTGTACTTTGGACAGATTTAGCAACAGTTTTTTTACACCCGTGTTTCCAAACGGTAGAAAGCATGAACAATGTTCCAACCTTATAAATGACTCTGTTTAACCCTATAATGCCAAATGTGTCATATTTGATACGTACGGTTTCTGAAGTCTTTTGGATCTGAGACTTTATGCATCATTCAATGGTAAAAACTTTGCTCAAACCCCTGTTGTACACATTCAGATATACCTGATAACAGCCAGTAGAAGACTACACGAAAATGTATTTTTGACTTATTGCACGCTAATTTCATAAAAATAATTTCTTTTTTTTTTCTTCATATGTTGTTGAGGGGCCAAAGAAAGACTTCAGACTAAAAAAATCCAATATTCTTCCTATTTTTTTCGGATCAGGCTTTAAATGGTTAAAAGCATGTGCAAAATTTCTAAAATAAGTACATTTCTTTTGTACAGGAGTAGATAATCTCTCCTGTATTATGTTAATGTCAAGTCCTGTGTGAGACCCACCTCTTTCCAGTTTGTTCAGATTTTTTAAGACACACTGCTAGCATGTTGGGAAATGCATTTTTTAGCTACAATGGCTTAAAATTTGGCATAATCCGATACATTTGACACATTCACTGTAGCATTCATTATACAATGTATTGCATATAAGTGAGATCTGTTCTCATATTAGCTTTGGATTACATCATTTACTGTGTTTTTAGATTTATTTATTTGTTTTTGATCATGGAAGTGTAAGTATTTGGTACACCGTTCACTCACACTGCATAGAGACCAGATGCTATTGCAAGCTAAATTTATTTAAACATCCCAACATATTTCCACATATGCAGCTGGTTATACTTATCATAACATCATGCTTGAAGCAGAATGTTTGATTTAGACAGATGGAATTAGTTATTTTTTGACACTGGTTGCTCTTTTAGCTTGTTTGCTGAATTCAGGTATTTCAAGCTATCAAGAGCTCTGGCAACCTTTATGTTTTTACTCATTCCTTTTTGGTCACTTGTCAGAGCATTTATGGTTAGGGTTAGGTTTAGGGTTAGGGTTAGGGGAACTGGGAACTACCTTCTTACTGATAAATCTCTAAGATTTGAAACAGGTCAGAGCAATATGTGTCCAAAATGGCAAACAATGCAAATGTAACTGAATAATCATAAAAACTCCGTTCATCCGTTCAAAACATATGTTTTCCTCTCTTTTTGGTTTTTTTTTTAATTTTCTACTAGTTAGGGGAAAGAGAAAGGGATGACTAAAAACTCTCGTCTGTATCCCATTCATCTGTTTTGCACACTTCCATCAAAAGATGGACATTAATAACACCCATAAAACTCCTATGGCGAATTAGTATGAGGAGCAGGCTATAGGGCAGAACTGATGATGCCCACAAGCAAGAAAACCTAATAGTTTAGACTTGTCTGAATACGCCTGTTGCAGTTCACAGAGAGACACATTGCAAAGTTCCCATCCTCAAAAGTCCAAGATGCTTTGAAAAAGAAGAAGAGGTTTTGGGTTTCCTGCTGCCCTGTGACACAGAATGAGACATGTTTACCTCTGGGGTGGCAGACTTCAGTTGCGTTAAGTGTATATAACATAATCAGACTAAAAGACTATATACATACAGTCGTGTGTGCGTGTTTCCTCTTACATGGGGATTTGACGTGCCTGTCTTTTAAGAAATCAGACATAGGCCATGCGGGTAAAAACCACACTTTTACACACCCACCCATTTCTTTCCCAGCCACGGTGAGTACATTTTTGCAGCAGACAAAACGTTCTTACACATCACACGGAATGAAGCAGCAAAGAGGATGCCAGGTAACTTTTACGGAAAGAGGGAGACGTGACCGCAAGGACCGCTCGTCCTTACCGTACATGTCGTGTTTTCTTTGAGACGACGTCAACCATGGGACTCTGCAACAGAAACCCTTGGTGGCTCACTGCTTTGAAATGACATGTTTGAGTCGGTTTCAGCTTAACCTGAGAAACTGAAAGGGAAACTGCAGGGAACCTGTACAACATTTTGCACAAAAAATCTGTCAAGGACCCGATCAGCCATATTTACGATGTATATAATGCATCTTTGAAATGATTGAGACACCTTTTACTGGCAGCAGCCTAATTATGTTCCCTTCTCTTCATTGTCTTTCTTTTCTTCTGAAAAAAAAACTGTGAAATACATGAGAACATTTGGCAAATGCAAATGCTCGCCTTTCTCCTCTGATGTCTTCAGAACAAGATTTTGACGAACAGTTCACGGGGCTCTTTGTATACAAAAGATAGAGTAGACTCATTTCCCATCAAGCACCATTTATTGTTATCATTTATTCACTATATGCTGAAGTAAAAAAAAGAGAGAATAACAGAAATGGTGATGTATTTAATGGCCACACAGAAGTCCCACATACACTGAACTTCTCTTTTTATGTCTTAGCAAAACGTAAAAGGAGCAGAAACGAGTGCCGATCAGCTTCTTCAGACGGACAGCGACAGTGTTGTGCAAGCTCGTGCTTCGCAGGAACTAGCTCAAAGTTTACTTAACAGGGGCTCAAGACACTCTTCTCACAGATTCTTGCGTGCGTGTTGCATGCAGATATCCCCGGCCATCTGATTGTGAGTCTGATGTCACTTCCCTCCAAAACTCCCGCCAAATCTACCGTGGGAGTCAAGATGGCGGGACTGGAAAAGGACAGCTGAACTGGCAAAGTATGTGCATTTGAACATGAATTTGCACGTGCCCAAAGTCACACACAGAAAGATCACGGTTTTTTAATCACGTTTTACGCAAAAGATACACAAAGCTATGCGAAAGTGTGCCTACGAAGTTTAAAACTCAAGTATTATGCAAAGATAGATTGAAACGATTTTCTTCCCATACAGGACCGGTTTGCCATGGTTGACTGGGCAATGCATCGTGGGTAACGTAGTGTGAAGGTGTAGCACTGGGTTAAATATAGGCAGTGAATACGACAAGGTGTTGCAGATTGTGTGTTACCTATACGGATGGTCCGATAGTGGGAATTTAGTATCACCACTCGCCTGCAATTAGCAGTAGAGAAGCTTCCAGCCTGTACTTTGTGTAATTTTCTGGTTATATATGAGAAAAACAAAATTTCATCCCCATATCGATCTTATACCGATACTCACTGTGGTCTCACTAATAGCAATATTTGTATCAATGTGCAACCCTGAGTAGCGTTGAGGTTCATGGTGTGTAAATATGTCGGGTTCAGTTCAGTGTTCTCAGAAAAACTGAAGTATTTACTGCACATGAACACGTTCACATGCATCGATGGACAATCATGCTCAAGGCTCTTCAATTTAGTCTTATGCTCTGGCACTGAAGTATATATAACTTCACCGGTTGTACTAACAAGTTCCTCCTTAGTCTCTGTCGCATTATTTTAGACCTATTATTTTATCGGAAGCCTGAGAATTAACCCAGAGAAATTATCAGAATACAAATGTGCAATTTAGTAATGTCACATGTAAGTATATCAGCACACTGGGCTCTCAAATGTTAAAGTTCAATGAGGATTTCAGTCAGAAAATGGACAGAGTTAATGGACATTTATTTTCTTGCCCAGACCAAGAAGATACAGATGTTTTTCTGTGTCTCATAGAAAAAATGAGAAAATTGGAAGTACAACTGTAGACATAACATGAGTTTAGTGTCAGAGTATAATTCTTAAAAAAGAACAAAACCGTTCATAAATCATATGAAATCCAGAATTAAATCTAGTAATAGAATAAAACAAAGTAACACTTTACCTGTGGCCTGAATAAATTAGACATGTGTGCACTGATTACTTGTCTGGTGTAGACTCAGGCTTCCTAACAAATGAATTGGATTAACAGTACCATAGTGGCACAAAAAAAAACAAAGAATGCTGCATTGCTGTGTTATTTCACATTTAAGGAGTTAAGGTTGTCCAAGAAAGCACTTACTGGGTTGAAGTTTTTTCGAAAACACTTTTTTTTACAGATATGCAGAAAGAACATTTCTGAAATACCAGTTTTTGCAGTTTTTTGGGACATTTATGATAAGATATTATAATCTAAGATAATGCATCATTTTCATAAACCTCACATTTACAATAGTTTTCATTTAGAAAATAATTCATAATGACAAACATGTAATTTAATGTCATTTGTCGCTTTCCTTCTGGATCTTGGTTCTTAGGGATGGGGGATTCAGACTTGATTTCAGTGAAATTCAGACCTGCAAACATCCCAGACTGACAACATTCTGTGTTTTCTGTCGATTCAATTTCAGGCGAATGCTTTGAGCATTTCCAAATAAGCGTGACACCGCAAATTGCAAAACACCTTTGGAGCTTGTAAGTAATCTTTTGTAACATCACAAACCGCTAGATCCTTTACAAGGAACAAGAAGGTGATTCTGAAGAAGATGCTGTTAGTGTGAGGAAACCATCACACGGCATCTTCACACACACAGACACACAACATGCTCGGCGGACATCTCTGCTCCGCTCAGCATTTTAGGTCACCTTAGATAAGCTGTTCCCAGAAGCCGCTCACTCTGCGATCAGCTTCTTAGAAACTATGTGCCTCACATGTGTTAAAACAGCTAATGAATGCTCTGTGTTGACGGGGGAGATTACATGACATGTGTCATATTTTCAGGACTTTACTTTAGCTATGTTTCCACAAACAACTGGTTATTCTGAGAAATCTGTGTGAGAATTAAGAAAAAGAGAACACTGGAAAATGTCCACGGCGTCTGAAATTTTTTTTAAAAGTACATTTTAAATGTTTCGAGTTAAAATGAGTCAAGACCACTTTTTACATGTTAAATTGAGAGCTTTTTTTTTTTTCCAAAGGCCTCTTCATGTGGATGTTTCGCTCATTGCCCAACATATAAACTTTTGTGTTTGGAAAATATGAGCCACACCGCAGCTTTAAAACATGAAAAAAATGTATTTTTCATACATGGTGAAGACAAGTTCCCCTCTCCCCCTGAACTACAGAAATGGTCCCCACTTCTTTTCTCGATGGAGCGGGGGTGGGGGTCTTTCTGGTTTCAAATCCGACTGCGGTGTGCTGCACCGGTACAGTATGAATTAGATGCCCTTTCGTTTGCACACACAGAACAAGAGGAAGGGGAAAGAACAGAGGTGGGGAAGAGGACAGGAACGGGGGAGGGAGCAGAGGTGCGTGGGCGGGGGGTGCGGGTTTGCTTTCCAGGTTATGAAATCTCAAATTAGAACTGGCAAAGAGACAGTAGGGGAGGCATCACAGTAAAATACATGACATTACTCGGACCTTTGAGTCAGTGTGCGCCTGATGTGGGATAAATTCATTTTTCTAAACACTGTACGTTTATTTTAGGTTGCAAAGTCAATGTTGCTATCTCTCTGTTGTGCTCCGAAACTGTCAGGTGGAACTTGCACCTGTCTGCAGACGTTGGAGGGCTTTTTGGAAACTTGGAGTCTGATTTATGTTGGATGATTAACTAATTAATGACTGTTTACTAAACTGCTTTGCCTGAACTACCATTCAGAAATTTGATTCAGAATGAAATTAAGTTCCTCCCAAGAGTGTAATTTTAGAAGAATGACTGACACATGGATGGACTCTGTAGTCAGGGTTAAGAGGCCACAACCACCATCTGGGACTTTTCTCTGTCGGACTTCTTTTTAAGATAACTCTTAACTTCATCGCCGGGCTGAGATCCTGTTTCTGCTAATCAGACATAGTGAAATTTCAGTGACTAGTCCGATGAGTCACTATCTGAATGGGTCAGTAACTTATAAAGAGGAAGCAAACATCCTATGTTCAGCTGTTTTATGTACCTGTGGATGGAGGGGAAATCCCTAATGACTAATAGGAAGAAGACTACGCTGGAACTGGAATAGATAATTTGTGCATTTGCCAAAGGGATCAGATGGAGCCTCATGAAGTTAAACATTTTTAAAAAATCCTTACTCGTGAACTTTTTATATGATAGCATCCATTATCTCCTTGGCTTGTAACATAATCAGGAAAAGTGAATCTGCAATGCAGGTCATTCTTTTGGTGTGACGGATGAACAAGGATTTTTTTTTTCACAATATTGTTAATCCATACTGGAAAATAAACAGAAAGACTGGCAAAAACACATGTCAGCTTTTAAACTTTTCTCAGGGTTGTATTGACATTGATCTTTTCAATTTTTTTCAGGCAGAGTACTGTGTGCGTGTGTGTGTGTGTGTAACTTTGTACTTTGCACAATTGTCACGGGCGAATGAAAGCTTCTATATGATGGGAATTAAAAACGCCTCCAAGGCTGCCCCTATAGCAAACATTGCTACTGGCAGGGGAATTTTGCAGCTAAGCATGTGCACCTTTTTTCCAGGAAGTTTATAAAAGTTTAACTGCAGCTACCATTGAACCGGAAACTTAAGCCAAGTCATAATTTTGTCAGGATTGACTGCTCTCACACTAAATATTTTTTGTGTGAGTGTAATGCCAGAATAACTCTTAACTATTTACTGAGGCACATACTATTGTGCTGTGTTTGTGTACAAGGAATCAACAGGCCAGTCAGTTGTGTACTAACAGGAAATTATACAATACATGGCTTCCTCATTTTGTGTGCCACAGGCTGGGTGGCTTTCTATGTAAAAATTATTCAAACAACTGCCAAATCTGTTTATATTTTCTTTTCTTCTTTTACTCTTTATTTTCTTACCGTACAGTGTATTTTTGTGTCATACCATTTGCAAATGTATATTTCTTGGGGACAGCAGCCTCTTGACCTGTTTCTATCTAATTGAGATTTCATAAGGCCTTTGGCTCAAATCATTTTTAGATTTATGAGTATGGTTTACAAGTCAAAGTTTTATTAATGCAATGTTAGTCGAATAGTTTTTTAAAATATATAAAAATATATTTTTAAAAGGTAGCAGGTGACTGTTAAGTAGTTGTGGATTTAAAAAAAAAAAGATCAGATAAAAAAAGTGCTAAATACTTTGTTGATACTTGTTTGGGCAAGTATTGGACAAGCTGTCTTGACAATAATCTAAATTAAGCAACGTTGTTATATAATTACGCATACACATACGTAATAATTGCTCTAATAAAATTTTGTTCACTTCAAAATACCCCAGAAAACGTTTTGTCACCATGGAAACAAAGCGGCCCTCTTGCTCCGGAAGAAAACCCTGTGTAATAAGTTCAACTTCCGGGTAGAAACATTGTGCATGAAGGAAAATCTGCTTGCAAATTCATTTGGACGAACTCCTCGGCCAATTTAACTTTGCAAAATGTCCCGAGGCTCAAGTGCAGGGTTCGATCGACACATTACCATCTTCTCTCCCGAAGGCAGACTCTATCAAGTCGGTCAGTATGAGGTTTGGGTGAGGCAAAAGCCGGTTCGATGCCTTATTTGTTTGCTAGCCGGTTAGCTAGCTAAATGCCCTGTCATGGTTCGCTTAGCCCGGCTTCAGGTTTATTAAAAAAACACGCGCTAAAGCGAAAGTAGTAACACATATCATCACAAAAGCCTTACCAATAGCGTCGGCTGTGTCATTTTATATCTACTTTACGGACGCTACCTTCTCAAAAAATAGTGAATCATAAAAGCTACAAGGCTCCGAGGCTAATTAGCGCAGTTAGCATGGTAGAGCAGCCTGATGATTCATTGCTATAAGACTCAATTCCACATCAGGTGTCACATTTTAGTCTAAAGACGGTTTTATTAGATTATTTAACCATGTTTAGCTCAGTAATAACTGTCTGAATACTTGAAATTGGATGTAGAGTCTGTTAATGTGCTTAATCGCCAATAATACATATAACAGTTGGTTCAATGTTAGTTTTTTTCTTTTGAAGTCGTGAATAAGGCTCTGTTTCGTGCTTTCTAAACAACAAGAAAGCCGTTGCCTTCAACAAAACCTCGGTTTGGCTTTAAAGTCATAACTTTGTGGCTTAAGTCAATCAGCTGACCTTTTCTATTAGTTCTTTATCTGTTGCTCCAATTTTCCAGCTGAGATGGCAGCTATTTTCTAGAGCAAATTAACTCTGGGGTCTAAAGATACTTGTTTGTGTATGTATGTCTTCGTAAAGCCACTCTTTTTTGTTCTTTTGCAGAATACGCCTTCAAGGCCATAAACCAAGGTGGGCTCACGTCGGTAGCAGTCCGGGGGAAGGACTGCGCAGTTGTCGTAACACAGAAAAAAGTACCGGTAAGTGCATGTCCAGTTGTTTTCATTTAACCCGACGTTGGAGAAGGGGTGGATATATGTGCCCAGAAACAAAGCTGCAGGCTCATGTTGATTGCAACAATTTTTATAGCGCTTCGTTAACCCAAAGTTTTTTGTGTTGTATCTTTTTTGTTTTTTCGTGCCTTTCTTGGATCAGGACAAGCTACTGGATGCTGCCACAGTGACCCACCTCTTCAGAATAACAGACAATATCGGATGCGTAATGTCTGGCATGACGGGTAAGAAAGAACACTTCGTTATTCACCTGCCAGTGGGACCTCGTATGTTCTTCCCTGAGACTGCTGGGCCAAAATCTTTCACTAAAAATATTGCAGAGACTGTTTTTCTTGTTTGAATCATCTGCCTGCAGCATTTGTAACACATGACATGACGCTGAGTTTATTTCTTTAACAATCAACAACCTCGAAAAGCTCGTTCTGCTTTGATTGGTCTGCAAAACGATGCACAAACTTCCTTAATTATTATTTTCAGCCATGGAGATTCTTCATCCTGTTCAAATTATTCACAATATTAAATTATATAAAAGTTGTTATATCGGGAAATTTAATGTTGATCACAGATTAAGGTTGTGAAATGTAATGTCACTTTTACTCAATGTGTGGGATCCAGCTCAGCTTCCTATGGATGAACGTTGTTTTTTTATTGATCCTTTCTCGTATATGTGAAGTTTACGTTTCTGAAAATTTTGTGAAATGAAAAAGCAGGTCTCTCTGACTCAGTTCGAAATATTTGCATGATTTATTTTTTATTACTTTCTATGTGGTTTTGCACATATAAATCAGACGGTGGGCCTAAAGTGTCCCACTTGCATAGAAAAACAGCATGACATCACCACCACACACTCTGTCAACATGTGTGTGTTTATTCTGAAGCTGCCTTGTAATGGGAGACCGCTAAATGCCTCACTCCTGAGCAGTTGGATTCCATGTGATCAGTGCTGTGCATGCAAACTATCAGATATTTTCCAATGTTAGGGTTTGGGCTGTTTGGAAATGGTCACATTTCCTCGGCTCACTCCAGTTCAGCCAGCCTCTTGTTATGAAGACAGAGGAAGTATGATTTAACATGTTTTATTGAATGAGCTCACAAACTGGACAGCTTCGAAGTTGGATAAAATTCAAATGTAACGAATTATATCCAATTTAGTCACCTTTTTTGCTGCCGTATCGAACACCTCATGATATTACCCCCAACTTTCTTGTGAAAGATTTTTGACAAAACTAAACTTATCGACCTTTTGATGCCACATGTCTTATTTAACACAGAGTTACTGTATCATTGCAGTCAAAACTTTTTAGGAGTCAAAACTCCTTTTTTGCATATTAACTTACAGTAACAATGCACAGAAAAAAATGGATCCAATTTGACTAAAAAATTCATTCAAATTAGATATATGTATCTTATTTTTTCTTGTTTATTTTTTGACGCCCCCCCCCCTTTTTTTTTTATTATTATTATTATTTTTTATTATCTTGAGTCCGTCTTGATAATATTTAGCCAGAAGGGTATGCTAGAAAACAATGAGAAGGCTAATTGGTCTAATAGAAACTGTTATGTTTGTGCTTTGGTTTCATTCTGACCACATTCAGCTGCAGTATGGTGATAAACACGGTTTTGTTTTTATATTCTTCCCTCTCAGCCGACAGCAGGTCTCAGGTCCAGCGCGCTCGCTACGAGGCGGCCAACTGGCAGTACAAGTACGGCTACGAGATCCCGGTGGACATGCTGTGCAAGAGAATCGCCGACATCTCGCAGGTCTACACGCAGAACGCCGAGATGCGGCCACTGGGCTGCTGTGAGTACATCCGCCCGGGACGCCACACTGGCCGCTGCCTAGAACCCAAACTGACCCTTGTGGCCCCTCGCCCCCCCGCAGGTATGATCGTGATCGGCGTAGACGAGGAGTTCGGCCCCCAGGTGTACAAATGCGACCCCGCCGGCTACTACTGCGGCTTTAAGGCCACCGCCGCCGGGGTGAAGCAGACGGAAGCCACCAGCTTCCTGGAGAAGAAAGTGAAAAAGAAACTGGACTGGACCTTTGAGCAAACTATTGAGGTAATAAAAAAATATAAGAAATTATCTTGTGCCTCGCGGTGGTTCCCAGCTGTCATGCTTTATTACCGGTGTGATTTCCTCTCGTAAAGATCTAAAGTGATTAAGCTGTAGCAATATTGTGTTATTAAATGGTAAAAATCCCACAGTTGCAGCATCTCTTCACCTCCTTTTTTTTTTTTTTTTTCCTTCCCAGACTGCGATCTCTTGCCTGACAACCGTTCTCTCCATCGACTTCAAGCCCTCTGAGCTGGAGGTGGGAGTCGTAACAACGCAGGACCCCAAGTTCAGGTAAAACGGCGGCGAGCACGTGACGCCAACAGCGCGTGCAGCCGATCGCGTTTCGGACTCATGTCTCATCCATCCTCTCTCCCCAGGATTCTGACAGAGTCTGAAGTCGACGTCCACCTCATGGCCCTGGCAGAACGGGACTGAGCGAGCCGAAAAGCTGGATTGACTCGAAGCATGATGGGAAATGCAGTTCCCAGGCAGATGCCGGCCTCGTCTTTGTTTGCTGTACATTTCCCCTCCCCCTCCCCGCCCTCCCCACACATACACATTGTTTCATTCAACAATAAAACAAGTTTTTTGGAGTAAAAGAACCTTTTGAAGTCTCTCCGTTTCTCTTTTTTGTTTTTGTTTTAATGCAACGTGGCCCCAGGCTTGTAATCTAATATTTGTGTTCCTGAACCTTTTGTTTACAGAAACACGAGCTTGTGCAGAGCACTACCGAACAGCTTCCTGTTGTGGTTCCACATGTCACGTGACTCGTCGAGGTGCCGAAAGGAGCTCGTTTTACTACACGCAGAGTGACGCGGAGCCGACCTGACCTAGAATGTCAGAAATGGAGAAGTTCCAGTCGGTTCGAACGGGACGATCGGACGCTTTCTCTTTGCGAAGGGAAATTTAGCAGCCTAAAAGCAGGGGCTTTTGACACAGAGCTGACACAGATTCCAGTTTGTGCGTGCGTATAGTAGTCACTGACTATTTCCAGCATCTCCGTGCTGATTTTATTTATTTATTTTTTAGCCGCATGTTAAGAAATTATGTAACATGTAATCATTGGGTAAGCCACTATTGGGTAAGACTCCCTCAGCTCAGGTTTATTACATCAAACTTTTTTTTCAGCCACTTTAATCAGTGGCAATCATGTTCCAACTTAACTTAGAAACAAAATTGCCTTGAAGCAATTGTGTACAGTCATGCGAGGGAACCAGTAAAGCAGCTTCCATCGATGCACTTACAAATACAATCAAAATTAGTCAGCGGAGAATCAGTTCAAGGCTGTCTCTTTAGGAAAAACCTGGCAGTTCACACTCTATACGAGCTTTTTTGCCACTGGAAAATCTTCCCCGAGTTGCCGGACTGACTTTTTTTTTTTTTTTTTCCCCCATATGAAAAAAAAAAAAAAAAAATCTGTGGCTACTTGCAACAGATTCTCTGAAGAAGGAAAAAAAAAAAAAACCCTGACTCAAGCACTATAGGGAAGTCTCGTACTTCCCAGAGTCCAGCAATGTTTCCTGGTCACAATGACAGCAGTAAACTATCCAGTACATCTAAGCAAAAAAAAAAAAATTCCCTGGTCGGTACCTAGTACAGTCAGTTCCTAGTTGCTTCTCGGTAGAATCGGGTGGAATTTTTAAGCACGCCGTGTTCCTCTTTTGCCGCCCAGGGACTTTCAGCGCGGTGACTCAGACGCCCGATGACCTCGCCCAACAAAAGGAAATCCCATACCCTTCCAAGTCTGGCTGAGTGCGATCTCTTTTCTTTTTTTAAGTTTTTTTTTTTGTTGTCACATGTTTTGACGATGACTAAACTCATCACTTCACACAAGTGAGAAATTACGCATGTTTTATAAGCCTGGAAAGGCCACGCATCAGTCATCCTCACAGGGGAGGGAAATTCAGCTCTTGGTTCAGTCGAGAAAAGAAAAGAGTCAGTTGCTCATATTCATAAATTCCTTTTAATTTCGGAACATTTTTTTTCCCATTAGTAGTGTTTAAATTCACACTACGTACAAAAATAATATCTCTGTATTTACAATATGTTACACCTGTCTGGTATATACATTATAATATATATATATATATATATTTATACAATTTCAGATGCACCATATGGAGGCCATGGTGTCTCCCTGTGGTGTTTTTTCCCCCCCGACATCTTCTTCATTCCTTTGTTGCAGTCCCAGGGCCAGCACTGGCGGGCCTGAGCCTCGGACGGGAGGTCTGAGTGTGGGGTAGGGGGGGTTAGAGGGGGGGGCATGACCCGACTCGTCCCCTTTTTGGGAGCTTGGCTCGGCAAACCCCAGCTAGCAGCTTGTCGTTCTCAACCACCAGAACCTGGGGGAACGCCGTTACTTTCCGAACTTGATGTCGTCGTACATCTGCTGGAAAGAGAGAGGAGAAATTCAATTAAATTCAACTCAATTTTATTTATATAGCGCCACATCACAACAACAGTCATCTCGCAGCGCTTTCCAAACAAAGCAGGTCAGACCCTACTCTGAAGTTGATTACAGAAACCCAACGATTCCCACCATGAGCAAGCACTAGGCGACACAGGCAAGGAAAAACTTTCTTTTAACAGAAAGCCTTTTTAGGGAGCCGCACTTTGACACGGAAACCATCGCCGCCGCGTTCGGAACAAAGGGGCTCACCTCGTCCTCCGACGTGTCCAGGTCCTCCATGTCGCTCTCCGACTCGCTGTCGGGCAGCTCCCTGAGCTCGCGCGCCGTGCGCTCCATCAGCCGCCGGCGGATCTCCTCGTTCTGCCGGCCGTAGGTGAGGTGGTACGGCGCGAAGCCGCCGTAGTTCAGGCGGTTGACGTTGGCGCCCAGCTCCAGCAGGCAGCGGACCAGCGTGGGGTTCTGGAGGTCCACCGCCAGGTGGAGCGCCGTCCTCCCGCTGCACGGCTCCTGAGGGGGTTAAAAAAAAAAAATCACATTTAAATCTCTGGCATTTTTAACTTTCCCTTTTCTTTTTTTTTATTTCAGAAAAACGCCTCGCTTTGGGATGAAAAGACACCAACCTGTGCGTTGATGTCTGCTCCCAGCTGAACGAGGCTTTCCACCAAAGAGATGAAGCCATTAATGCACGCCAAGTGGAGACAGTTGTGTCCTAAAGAAGAAGAAAAAAAGAAAAACAAGCACAGGTAAGGACCCCTGTTCAAAAGCCGTTTGGGTTAATCTTGACTCGGTTTTGCTGGTCGGGTTGAGGGGCTCACCGTTGTAGTTGGGGAAGGACACCATGGCGGTGAGGTGGCTCTGGCAGTTTTGGGTGATGACCCCGAAGCAGGCCAGGGATCCCCGCTTGCAGGCCATGTGCAGGGCCGTGTTCCCGCCGTTGTCGGCCAGCAGGGGGTCGGCGCCGGCCTTCAGGAGCTTCTCCACCAGCTGGGGCTGCTCCGTGATCACCGCCAGGTGGAGGGCAGTCTGTGGGAAGGACCCGTAGATAACCCGGTTACTTTAACCTCTTTTGAGACCCCCTCTGAAAGGGACGCTGGAAGGGCCGGCCGCGGCCGATAATCACCTGTCTTTGGTGGTTCTGGACGTTGAGAAACGACTGTCCGCGGGAGAGTTTGATCATCTGGAGGGCATGGTCGGTGGCTTCGTGAATGACAGCCAAGTGGAGCAGCCTGTTGGGAGGAGGAGGAGGAGGAGGAGGAGAGAAAGAGGTTAGTTAAAATAGAAAAAAAGAAAAAAAAAATACACACACACACACACAGGGGAAGTGGTTCCAGCTCTATGAGAGAGAACAAAGTGAGGAGTGGAGCGTTTCGCAAGAATGGAGTTTTGTCGGGTTATTTCCACCAGTTGTGGCTTGACACATCTGATGCTTTATCAGTTACTGGCAGCGGGCCAGGGACTTTCCTGAATGCGCAGAGCGGACTTTAGCACCGCCTTGACTGCGCACGCACAGGCACTATAGCACACACACACACACACACACACACACACATTTGGACGAGTGCACACACTCACACACACGCTCACAGCCTTTTTTTCAAGTTAAAGATCTCTTGTTTTCGTGCAACTCTCTTCCCCCCTGTATGCTTTTTTCCTGCAGCGTTTTTACGCACGGTATCTGCATCCAAACTTTTACGCACCGCGCGTCCGATTCCGAGCAACAAAATGAGCATGCAAATTCGGTCCAGAAATCCCCAAAAAGCGTTCCTAAACTTACGTGTCACCGTCTTCCGTCACTGCAGTCTTCCAGGGCTCGCATTCGGCCGCGGGGTCTTCGCACACGGACAGTTCCCGGAGGGACAGGAGCGCGTCGCCCAGCGCGTCCTCCTCCTCTTTGATAGAATCCATGCCGCTGTCGAAGCGCTCCTCGTGGCAGGGCATCGCCTTCCCGTGCTTGGCTTCCATGTCGTCGAAATCGCCGTAATCCATTCGGCCGTGGTCTGGCACTCTGCGGACGTCCATGGTGCGTTCGCGTGTTTTTCTGAGGGTTCTGAGCGGAGAAATGCTGAGACGGAGGCAGACGCGCAGGGGTTTTTGTGCTAAGAGGGGCGGAGCCTCGCCCGGGGGATTTCCAAAAGTGAGGGAAATCACATCGCCCGTGTGCCTTTGTGAAAAAAAAAACCCCCCCCCCCCCTCCCTTCCAAAACAGAGTCAGAATGAAAACTCGTAGTTTCCTATTAGTTACCTATTTTCACCTGCGATGTAGGTTATGGGACACTTTGTGATTTCACTGAATGAGACGCGACGGGCATGAATGAGCCCGTGATTTTCTCTTGAAGAATTCCCTTTTTGCTCAGGGGGAAATTAGATTGTTTCAAAAAGGGCCAACCAGCCACAATTAGCCTATTTCTCTCTGTTACCTTTGATCAGATACATATGGCTTCTTTATTCTTTTTAAATCCCACAATCCCCTTAACATTTCTAAAATTGCACTAATTATTACTAAAACAGGGGCCACACCATAACCAGTATGGCACCGTGCATTTGCTATAGTTACAAGCATGCAGTCAGTTTCTCTTCAAGGTAATTCCCAAAGCAACTGGATATGATCTGCTTCTTTATGACTGTGCACTCTTTAATGGATTAAGTGGTGCAAAAGGTAGGTATGAGTTGCAGTTAGACTGAAATAAAGGATGTTACATCAAGTTGTAGACAAATTTGGCTTCATAAAACATATATATATATAACACCTAAACTAATGCATTTATTTATGTATAAATAAAGCAAAATGCATTCTATACACTGATTAGAACATTTTGTATTAATATGTGTGGGAAAAAATGTTATTCTCAACATATTGTAGGGAACAGATAGAGGAAGTAACTTCTAAAATGTACCCAGCACACTTTGTGCAGAAGAAAGGATGGAAATATTCTAGTGTTTCCTCATGGAGACTCCCTCTCTAAAGCAACACTACTCTCTATTCCGGTAATAGAGAATTATGGAGTTACCAGTTGCACATTATTTATGCTGAATACACTTCTGGACATCATGCCGAATGCACTTCTTTCATCCTGGAAAACACTGATCATTTAGTATAAATCATTTTAGATTTTTGTTGAAATTCTAGACAATTTCCTTTTCTGTGTTTGCAGTTTCTTTTTATATTAATTGCATCTGTTCACTCCTCCTGCCTAAATGAGGAATTTCCTTTGTATGTCAATCTGGTGACAGAGCTACCTGTCTATGTTCTCCTGACATTTAAAATAAAAAATCCCAGGGATCACTTCTGTTTGCGTTGTGAAGGGTAGTCTTGGTTAAAAAATAAAACCATAGCAACAGTATCCAGGGGTAGTAAAGCATTAACACCTCAGTGGGTTGATACTTGGTTGAGATTACTCTACACAAACCAAACACACACCCAGGCCGGCGGTGATTACACCATCTAGAGGCCGAACCTGTCTGCGGGAGGACTTGACATCAGATAAACGTCACTCGTACGAGCACGCACCGTCTCATGTGTATCTTTGTCAAATTCCACGCATTCTTTGCTCCCTGCCAAGTATCAGACTGAGGAATCTGGGGACAAACTGTTCTTGCGCTCCAATGTTTTTTTCCTCCTGTTGCCAAGACCGTGTGCTTCTGTGTTTATATGGTCAGATTGATGTGCACCGGTCATAGGGAAATGCTGGGACTTCCACAATTGACCGTTTTTTCTTTTCTTTGTACAGCCATGCAAGTGCTCTTGTCTCCACTTGCCTTGTTTTTTTTTACCACCCGTTGCCATGGACACCAACTGCTGAGAGAGCATTAAGGCTAAGTTCAGTATCAGGCGCAGCACATTGCCCTCTGTCTGTGTGCCGGGACAGCACAACCCTTCTGAGTCAGGGAAATACCTCAGGGGCCATCACACCCTGTTAGTGTGACACTGACAGGTCAGCTGATGGAGCTAAAGACATGAAACTTTCCCCAATTTTTTACGACTGACCAATTCAAATGGCTCTAATAAAGCAGCCGTAAAAATACATTTCATGGTAACAGAGCTATACGTTTTTCAGAGGTCTACTGTGAGTCATTTCTTTCCATCCCAGAAAGCATTGAGTGGAAATAGATCATAGGAGGTTTATTTGTTAGCGTCTTTGGAATTTTGCCTGCAGAACTCAGTTTGATTGTGTTTGCAAATCTTTCCGATCCTTTCAAATTGCAAAAATCCCCCCAAATAATTTGCAGCTTAATAGCAGAAAAGCACTTTTTTTACAGTTACGGTCTACTATATTTTAGTATGTAAGGAATTTTTTATCAACTATTTTAAACCTTTCTAAGGATTTAAAACAGAGCCTTGTTGTATTTTCAGTTGGCAATCGTTAATGGATGTATGTCACAGAAACATATACTGCAAAATCGTCTATCTTTATGGTTTTTACATTCATAATGTTATTATGTTGGGGGGTGTAGTGGTTAGCACCGTCATCTCACAGCAAGAGGGTTCCTATTCGACCACCACGGAATCGGGGGTCTTTCTGTGTTGAGCTCGCAGTGGTAATGAGGTCCTTCCTCCCAATAACCCTTAGACGTTTTAAGAGTGACTTCTAACAGTTGTTGTTACTATTATATTATGCAATGCAATTATTTGATAACTTAATCTTCCCAGTGTATATTTGTTGCAAAAATGCGAGCTTTATTTGGATAATTCAATTCCATTTCCTGTAAATTCAATGGAGGATAAGTAAAGGCCAAGGTGGTAGTTAAGATGAACTCCTAAAATACATTTTATGTGATATGTTAATGTTGGGAATACAGCTGATATGGCTTTATTGAATGGCTTTATGTTGGGATGCACGTGGCAAAAATGTTTTACAGTTGTCTGTCAAATGTGGAAATTTCCTTTTCACTTTGTTTAACTAGTTTGGTGTGCTTTAAAATGGGACTAGCTACAAGTTTTTCTGTAGCAGTACGTCCGGGGGGCAAAATGCTTGAACCATCTGGTTGGGAAATCAAATCTCAACATACAAAATGCTGAATTCCAAGTCCAACTTGTGACATCCAATTTTATTGCAGCATAGACAACTGAATAAAGGAGGCTTAAGGAACAATACTGAGAGAACTTGGTGATATATCTCAGAGACATTCCATGCACAATTTAAACATATAAATCACAAAAATTGTGTTTCAGAAATTATTCTTGCTTAATAAGGAACAAGAAAGAACAGTTGCACTCGTAGGAAAAACAGGAATAGATTGAACCTCCGAGTCCGAAGCCCAATTGAGAACTACCCTACTTTATCAAATATAACAGGACAAAAGGATAATTCAACATATATGATAGTGTGCTAACAATTAATTCCATGTACATTGTACAATCTTTGGAACTGTTATCAATGATTAAACCTAACATGCCTTGTATTTACAGATCTGTAACCCTGACAAATGTCTATCCATTTTTTCTCTCTTTTTATTTATTTTTCACAATGTTTAGCATCTGGCCAGCTTGCTTTTAGCCTCACTAAACGTCATGCCAACAAACTTAGAGTTCATTTCTTTTCAGTAACTTTGTGTTTCAGCTATTTTTTGGCCGGCCATGCATTTTCAATCCTGTATTTTGTTGCTCACTAACCATGGAGAAATGGAAATCAGAAATAATAGAAGATCACGTCTAAGGGTGTCACAATCCAGCAACTTTTTTTGAAAAAAATTCAACGCCAAGCAAATGCAATTTGGCAGCGTGAACTGAAGTCGTGAGACGATGAAGTGTCTGATCCCCTGGTCATGGCCTTGCCGTTTGGCATATTGACAGTTTTATGTGAGCGCGTGTCACATGTTTTGTTCAGAATTTAATCAGATGCCCTTGGCTCATCTACAGTTGTTAAAAACACAACCTCCAGTGGCAAACCACCAAATATGATTCCAGTCCCTCCGCGTGAAAACACGTGCTTTTTGCAATTCACATTTTCATGTTGTGTTCATGTACACATTTTTTATTTCCAGTTTTATTTTAGGATGATGCTTCAGTTAAAGAGACAACGCGTAGAGTCAGAAATTCATGTTTTTGGGGAAGGGGGCTATAGGGTGACTTTATCTCTTATCGCATTATTCACATTGGACTGGATCTGGATGGACAATGCTGTACAAATATTGTTTGATTTGAATTTATTTGATTTTCGAAGATCATTAAACACGCGTGAACCTGACTTTATCTGAGGTAGATTGCTCACCTTTATTTGGAACCCTGTGACTTGCCAGGTTGGATGTTTTCAACTGTTTTCAGGCTGTTTTACCATCTTTGGCTTCATAATTAGCATAAAATCATATAGTACTCAAATGTTAAAATCTCTCTCGGCGGAAAAAAACTGAGCAAATTGAACAGAATGACTTAATAACAAGTTTCCAGAGTGCAAAACATCTGATTTCTGTCATCTTTGACTCTATGGTATCATATAGCTCACCAGTCTAGAAATAGCTTGAGCTTCCCATATGTGTGCATGTCATTCATGACAACCTCAAGAGGGAAGCCATCACGCCATATTACAGGAATCGCTGGAAACATAAACATCGTCCATCTCTGGTGTCGGGTGCTGTGACACAGCAGTTCACCACCCAGAATTTACGCCAAATACGCCCACCTCGTGCCTTCACAATGTGAAAAAAAAAAGTGTGTTTTACAATCACAAGTTCACACATGGTTGCTGCTCATGGTTTTGGTTAGATCATGGGTAGATTCATGATCACTGTTTAATCATATTAGTCAAGCTGGGTTTCTATCAAAGGGGATTTCACCGTAACAGTAAATGAGGAGTCACCTTTGTAATGACACATTGGGCGTGCTATGTCATATATTACTTACAGTGCATTTCTTGATGGAATCATGACTAGCAGGTATGGCATGTGATCTTTGTCCTTTATGGCCTTTGCCATGAAATGCATCCAGTGTGTAATGACAAAGGTTTCCAGGGAAATTACCAGTGGTGTGCATGAAATGAAAATAAACAAAATGAAAACAGCTCGAGCAGGTTCCCATTACCTGTTTTTAAGCATATTGTTTCCTTTTTCTGACACAACCCCTTCTGAAAAAGTTATGGAATACACCTCAGTCTTCACGTATTTGTTGATACTTTCAAAGTGAGGTGACAGAGCTGTTGGATCCTCCCCTTTGATGCTTTGGTTTCATGCTGAATGTGCAAATGCATATTTTTTCAGGGAAGTGTGGGTGGTTTTCGGAGAAGGGGTAATACCTCTATTTCCGTCCTCAGACATTCCCACAGTGTTATACGTACTGTAAGCAGACAGAGGAAGTCATTTTATATCATTTGTCTTTCCTCCAGAGCTGTTACTACACTTTAAGCTGTGACGATCCCCAACTCCTGTCAATACTTCAGTTTTTTTTTCGTTTCAATTTTTCTCGGGCCTTCTGAAATCAGCCATAGAATGTGCTCCATCTATTTCCTTTGCCTCTCAGTGCTACACAATGCAGTGGAAATTAAAACGTCTGGAATATGTAAAAATGCTAATCATTATGGAAATGTTTATCCCCACGTATGGTGTGAATATTCTCAACGAGCTTGTGGACTGAGAAGTCATGCCCTACATATTGAGTCATTAGCTCAGTTTGACCAAAGTTGTTTTCAATCATCTTCTAAATAATTTAACCATTAGAATTTATACAAGTTCAGACATATAAGTGTACAATTAAATTGTGTCAACGCGTGTCAGTTTTGTTTCAGTCAATGTTACATGGCCCGACCGACATATTAAGAAGGTTTGATGGGATTATTTAAAGCTAATTTTGATTCACGCAAAGTAAATAATGTTTGTCCATGAAGCTTTATGGTATCAAATGTTCATGATTAAACTAACTTTAGGCCTCAAAGAGAGTTATTTCCCCTCAGAACAGATTTCAGCGTCAGTCTCAGTCTGAAAACTCAACCAAACAAGTAAATAAGGCAAGGTTTAATGCCGGTGTGGGGCTTTAAAAGGGCAGTACGCTAAGCACCCGTCCATTTATAAAGGTTGCAGAAACATTTATTAAGAAGTGTGAGCTGCTCGACTCAACCTCTGCAGACATCAGCTGTTTCATCCTTGAATTTCCATTTACGTTGTCATCGTTTTAAAATATGCAGCCAAAAAAAGTAACTTAATGACCAACAGCACTGGGGAAAGGTAGAACTACTTCAATCAATCAATCAATCAATCAATCAATCAATCAATCAATCAATCA
>CAJRST010012224.1:9285730-9316851 GCA_907169785.1 Menidia menidia | reverse complement strand
TCAATCAATCAATCAATCAATCAATCAATCAATCAATCAATCAATCAATCAATCAATCAATCAACCAATCAATCAATCAATCAATCACTTTATTTTGGTAAATTGTCCACATTAAACACAAGAAACAACAAACGAAAAAAAGAAAAAAAAACAATAGACAAACCCACAGTTTACCAAAAAAGGAATAGGTCGAAGCAAAGTTTATTCTTGCCTGCCCTATTTTTTTTACCTTACAACCTACCAGGATTTCTTCAAATTCAGATTCAAGTACATAGTACATATATAGAGCTACATAAGAGCGTAAGATTTTATCATTTTACATTTTAAAGCTCTTTTAAAGTTCACCAAGAAAGGACTTCATGGGGCTACTATCTGTTTTTTTTTACCACAGCTGACTGCAAAATTTAAACGCTTAGTGCTCTCATTTCCAGTACAGATGGGATTAAAAGGATCATGCATATTTTTTCTGGAACACGATTTTCACTTTAGAACAAAAATTCTCTGTACTGCACATGTGGAACTACAGCCACCAGCTGTTTAGCTTAGGTCAGCGTAAAGATCGGAGGCAGGGCTTCAGCGGCTAGCCGGTTGTCCAGAAAGTGTACAAACAACAAATCTGTGGTTTTACTGCCATCACCGCCAGGCAAACAGCGGAATTTCCAAGAAGAAATCGCACCGGCAATAAAAAGTTCTGACATGTGATTAACTGTAAAATAACAGCTTTATTCTACACATTTTCCTCATGCTACATGTAAATATGCTATTTGTTTTTATCAGTAATAAGTGACTTTTATTACTTTTTTCTTTACTTTTAAAGTTCAATCAATAGATTGTTTAAAAAATAAATAAAAAAGGCAATTTTGTGTTTATATTACTGTTACTGTAACGGTGGGTGCATTTCAAATGCTATAAAAAACATTCAGCAAACCACACATAGTCTTACTGGATGCATTCAAATTGGAGGTGACATCATTCTAAGCTGCACCTTCAGAGATAAATATTTTCAGTGCCAGTGGAAATATAAGTAATTTTCTTCGTTAACTCTCAGCAATGCATTTGGAATTAGACGACCATGGCCCAGTGAGAATGGGTGATACAAGAACTCAGGCTGAAGAACCCTAAAAATGTCCTAAGCGCATGAAATTCCATAAGGCAGCAATACGGGTCAAATAAGATTGTGAAATATTTATCACAAGTTGTCGTGAGAAGAAGAATGATAGTGGGAGGGAATGAGGAATTCCCGGCTCTCCCCGAATTTAATAACTTGCTGTAGCATACTGGTAAAACTGGATGTTTGAGTCTTTGCCTGGGCTGCCAAAGTTCAAGGAGGTTCATATTAAAACACCAGAGATGGGCTTATTTAAAAAATATCATCAAGGATTATGATTTTGTCCTTTGAAATCAGAAAAAAAACAAAAAAATACCAACGCGTCTAAAAATAAGAGGAGGAATTACTCGTGTGGGCAGGTAGGTTAAGTCATCACACAATAGTATCCCAGTACATGGGGTCAAGTGAGTGCAAATGCAAAGTAGTTCAAATATGTCAGGTAGAAAGTCTTCCAGCTGCCAACGATGGAGATGTGCAGTAGCTTAATATAAACCGGGCAGCAGAACGGAACTTCCCTTTATTTGTGACTTTATCTCTTGACCGTTGTATTGGCTTTGTGCTTTTTAAGACCATGAGAAGGTTTTTTATCACTGGATGTGCCACATGCCGTGAGAAGTAGTGTGGCAGGCCATTTGACCTGCGTTCTAATGAACATTTTTATATTTGAATAAGTTGGAGTGGAATGCGTTTGCCTGTGGTCTGCGAGTTACCGACGAATTTCCAACTTCCTGCCCGAATGCATCACAAGGCCCTTAACCAGGGCTCCATATCTGATCTAATGTGACATTATCTAAATAGAACAAAACGTACTGCGAAACCTCTTCCTTCTTCTCATATTTAAAGCTTATGTACCAGGTTTATCTCGCCATCCTGCATGGCAACAATCTGTGGCAGGTGGGTGCATAGGTGGGGAAAGTACACAGAGATGGACCGACAAATTTGAATAGAAAGTTTAAGTTTAAGTCTATCAGCAGGTCAAACATTCAAGGTTTCATTTGGCAGCATGGCCAGTAGAGGATGCTGTGGATGGGGAACATGCTATGAATCAGGAGCAAGTGAGGTTTTATAGTCACCGTGGAATGACTGAATGGGATGTGGAAGTACAATCTTTAATTTTCAAGACATCTGGCTTGTGATGGGTGGAATCATTTGACTTCTTTTTCTTGTGGAAACGACAGGGTTTTCACAAGTGTTGCTTTTGTATTTATTTATCTTAGTTTGTGGTGTTGTAAATCCATTCTTCATTAATCATACTCTCTATTGCTCTTTTAATAAATGATGTAAATGATCCTCCCCAAGACTGAATACCAGAATCAATTAGACATCAAACGAGTGAATGATTTGAGCCGGAGGCACTGCTCTCCTCTAAATAAAAGTCAGTACTGCGCTCAAGTGGTTGAAATAAATACTGCAGATAATGGGATTGACAGCCCTTGGAGGGTACAACTAAATGCACAAAAACCCCAAAAGACACAACTGAAATGTCTGGCCATTACACTCATATAATGTGTCGCACAAAACACCATAAAAGGATTAGTTGATTGAACAATGTATTACAATGATAAAAAAAAAAGAATATATGAAAGATGAGCCATTTTCAATGCATGAGTTGTAAGTCGTTTTATTGGTAAATTCTGCATCTCTTTTGTGAACAAAAAATATAAGCAACTTCGCATACCATAATGTTGTAATTCACTTTGCCTTTCTTCTTTTCTATGATAAATCGGTTGTCTCCCTGATGCATGTGGCACATGTGTGTATGGCAGCTTAATGTCCTGCACCTCAAGGTTAAAGATTTAACTTTATACATGTTGAAGTGTTTTGTCTGACATATTAGATCACAGCTGTCAAATAAAAATCAATGTGATATAATATCTAGTTAAGTCAAGCCTCGCTGTTACAGATAGTCAGCTAATGGGTTAGGATAAAAAACATGTTACATCAATAATTTAGCTGTACATAGATTTTTATTGCATATAAGAGAAAAATAATTCATGTTTTGATGTAAAATTTATGCATGAATATAAATACATGACGAAGCGTTGACTATATTGCTGCTGTACCTTTTTTCACTTTTAGAGTTATCTTTCAATGAAGAAGTCCTCATTGATCTGCCTTCATTGTCCAATGATTGGTCAAAAAACGTGAAATGCTAGCAAACCTGTTTAAAAAAGTTTAGCACATAGCAATGCAAATATTATAGAGATGTGTTAAGCAGATGTGTTGGTTGGATGTGTCAGTAATTAAATGAAGAATATCCAGAATAATTAATGAGATTACATTGAATGCTGTTGGAGCTATAGCTTTTCTCATATGTCGAACTTCAGAGGGCGATTTAGTGTGTTCAAATCTGTTTACATTTCATGTTTTAAATCATGTGTGAATTAAATGCTGCTTTTGATTTCCATTCAAGGAAAGCAGCAACTTATTTTGCCGCTTCCAGCTGTCCATCAACTGTACAAGGCAACTCCCCATCTCTGGCCTCCGCTCGCTCCTCGGCCCGTCAATCTCTGCCTCCCAAGTGTGTCAGAGGAGAGACGGGCATGGAGGCGAGACGGCTTTAACCCCGGGGTGCTCGATACGCCTGTCACTCAGCAGGGGGAGGCTCTCCATCACCTCCGCGGTATATTCCTGCAGCTTTCCCTGACAGTCCTGACGTGGGTGCCAGCTCACATGAATCTCTCTCGATGGTGTTCTGCTTGTCTTTGTGTTCAGCCGCATGACCCTCAACTCCACTTTTTCTGTGGATTTAAATTGTGCCCGTCAGGTTTTCTTGCGCATAAGTCGTTGGAAATCTTGTCAATATCTTAGCATGTATGAATGTAAAATCCGTTCCACAACATATTCTTTTTTTCCCTTCAGTCGTTGTTTGAATGGGCTTGAACAGCGAGTAAATGTTAAATAATAAGTCTGATTTGGTGTTGTCAAAACTCACAACCTAGTGAATTGCTGACAGTTTAGCGATCAAGTACTTAGTCTGAATGTTATGAGGTAATTCATGAAGGATTACAAGTGTCCCTTAGGAGTGAGTGTGTGTGGTTGTTTGTCCTTGTGTGTCTCTGTGTCGCCCTGTGATGGACTGGCGGACCGTCCAGGGTGTACCCCGCCTCTCGGCCATTGACCACTGGGTTAGACTCCAGTCCCCCCACGACTCCATAAATGGTTATGAAGATGGATGAAAATCTGTTTTATTTACTTTTCCACTGTGTCAAAAGTCCCCTGTCCCCTTCACAATGTAACATTGAGCAAAATATACCAAGCAAATTAAAGTTTGGAGGATTTCAAGTTGCTATGTGAAGTTAACTTTAAACTAGGAATGCTTGATACTCATTATTGTTATTTAGTCAGAAAATAAACTACAGGATACAACCACAACAAAAAATACTCTTGTAAGAAATAATAAAATAAAAAATATTGATTTTTATTTATTAAAATGTGTTCACTTTCTATCAGTAAAGGGTTCTTGAAAATAGTCTATTTGAAAATAAAACCAGTTATTATAAATCTTTAAATAAACTCACATGCCAGCACAAACTGTAAGTCACATTTGTGCAGTTCAAAATAATTCTTTAAAAAACTACAGATCCCCATGACTTTGCTATCACGTCGGCTTGATCATACCAACATTTGATTGGACAAACTCTGTAACGCTTGTCGTGATTGGTTCACGGTCTTCACGTTTGTGTGTCCAGCTGGTAGGTTTGGGCTGGCTACCCGGCTAGCTGTCTGGGCTCCGTCTGCCTCTTTTTCTTGGGGCCAAACATAAAGATACGGGCGTGCCACGCCGCTTACCCCGGCTTTTCTGATAGCCGTAATGCCGGTCCACTCTCGGGACAAGAAAGAAAGCAACCACGAAGAAATGGAGGTGGATTTTCCCGAGCAAGACGGCAGCAGCACAGACGAGGAGGACACGGTTAGCTCGTCCGTGTCTGAAGATGGAGACAGCTCGGGTAGGAGAAACAGGCCTAAATAACGACTTAAGCATGTGTTGGAGATAAATATTTGACGGAATATGTGCTTTTTCGTTCGAATGAGAACGGGAATATAGTATGGACTCGGTGTGTGGTTTGGTGAGAATAGCACAGGGCCGGGAGTAATATGACACCTGTGTTTTCTTTATATGAGCAGAAATGGACGATGAGGACTGTGAGAGGAGGAGGATGGAGTGCCTGGATGAGATGACGACACTCGAGAAACAATTCACAGATTTGAAAGAGCAGTAAGTTAATAATTCTGCTTAGATATAGCCCTCGGCTGCTGCTGTCAAAGGACCTGTATTGTTTACTTTGCTCTCTCAAAAACACATGATGGACAATCATCTCTAACTGAGAAATTGAACTGAAGGGTCAGCCTTAGAGCATTTGAAGATTTTACCATTACACGGTATCTAAGATTTAGTCTTTTGTTAAGTTTTGATGAACGCCTCGCACCTGGAGATGCTCATAGAGCACTGGACTCTCTGTATGGACACGCAATTGTGTGTCCATTCCTGGTCTGGGCCCAGGAATGGACACGCTTGACCCCTCTGTGCTCCACCTTTCCAGGTTGTACAAGGAGCGCCTCAGCCAGGTGGACATCAAGCTGCAGGAAGTGATGGCCGGCTGTGCCCAGGAGTACTTGGAACCCTTGGCAAACCTGCAGGAGAACATGCAGATAAGGACCAAAGTAGCCGGTGAGTGAAGTGGTGTGTTTTTTTTTCGATGCCTCTGGGCTCTCCTTCGAGGTTGTACCTCTGCAGAGCTCGTACCTGAGGAGGTGGTGGTTTGCTTGCTTCGTGGCAGGGATCTACAGGGAGCTGTGCCTGGAGTCGGTGAAGAACAAATACGAGTGCGAAATCCAAGCTGCCTGCCAACACTGGGAGGTGAGAGAGGTTTTTTCCCCATTTCAACACCATAATATTTGATCAAAGGGAATATCCAGAACAGGCATTTCCTCTGAGATGCTCTGAGATCCAGAGCTTGTGTCTGGAGAAGAGAAGATCACTGTGCTTACCATTGTCTTTGCTCCTTTCCCTCTCACGAGTGAACGTACGGGCATGTTTTAAATATCTATAAAAGCCTTTGCTTAGTTTTTTTTTTAATGGTGTCCATTATTTCCGGGTTGTTATGGGGCCGTATCGGGCCTAAATTCACTTGTTATGGAGGTAAAAGCCAAGCTGGGCTCCCTAATGCACCCTGTGGTCCAACGCGTTGAGTTTTTGATAATCAGTTTTGGTCCGAACTGAGAAAATGCGTCTTTTCTGTCCTGTAGAGTGAGAAGCTGCTGCTGTTTGACACGGTTCAGAGTGAGCTGGAGGAGAAGATAAGAAGACTGGAGGAAGACAGACACAGTATTGACATTACCTCAGGTGGCAATCAAAACATTGATCTCAAAACTTTTCCTTTTTTTTCTTCTCCTTTGAGCACAAATTTTTCATGAATTGGAGGGATAGTTTATTTCGGTTGCCCATACCCAGAATAACAGTTAAACATGAGGTTGGCGTTCTCCCGCAGGAGGCGACGGAGAAGCTGGGTCTAATCTGTTCGGTTTGCTTTGCAGAGCTGTGGAACGATGGACTGCATGCGCGGAAAAACAAGAAAAAAGACCCCTTTTGTCCCATCAAGAAGAAGAAGCCGGTGGTCGTGTCCGATATCCTTTCATGCTGGCCCGTCGTCGCCCTTTTCTCTTCCACTCTCGGATCGTCTGCGTTCAGACACTTCTTCGTGTGTTTTTCCTCAACCGTTGTTTTTTACGACCATATATTGTTTACATGCTGCAAGATCTGGATATTCTTGAAGACTGGACTGCAATAAGAAAGGTACCTTTTTTTCCTTTTTTTTCTGAAAGACAAAAAAACATCTTGTACGTTAGTTATGATCTGACCTTTCAGCTCATATCTTTCATTTCCCCCCCTCTCCGGTCTCAGGCGATGGCATCTCTGGGGCCGCACCGGGTGAAGGTCGACGGTAAGAGTTTCTCCTCGGTCAATATCTGGCAGAAAGCAGCGATCGAAAGCCTCCCGGGCAGGAAGGCTGGATTCAATACTTTTTTCCCCGCTGGATGCACCGTATCATTCCCCCTCTCTCCTCTGTGACTCTCCTCCTCCAGCCCCAGCAGTGAAGCCCGACAGACATCACCACGTGGCGCGTTCCGAGGAGGGCCGGCTTTACTACGACAACCAGTGGTACTGCAGGGGACAGGCCATCTGCATCAACCGCAAGGACGAGTACCCCACGAGGTATGGAGGAGGCTTTGATGAGATTTAAAAGCGCGAACGCACTTTCACACGAACGTTGCGTGTCAGGATAAGATCCAATGGGACGACTCGACTTATCGTCCGCAAGCTGACGGCTATCGTTAACGAGAAAACACCAAAGCAGAGGGTGCAGGTTTCTGTGGTGCTGCTCGGTCAAAACATTAAGAATCCGAATGGAAAAATATGGAATGTCAATCACTAACTCTGCGCTTTGGCAATCTTAAGATTTGAAAAGGTATTGCAGATATAAACGAGCACATAGGGTCTCACCTACAGGTTTATTCGATCTGAAATTGACACAAAAAAGCCGCTCTCCACTCAAAAATTGTACTATCGCGCACCCCTCCAGTATCGGGTCATTGAGAGCCCCCATATGATGCTCATTCACAGGCTGCTCAATTTTTGTTGAGGGGTATGTTTGGCACCATCTGTCCAAAACACTCAGTTGTAGCCCGCTGTCTCTTTTAGGCAAGCCCTCTGGGGAAAAGTGCAGTCTCCTCTGATTGACGGCAGATGCGCCCAAACTGACACGTAAAGAGGCTGCTCGTGTTTTGTCTGAGGCACATGTTTGTACATGAATCCGGTTTGCAGTCATTCAAGATGACCAGTCTCCATTTAGAAACCCCGGTCGGCCTGGAAAATTGGTTGAAAATGGCATTTCAGAATTCTGTAGCGGTTCCAGGAAAATGAAAAAACAAACACTGATTTTCCTCTGTTTTTATTACAAAACAGCCTCTGTATGATTTTTTTAAAGTTCTATTTTTAGAAGAACATGGGAAATTGCAGTGTGGCCACACGAAAACAAAGTTTGTCATTACTGGCTGAAAAATCAAACCAAGTCTTTATGGAAACATTCAGTGATCGATCTACAGCTCCACATTCATGTTGCAGCATGGTCTTCTCTGGCTCTTAAAACACAAAGATGGTGACTGAAAATACGAGATTTAAGATTTATTGGCTCAGTTCTATAGGTCACTTCATGTCATCTCCTTCTAACATTATTTACTGATGTAAATGTAGTAATTGTCCACAGTTTCTGTGTTCATAATGTACAGGGAGATGGTTTTATGAGATAGTCTGTAAAATATATTGGTATACAGATTGAACAAAATGTCATTTTTGGTTTGATTTTGTCTCCCTCGCTCTGAAAATGTTGCATATTTTCTCTGCGTCTGGTTGGTTTAGCATAGTCTCCTTCCAGAGTTCCTGAGTTAAGTTTCACATGGGTAGCGCAAGGTGAGCGCACGCGGCAACTCTCCTAACGCCGTTTGCATGTCTCTGTCTGTCCGTCCGGCAGCGCCATCATAACCACCATCAACAACGACGAGGTGTGGTTTAAACGGCTGGACGGCACCAAGTCGAAGCTCTACATCTCCCAGCTGCAGAAAGGCAAATACACCATCAAACACTCATAAGGAAAACTAAAGGAAAAAAAACAAACACCTAGACATACATTGTACATCTCTACAGTTTTTTTGTTTTGTTTTTTTATTTGTCTCTGGTCTCCTTTTCCCGTATAGTTTGTCTAGGCCCAGTCTTAACAACCAGACCAATCTAAACTGTATATATGTATATGTGTGTTGATATTGTCAACCTGGTCACAAAGTGTCATATCTTCTCTTTCTCTGGAGCGGAGATCCTTGTGCTGCTTTAAAAAAAACAAAAAAACACAAGTTTAAAAAAAAAAAAGAGATTAAAGAAATTATAATAATAAAGGGTAAAAAAAAATAAACAGAAGCAAACTGTGAAATGCAGAGCTCAGTCGCGTGCCTTTCCCGAGATAAAGACGATGCCTTTGGCTGGCTGGCGGGTGGGGGGGTTTTGATGCTAAGAGTGGAACGGCCAACGCGGTGAAACCTCGCTTCGAGCTGGGCGCCAACCAGGAGGGTCGACGAGCGCGTGAATGTGGAGCGCCCGATCCAGGAGTTCGATACGCCTCCGTTAAACTTGAATTTCCCCTCTCGTGAAGAGAGCGCATTAAATCTGCAATGGGGGCCCCAACAACCTCAGACCAACACGGTTAAAAGACGTCAATGGAGGAAGAATGATATTGTCAACAAAGTTAGATAAAACGAAGGGTTTTGATGAAATCTACTATCTACTATATGCTAAATCACCTCTTAATATTTTATTGTATTTTTTCATCTTTTTCTTTTTTCTTTTTTCCATGTAACTACACTTGGAGTTCATTTCGAGGCCTGCACTTAGCGAAACAGACCTTTGAATCTGTGTTTTAAGCATAGTGTGAGGAAAGCTTTCCTGTAGATAAAGACGTTGCGGTGTTTGCGGTGTCTTCTATCTCCCGCCATGTCGCCATTCGTGCAGTGGCGCCCAAGCAATTTTTCATGATGTGACGTCGGATGAGCTGAGATTTGGCGTGGATCTCGGCGCTTCGGGTTTGGCCCCCGGCTCTTTATGTTTGGTCCAAATTTTTTTTTAAAGCCTCAAAGCCGTAAAGACATTGCTCAACATTTGAATACAGTTCATCGTCCTCCGGGCTTAGCTTCCTCCTCATAATTGTCACTATCTACCCTTATTGTGCTTCCTGTTTATTTTTATTTTGTATTTTTTCTGGCAGTAAAACTGTTCCGTAATACAAATGTATTTACGATCCCCCCCCAAAAAAGAGATAAAAAAAGGAAAAGTACACTTTTGTATGTACATCCGTCCAGTCCACTTGTCTGTGGGTTAATGACATGGGGGGGGGGGGGGGGGGTTCTAAGGTTATTAGCAGTTGCAATGAATTTGCCAAGCTTTATATTTTTGGTCTTGTACACGTACAAAGAACTGCCTGCCAACAGTATTACAAAAAAAAAGCTATTTGGAACGCACACTATGATGGAAAGTTTCATCATTGACAGAAACTCTTGTCATTTCTGCTTTTATTTCTTTTTAAAATCTTATGAAGCAATCATGTTTCCTTTTTTACACACAGCAGAAAAATAAAAATGACATTGTGCCAATGCACACAGAGGCGGTGAAAGACTTCGTCATTTCTGTTTCTTCTCTTTTCTCGCAGTAGTCAGCAGAAATAGTCTCCAGGCTTCTTGAGGGACCTTTCAAAGTCCTTTTGATGTTGGCTGTCTTTTGTGCCTGCTCTGTTCTATTTCAAGACGATCTCACGCAGCTCCAGTGCTTTTGTCGTCTGGGCTCTTCCGAGAAGGGGGGAACTCCACAAGACCTGTTGCTACTGATTCTTTTGTCCAGTTTTGACGGGAAGCTAGTACTAAAGCACCAAGAATGACACTTTCAAATTGGTTCTAGTTTTTCTGTTATATTCACACACTACGGTGTTTTATCCTTTGATTTTATTTGCCTTGGTTTTCATTGAGTGATTCAGGTTTAAGGACTGAAATTTAAATGCCAAATTACCTAGTAGAAAAAACTCCAGGAACACTGTTGAACTGTCGCTCAAAACCTCTTTAAAACATTAGTCATGATCTTTGAAAGGAAATATTAACAAGACCTTCTGTAAGCGTTGCGTAGGGATCTTATCTCTACACCTATTAACACACACTAACACGAAACGCCTTGTTTCCATGGAGTAGTCTGCCTACAAAATGTTGGGTCCTGACCAAGCATCCTCGCTCGGGAGGACGATACCTTGCGACACTCGGGAAGGGATGGAGGAGCAAGACGAAGAGCCGGAGGCTTTGACCTAGCCTGCGAAGTCTCTAGATCCCAATCCAATTTTACATCCGCAGGACGCACTCGAAAGAGCCCAATCCTCTGAGGCGCCATCCCGCAACCCACCGAGCCAAACCGATCCAGACCACACAGCACACCCCCCCAGAGGGCCCTTTATCCATGACCCAGCAGTTCGCGGCTGTTTGTGGTGGTATGAGGGAGATCAGGTGGTTGTAAGTAATCATCAACATACCCTCCACTCGATATGCCCCAGTCTGAACTTGAACTTGAACCCCCTTTTCCAAGTCTCTGACAAGTTAGTGTTTTTCATGGCATTTTTATTTAATTATTGATCTTTTTGTTAAGTCATACACCGCTCAACTTGAATCATAGTAACTTTTTTATTTTTTATGAAAAAACGCATCATTCACATCCTTTTGGATTCGGCCTGCCATGCACAAAAAGCTCAGATGCAACCTTTATATAAAACCCCAGTCAACCCAACGTGACGGTCTACATCCAAAGTCACCCCCCTCGGACGCGCTGAACCCTGGCCGCGCTTCTCTGTGGCGAGGAAAAAGTGGCTTATTTTGCCAGAAAAAAAACAACTGCTGAGCGTGCCCCGTCAGATGACGGCCGCTCAAGCTCACTCGCTTGTTCCTGCCAGCGGGCCACTCACTAGATTAGCGGCCTGTTCCGCTATCGATCCTGGATCCGCACTGATATGCCGCTTTTTCTCGGTTCCTTCATGGATTTGTGTGGACGTTTTGTAGGGGGCGACGCAGCAAACTTTGGATTGATCTGATCGAGGTATCGATCCAACGCTGCAGCATGGTCTGAAACTCAATCTGTCGTAAGGGTGGGGGGGGGGGGGGTAATTGGTTGAATCACCCCGACCAGGAAGAGCTATGTGATCAAACTCAATTATATCCTTCTTGTGTCTATGACACAGTTGTCCTTGGCAAAAATTATGACATCATTTTTTTTTATTTTAATTAAAAAAGAGATAATGTGCTTCAAATACTCGCCTTCAAACCAACTCTTGCCTCTTTGGTCCTTTTGCGTTGCGATGTCCGTCCCCTAGCCCAGTGTTTTTCAACCACCGTGTCTCAGTACGCAAGTGTGCTGCGAGTGATAGTCAGGTATGCCGTAGAAAATCATCCTATTTCACGTCATTGGTCTAAAAAGATTTTCTGATAAGGAATTAATTATCTGCAATTAAAATGCCATTTTTGAGTGTCTGTGCTGTTCTAGTGACTGGTGGCATAATCATGTAATAATTCCTTATGAATAGATTTTGGATATAGTTTTGTATATTGAAGTGGACATGTTAAGTGCAATTTGAAAGAAGAAATATAAATATGATAAAAATACATTTTTGTGTTTATTTGATTCCTATTCAAGACACTTAAGATAAGAATAACTATAGGGTTACTATAGGCGGCTACAGAGTTGTTTAACATTTTTGCTTGGTGGTGTGCCTCTGGACTTTTTCTATGAAAAAATGTACCATGGCTCAAAAAAGGTTGAAAAACACTACTCTAGCCAGAAGGTGTCAGCAGAGCTGCGTGAAACCGAGGCAGCATCCTCTGCACTGGATGGGGGGAGGAGGAGGAGGAGGAGGAGGAGGGAGGAGGGGGGGGGTAGGTTTGTTAAACTGGGGCACCCTGCTGCTGAAGCCTTCCAGCTGATGAGAGAGAGAGAGAGAGAGAGAGGAGGGGGGATGAAAGCACAGTTTGATCACTGCTCGCTGGCCACGTTCGCCGCTGCGACACGATTGCGCGAGAGGAGGAGGAAAATCCCCGCCGCCGCCGCGTCAAACGGCAGATGCGGATGCGGCGGAGCATCCCTCTAGCCCTCTCCTCGAATCTGCCCTGCGCTTTCCTTTCCAGCGTGCGGCATAACGAGTACAAATATGTTCAGGAATGATAATTACATGGTAATAAGTCCTCCTCGGGAAGGGAAGAGCAGCGACGGGTGGGAGAGTTCCCTTTTTTGTTCAGTCTGATCGAGTCCCTGTGCTTGTTGAATCGGGCCCCTATCCTGGGGTTCTGGATGGTTCTGGGGGGCTGCCACGGTAACGGTCCTGACAGGATGCGAGAGGCCGACCATCTTCAGCCCCATCCATAGTTGATGAGTAACCAGAACTGTAGGGTCATTGGGGCGTGTTTACTGCAACACTGGGGCTAATTAGACCGTGAAAGTGTCACAGTGTGCTAAATTACTCATGTCTCTGGCCCCTTTTGTGTGATGCGTGCAGCCCTGTGTCTCCGGGAAAGCGAGACCCTGCATATGGGCTGCTTTGTGCATGCATGCACGCACCGTGTGGCTAGGCCTGTGTGTGGGCGTGGGCCTTTTGATGCTGATTGTGTAAGCGAATGATATATGCACGCATTCATAAGTTACCATCGGCGGGATGAGGCAAGCTGTCCCTCTTTTTGCGTTAATGGGGAGACGGAATGGAGAGTGAAGGGAATTCGAACAGACAAGACTGCCCCCAGCTAGCCGGGTCCTAGAAGAACTTGGTATCTGCGTCTCAGAGTTCTCCATCAGTACTCGGGGTTCAGTCGTTTCTCTTTCCAAAGCTGCTAAAACTCCTAAAGATATTGACTTTTTTTTACTGCATTTACATAGATGCTAGCACACATCTCAATGCATTGCTGCCCCTATCAGAGATCACACATTTTCTGTCGCCTCCAGTTCCTCAAACTTTTGGAATAGTGGCAGCAGGCCACACCCTCAGCCCTGACCTCGTGCTAGAATAAGTGTTAAGGCTCAGAGGCAAACAGTAAGACAGCTAAACCTGAGAGACTCCCAGATCCTGACAGGATAAGGATGCCGTTTGATGGGGGGAAAAAAAAAAAAAGGTGGAATGAAATTGAAACCCTGAATTGAATGCCATCAAACATGCCGTTTGGTCGATGGGGTCGAATTGTTGGGCTGATAATTAAAGGAAAAAAAGAAAAGAAAATCTGGTCTTTGCTCCCTTTCCTGCCTCTCACAATCTGCTATTAACGTGCATGCATCACTGATCTCTTCTAGTCATGTGGGTCTTGGAGAGAGTTTATTTTTAACCACCCTCCACTGAATTTGACTGAGGCGTCTACATCCTGTGGTTCACTTCTCTGCCCCTCTCTAGAAATTGCTAGTTTGTGCCTTTTGACAGGTGCTTCTAAAGCTAATAGCGGTTAAATAGTGACAAAATTGGATGACAAGAACAAATATTGCATGCCCATGTAACACCCATACGCCCTTTACTCAAGGAAGAGTGAAAACTCTCTCATTGTGAGAATTTTGTTTGCAGAAATAAAGCTTAATGTGTACCACATACAAGCTTTGGCGCGATGCGAAGCACTTGTTTTTACCCTCTGGACGGAGTTCCTAGCGAGCTCTCCCAGGCACCAACGGTCTCTGTGCAAAGGCGCCTAAGGACCTCCGGGCTGAGCACGTCAACGAACCAAGGAGCGCGTCATCGGCATCCCGACACAGTAAAACGCGCTGAGACTTGTTTTTTTTAGCAGGTGTTAACATTTACTGTAAGTAAGTGTTTGTTCGTCTCAGTCTTTGCTTTTTTGCACAGCAGAATTCCTCAGGATCATAAGTCATACCAGGGTTTCACCAGGATACCCTTTTAAGCCATTCGATACATGTCAATGTGCATTGATACATCCTTGTTAGCCTTGTTCCAACATCTTAGTTCCAACAAGACAGAGAGTTTGGGGGACACCTTCTTGATAAGGTTCCTGACTGAATGATAAGACCCGGCCTCAATTAGAGGTTTTCAAGTTGACTGAATGCTAATGGAAAGAGAACTTTTAGGAAGGACATGTTCTCATGTCAGCCACACATTATTTAGATTATCCTTACATCCAGTTGTACTAAAGGTTGGTAGTCTGGTTTCTGACACCGTCTAAGAGCATAGACATTGGCTTAATTGGTGATTTTAAATGTTTTTTAATCCCTATATCTCTGTTTAGGCCTTTCTCAACATTTAAATGTAGGTCAGGTCAATTAAGCTACTGTCCTCACATAAACATGCCTCTAACCCGCAAGATATTCCAGTGAGTTGTTTTTTTCCCTGATGTTTCTGGTGTTTACAGTGTTTTACTTGACTACTTTCCTAATTTTGAGGCTTGTGCTCATGGAACCTTCTCTTGATCCACCGTGACTACTTGGAATAAACAAATATGAAAATGTTTACATTAAGAAATGCAGCTTATGCTTTAGGACCAATGACATTTAATGGGTTTCCACAGCCCCTTTGGAGAGATTCTCAAGCCAAACAGTTTGACTTCAGCCTGCTGTTGTTGTCCTGTGAGATTTTCGTGGTCACTGCTTTCTGGAGTTACAACGCACTCCGTCTTGATAACTTGTAACTAAGAAGCTCGAACAAGCTGGCAGGCCCGAATGTGTCTTGAGTGTGTATTTAGCTAACCAGACAAGGTGGCAGTATCACTTTCCAACTCCACACTCACTGTCCTCGGACACCATACAGTATCTCCCACTTATGTCAGGGCTGATATGCAAACTAACCCAGGAACCACTGCAGCATGGCAGTGGCAGACAGGGGAAATTATTTTGGGGCGTATTTGTGTCTGTGTGCGCCTAAGCAAGGATGAATTATTATGCCCTTCCTTGTTTTTTGTTGTATTTTTTTTTTAGCTGGCCTGACTTTCACCAAGTTTTTACATCCAGTGGCAATACATTTCTTTCTTACCTTAACAGGTAAACACACACACATCTTATGCTGATCCGGCAGCCTTATTGCCAGGTCAATAGGAAAATGTAGTCAAATGACCAACTGACATCAGAGGCTATGCACAGGCAGAATGGTTCTGATGAATAACAGGCGCGTTTCCTTTCACTTTCAGTTTATGTGCAGGTAAAGTGCGCTGTATGTTGAAGTCTCTGTTCACATACAAATTCCATCAATCCATCCATTATAGTAACCACTTATTCCCTATTGGGGTTGCAGGGGGACTGGAGCCTATCCCAGTTGTCAATGGGTGAGAGGCGGGGTACACCCTGGATGGTCCCTAGTCCATCGCAGGGTCACACAGAGACACACAAGGACAAACAACCACTCACACTCACTCCTAAGGAACATTTAGAATGTCCAATCGACCTAACATGCAGGTTTTTGGACGGTGGGAGGAAGCCGGATAACCTGGAGAGAACCCACCCAGACACAGGGAGAACATTCAGACTCCACACAGAAAGGTCCAGGATCCCCCCGGGGACTTGAATCCAGAACCTTCTTGCTGTAAGGCAATGGTGCTAACCACCACACCAACGTGCCGACACGCACGCAAATTATCTGGGCAATTTATTGCAAGCCCGCCTTGTTTTATTGCGTGCAGGGGTGTGTGCATCAGTGTGAGTATGTTTGTGCCGGACATAAAATCAGTGGAGTGAGAAACTCACCCAGCCATTTGGGTGCTGTCCTAATTGGCTGTGTGCTGTTGACAGGATGCTGACAGTGAAAATAGTTCTCTGAGGATTTCCTGCATTTTCTAATTTTTCTGGTTTAAAAACAAACAAACATGCATGTCCCCTTCTGACAGGTTACAGAGCTTTTGTTTTTCCTGTGTTGGATAGAAGCTAGTGCTGGTCCAGCTTACATAAGCACGCTATCTGGTGCTTTTCTGTCCTCAGTGGGTTGTTTTTTGGTTACCCGTTTGGTTTTTGAGTACCAGCAGTCATATGGACACTTAACCTTTTTTTTTTTTTTTTTTTTTCTTTGGTTTTCTGTTTCAGAACACCATAAAGTATAGCAGGTAAAGATGGTGTCTGTTGGAAGGTTAGTTGTTTGATACCTGGATTCCGATGACCACATGTTGCAATGTCCTCAGGCAACACACTGAAGACAGGAATGCCAGGTTGCTACTTGTATATACCGGCGTGTGAAAGTGTGTTACGAAACTAAAAAGCACTACATAGCCTGTTTCATTGCATGAACAAAGTCCTGTATGATTGTGTGGGAATTTGTTAGTGTAGCTTGCGGTGTACAACCGCTTTAAAGATTAGATAATAATTGTATGAATGCTGTCCATTTACCATACCTAATAAAAAAAAACAAGGGTTGCTATTCAGTTGCATTTAATCCACTGATTATCACCAAGTGAAAGCAGATGGTTTGGCGTTTTCGGGTGTGTATTAACACACTCAAAAGAGGAAAGGGATGATTTGTAGCTGCCAATCAATTTAAGAGGGCCCAAAGGACTATTTGCTAAATTGTTGTTCCTCACCATTTTACTGTAAGAAACATTCAAAAGTGGGGGGAAAAAACTAAGACAATTTCCAATCTAGTTGATCTGGTTGGTTCAGACCTTGTAAAGCCTAATCAAGTTGTATTAAAACAAAAAAACAACAACCAAGAGCTACCGACCACAACCGGTATAGTGTGTTTGGAAAAGTAACGGGACAAGGTATTTTTCCTCCAAGCAGTACAGCTTAGATATAAAAAGTTGCATTTCAACCACCTGCGAGTTACCACAGGAACAATGTCCTTTTCAACAGACAAAAGCAAATGTGTCATTAAATTAGCACATCGCAGCACAATACCAACTCTAAAGCATGGTGGTGGAGGGTTAATAATTAGAATTTACAGCCGTCAACTCTGTCATTCAGAAACAAAAACGAGGGCTTTTGCCTGAGAGCTAAATCGATGGAGAAAAATGATCATACATTCACCCAACAGTACTGATCTCAAAGCTTGG
This sequence comes from Menidia menidia, assembly GCA_907169785.1. NCBI lineage: Eukaryota > Metazoa > Chordata > Actinopteri > Atheriniformes > Atherinopsidae > Menidia > Menidia menidia. Next base: position 9,299,162 of record CAJRST010012224.1, on the reverse strand, counting down.
CGGCAATTCTACAACATAATGGCTAGCGCTTTTCCACAAGCTGAAACATGCTTTTATCAAAACAGCACAGGGAGGCACTCCATCGGGTCCATTTTCTGCCAGAAAATCATGTAGTAGGCCGGTCATTTTAGAGCGTTACTTCAGGGTCACCACTGTGACCCTTTCGTCCCTGGGCTTAGACTCTTTGGCGGTCTGTGGTGCTTGAACTCAGACCACACACAAAACTAAATAATAACCAACTTCCAGTTATGTTCTCAAATTGTTTCCTCTTCCTTGTACGACCATTATATATACCAGTACCAGTAATCAGGACCGTACGGTATGTGTTATCCATTTCGGAACACACTCGCTCACACATTAACCTTTGATGAAAAGCAACGACCGCTGGGATGAAGGGGAGGGGAAAGGGACTAAAGTGACATTTGAAACTAACCACGTCTAGCACTGAGAAATATTGCAGCCTTAGGGTGCTTTTACCCAACGCTTTACTTTGATGGCTCTCAATGATATCACTTGGGTGCACCTTTTGCTTTCTCCGTCTGCCATTCACAAATTCCCGTGTCCAGCCGGAGAACCCTGCAGGAATCTATTCACGCTGTGCACTCTCTGCCTTGTTGTGTAACACACTGTACACTTTTTTTTGTGGTAATGCTGTACTCGATCGGCCACATAGCAAAGAAGGTCAGTCAGTCCAGCCTTAAGGATGAAATAGATGTTGTACTCTTGCAATCAGGGCTCCTGAGTTGTGAAACACCTGCCTTAAATTGGAAAAAATACATATATATATATGTATTGTTTTGTTCCTTTTTTGCCATCAGGACTTCTTGACTCCTTCCTCGTATCAGGGAAAGTTCACCATTTTAGGAAACATATATGGGTTTTCATTCCAGTTTGTCCATTACAGACCGTACAGCATGAGGTTTTTGTAACTGGGTGTACCTGCAATATCATGGAAATATTAAATGTTTCAGTAGTATTCAGTAGGGCGTGATGGATTTCTTCAAAAGTGAACGGGACGTACAATGTTTTCATGCATCGTACCAGGATCACTCGAGAACACAGGTGACGATCCGACGCTGTGTGTGCATGGCATCATTAGGTTAGATACTGTTCTATGTGTGGAAGAAGAGTGGAAAATGTGCATTAAAAAGGACACGTGTTGGAAGATCACTTCATTTTCCTCGTCAGCCAAAAGGAAGCCTTGTTTGGCTATAGATTTGTGTGAAAAGCGAGGAATGGGTATTGCTTGTTACATAGATGAAGGCTCAGCAGCATAGTTGACATGACATACATAAGAGCATAACCTATATCTTTTTTTTCCGTAACAGCTTTTTGAAGTGACACACTTTTTTAAAAGGGATTTGTCAACTGTAAATTTCACAATGAATCCATGCAACAGTGAGTGGCAGCAGATCAGGCTAATTATACGAGTGTGTGTCAGAGTCCGGGAACTGCGCACTCCTTTCAAGGAATCGTCTAGAAAAAAAAACCTAGAGACTAATGTGCTATGCTCATGGGAGGTTCCGCTTTGAGAGCAGCGGAGGCGCTTTTAATTCCAGGAAGCTGGAGGGAGAGTTTTAAAGGTGAAACCGCTGTTTGGCAACGAGCATGAGCAGAGGAAAGAAGATGAATTTCTTTTGGCCCGGCAAGGGGACGCCGGACATTGCTAACGCATAGTCTTGATCTGCCTTGTGATTGTAGGTGCTTATTCTACTCTTTTAATACTACTTCACATTAACTTCACATTTTCGTGGCCGAGCACAGCACATGAAGAATTTGGTGCCAGCTGATGTGCTCTTTCGAGACTTTCTAAGTCAGTGATTTGTTGCACGAATACAAATCTTTAATGAAAAGATGGAGATAAAAAGTTGGAAAGACCCCTTTATCCAATTGTTCTCTGGCTTAGAGATGAAATGACTTGATTGCCCAAATTCAATATGCTGGGAGTGCTAAGAGTTCAGCCCTTGTTGCTATAGATAGCTTTAGCATTTTGAAATATTCAGGTGATCTTGCAATTTTAATAACACTCTACCACTGGAACTGTTAATCCCACCTGTGCAAATAGCATGTGACGTACAGTCCCTTTTCTCTCCCCTCCTGAACTGAGTTTATAGGGTTTTCGAAGAAACGAGTATCAACCTCAAGTGGATGGATATGAGTCTTCGAAAGTCCTCATCGCAGAGCATTCCATCCCTATAAGGGGAATGATTCAGACCCAGAATGATGGAAAATCCCTGAAAAAGATCTCTGCCGGTTCGGCTTATTGCCCCTAAAAATAGGAACTTAATATCAGGATGAGATTTTAACCACTGTCTCAGGCTTTTTAACGTCTGCTTCTGAGAAAGAGCCTGAAACTCATTTCGATTCAGTCGAAATTTAAGCTCTTTACCTCTGAGCATTGAATGTTTAAACTTTTTTTCTCATCATTAAATATCTTGGATAGACCTACAACTCCTCTCTGCTGCTTGCTGTAGTATTTAAGCCTTTACAATCACAATAATTATAGTACAGTAGTTTGCAGATATGCAAGATAAAAGTTACACATTCACGACACCTTTGTCTGCCATCTTTAAACATATTTGAGTGATTTGGTCTACAAAGTTAGCAAGCCAGAATTGATTTTCTACTTTTTTTGCCCAATTCCAAAATTATCTTGATCAACCCTAACATGGTCATGCTTTATGGTGTAAGCTCTACCATTCCCACATGGTACCGGATCCACCATTTTAGGCCAGTTAAAGCCAAATTCAAGATGTCAAAATCATCCCACACCCCTGGGCGTGGGATGATGTGTTTACACTCATGTTTTTTTAATGTTTTTTTCCAATCGAATGCCCTGAAATACAAAACCATACATGTTAAGTTAATTGAATAGCACTGTTACACCCCTTTAGCTTGCGTTGAAGTATTTGTGCTTAAGTCTTAGTGTCTAAGTCTAAGAGTATTGCCATGGCAACGCTCGAAAACACAGTGACTGCTCGGTGAGAATCCTTGACAGCTTCGCCCCAACTGCACAGCTGTAAGCCGAGCAGCGGAAGGCAGTGGATCCTGAAGTGCAGCCTTCGTGTGAGGTTACTCGTCAGCGTCGGGGGGGCGGCGGGCCTGGCCTCATCACCACTCTCAGAGCTGACGGATAGGCCGTCGTCTCCATTTACAATCAACTCTCAGCCCCGCCACGGTGCGGCCACTTGCCGCTGTACTGTGGCCGCTCCCTCCCCCACCGCGGAGCTGAAAGGCAGGTGTTGAGCATGTGTTAAAAGCACCATCTGAGGAGATGATTCAGTAACAGATGGGAGAACGGGGTGTGAAATTGTCCAAGTGCAGAGATTCTATCCAAACACAATCCCATCACGTGGCGAGAAAAAAAAAAAAAAAAAAGTGTTACAGAGAAAGCAGCTGCACAGGTATGAAATCATCTGACAACACACCGAACCGGGTCTCAGAGGAAGAGAGAGGAAGATTTGTATCTATCAGCCCGCGCTTACAAACATGAAAGCATGTAGGAGGGTTTGAGTTAGTGCGTGTGCGTGCTTTCGGATTCGCGTGGGCGGGCGGGATGCTGGAGAAAGGCAAAGAGAGAGAGAGAGCCCCTTGCGATGCATGCGTACTGTACATTACAGCACGAGTGAACTTGAGTGTTTCTGCACAGCAGGGGATTTGTCATTTGCTGATCTCAGCGAATTCTGACGCGTCTCCGCCGGTGTTGGAAAAATTGAATATTCATGTCCTTTTTTTGTTTTGTTTTTTTGTTTTTTGGGAGTGTGTGTAAATGCCTCGTGCCATTTCACGTCCGCCTGTACAGGAAAACATAGAGGAAGGGTCAGAGGAAGCACAACAAGATGAATTTGCGTTGGGTTTTTTTGTTTTTTCTGGGCCTTTGATGGCTTTTAAAAATGCGTGGGGTCGATTTGGTTTATTCCCCTGGGTCGGGGACGTGAAGGCGCTCTCACACTCCCAGAACCTGAAAAAACCAGCCTTCCAGGTCTGTTTATGAATAAACCAAACAGCATTTCCTGCCAAGCGGGATTTCTGGTTGCTGAAGCCCAACCCGCTGCTTCTAGCTGTTTTGGGTTCTTTTTTTTTCTTTTTTTTCTCCCTATCTTCTCGCAGAAATGCTCCTAAACCCACCACCCGTTTGGCTTAACGGGCCCGCTCTCACCTCTGCGCTGCAACAGCACTCGCATGCATGCGTCTTCCACTCTTACGTAACCCCAATGAAGGAGGGCAGGCCGAGGAGCAGGCGCACTCTGTCTTTGTGCGCCGGCTTCTTTGAGCCTCGCTGAAGCCCGGGGATGCGTTAAGCCCCGCAGACCGCGCACTGGAACATGCACAAAACAGAGGGCTCTCAGAGCAAAAGCACAGCTCCCGCCTCCTGACCCCCTCCGTCCATCTGCGTACACGTTTAAAGTGGAAATGAATAGGCTGATGTCACTGTTTTCCTTTGAAAGTAAAAGGTTATCTTCCCTTTATATATGAAGAGCAGTACGGGATGGGGGGGTGAGTTCTTCTTGTGAAATGGATGCATCCTTTAATGGATTTAGGAGTAAGGAACAGAGAGAGAGAGGGAGAAAGACAGAGAGAGAGAGCAGCCCAGATGCATAGAATATGGAGAGGATGCACTAATGGAATTCAACATAATCCAATAATTTTCAAGTCCAAAAAATTTCAGTAGGTTTTTAATAGCAGCAAATTGTCTCTACTGCTTCTGGGGCGATTATAATTGTGCACTGTGTGATGTAACTACACCCTATTATGGTGCACAATAACAATATGAACAAGTACTTAAAATGGCGGAGACAGACTCTCCAGCGGAGGCATTAAGAGAACACCTGTCCTCATTAGTAAATTTCAGTGGGTCAGGGTTAAGAGTAGGAATAATGAAAAAGATTACAGCCGGGCTTTGTTTTGTCTGGTGTCTGAGCAAAGCAAGTGAGTTTAAGGGGTCACTTTGGGCTTTAGAGCTGCAACTGACAATTTTATTATTGATTAATCTGGCAACTACATCTCTGATTACTTCGTCCACTTAGCATGTAATCATCTGGATGGTACGCGGTGAAATTAAAGAAGCATGACCGTGAGGAGACAGCAATGATTTCATTAAGCATAATATCTGGCAGGCTGTTGGTCAGAGGGATTTTAACGGGCTTTGACTCACATGAGTGCACAGACAAAATCTGATTGCAAGCTAAAGGTGCCCAAACATATGTTTTTTTAAAAACTTTTTTTTAACTTTAATAAAAAAAAGAATTATTGTTTAATTCGACTTTTATTGTCCACGTGTCTTTGAAGAAAATCATTTTGATTTGATCTCAGCTGATCTACTGTAAATCATAACTGACTGCAGATTATCATTTGCACATTTTAACCAGACAGTTATTCATTCCTTTTTTTTTATATAAATTTGCTAGGGATCTAGGGGATCTAGGGATTTTCTTTTACAGTAATGCTGCAACTGAGAATGCTCTTGTCCACAATATTTATATTATTAAAATCTAATATTATGGTATTCTTATAAGATAAGATTTTATTAGTACTTTTTTTGTTTCCAGCTAAGTAAAGGAGGAACAGAGCAAATACCAATGCAATCTTTAACAGTTTTTTCAGTGTGACGAAGCAGACAGATGCAAAATTCAGAACAGATTTGCTCTTGGATTTGAATAAAATTAGCTTTTTATGGAAAATGTATCAGATAAAGTTTGAAATTCTTTTACTGTGTTCGATTCACCAACAATTTATAAATGAGTTGTATTATGAGAAAGCACTTCTGTGCTTTACCGTATACACCATATATTTTGGGAAGCTAGAGGACTGTTAGCCAGGAAGCTCACAAAACGCATCCCTATCACATTGGGTGAGGTCATGCCGCTCAAAAAACATCAAGCTCAAAAAATGAAACTACTAGTAGCTTTGACACACATTTTTCCACTAGTACATACTTGGCATAGCCCGGCTTTTAACTTTTTTATCTATTTTTTTTGTAGTTCCACAAAAGGGCTGGCTCCATTAAATATCTAGAATTTCATCACCTTCTGATCTTGGGTTGTAAACGGGCTAATTTGGGCTAACAGCATACTACAGGGCGCTGATTGGCCAGTTAATCACATGATTTGATAGCGACTCCTTCGCGTGAACACTGCCCATATTTGTGAAGTGGAAAAAAAGGTACGTTTTGAGTTGACCGAGTGGAGGAAGTTGTTGTTCACTATTGCTAAATAACTGGGTGGAAAACATATGTGGAAAAAAAATGCATATGTGAAAAATTAATCCTTCAGTTAGGGACCTTCTCTGAAAACGCTAATTGCTTTAGTTTTACAATGATGGCTTTTTTTTTTGTCTGCCCGAAGAAATTTCTTGTTATCTTGCAGAGTACATAACAGCATTAAGATGTAACTGGGAAAGAAAATTATGTGAATTTTTCAGGACCTCAGTCTCTAACTATAATTTCACCCAAGGATCTTTAAATCAAAGTAGTGTGCGATACTGCGATCTGGTTTTAGAATGTTCTAGTGTGAGCTGTCGGTCCAGGCACTGTAGGCTACCTTTGTGGGAAAAGGCAGACTTTAATGTCACCGAGTGTAATTTCAATATCAGTTTTACTAAAGTAAAGCAAAGCGCCGCAATTTTCTGGTCATTGCAGCCAACGGTACCATTGGACCACCAATGGTACGATAATTCGCCAGTGAACAAAGTGCATTGCTCAGGCATAACACCATCTGGCCCCCCTCCATTGGCAGTTGGAACGCTCTCCAGCTAGGCGTGAGTCTGTAAACTCTGGCCCCCGTGGCTGCTCGCCGTCTCGGCTGTATTCCGACCACAGCCAGATGACTTCACCTGTTCTCGCCAGGCTACAGTTCCTCAATTATTCAACCGGCGTCTCGGGTGGCACCGCATAAACTCGCTGTTATCGTTTAGGATCAAATGTCTCATTAGCGCTGCCCGGTCGGTTTCCTCACATATATTTCTTTCGTGACCTCACTCGGCTGCCACTTGCTGCTCACACCTGACAGGTTCTTCCTCCCTCATCTGTCACTTGCCAAGCGGGAGCTGCCGCTGAGTTCTTGCGATTGGTCCTGGTTGAAGACAACGTGCTGCAGTGGAAACTGAGGACACCTCATTACATGGTGGTGAATTTCAACATGCCACCGCCGTCATCTTGGGTTTTCATCGTCAAAGTCCCCCGCTGGTCTCCTTGGTAACCATGGATGAAGTGCACCCCCTCATCTGCAGGCGCGCTGTGTTGGGTGGAATTGAGGTTGACTTACAATGCACAACTCTGCATGACCCAGGGAAATGTGGAGTAAAGTTGTTGGTTTTTTTCTCCTCTAGCTCAGCAGGTTGCACCTCTTTGTGCTCGTCCATTTGCTCTGCAATGGCTTTGGAGGGCTTGACCTTTGAACGCTTAGACCGGATTCTTTACTGAGAACAAAACAGCAGCTCCCTTACTGGACAGTTTGCCACGAGCGCCTGAACAAAGCTCGAAGCTCGTGTTACCTTTTGTGTGCGTGTGTGTTGTGGACCTGATAATGAAAATAGAAGCTTTGACAACTTTCTAGAGGAGAAGCCCAAATACCTCAGGGATACACACATCTCTGTTTCAAAGCGGTTACATAATTTGCAACAACTGCCTGAGCTGTAGTGACCTAGATTAGAAAAGACGAAAAAGACCCGGTCCAAATTTTCTAAAGAAACAGAAGTGTACGCCTCAGAGCTCATTAAATCCTTTATGTATGTTTGGGGTGCTGGGGCATTGAGTACCGATACAAAATAAACCTAATTTGTTTTAGGATGTATACTACCATGAAAAGAGTGGTTTCACCTAAAAAGCACTAAATGTTTCACAAAATTCCACTGAAATCTTTTTGTACTCCAGTGGCAAACATTAAACACGCAACAAATGTGCAACTACTGTTAAGCAACTGATATTCATTGTAATATATAGATATTTTAGGTTAGGCAACAAAGGTAGCCAGCTCATAATGAGTAATAAGCGTCAGAAAATGTTGGCTTAATACAGCTCATGAAGCAACAGCAACACAACTGCTGAGCAAGTAACTAACGCTAAAGTGTTGTGGGACAAAAATGTCCTCGCTGTATGAAGTGTCGCCTTAACCTCAATGGAATTTGCTCTGAGCAGTGTTGTTTGGGATTACAAAACAGTTCTGTTCCTGTTGTAAGTAGGTAGTTGGCTACTTAATGAGAGCACACTAAGAGATGTCTGCTGCTGTTGAGCCGATAAACATTTTTTGGGACTTTGGGACAAAATGCATCCTTCCATCCATTTTCCACCGCTTATCCAGGGTTGGGTTGCGGGGAACGAAGCAGGGAAACCCAGTCAGGGAAACCCTCTTCCTTGCCAATTCTGCCAGCTCCTCCGGGGGGATCTCAAGGCGTTCCTAGGCAACCCGAGAGACATAGTCCCTCCAGAGTGTCAAGGGTTATCCTCTGGGCCTCCTCCCGGTGGGACATGCCCTGAACACCTCACCAGGAGGCATCCTTATCAGATGCCCGAGCCAGCTCAACTGGCTCCACTCGATGTGGAGGAGTAGCGGTTCTATTCCGAGCCTCTCCCGGAGGGCCGAGCTTCTCACCCTTTTCCCTAAGGGAGTGCCCAGCCACCCTGCCGAGGAAACTCCTTTCGGCCGCTTGTATCCACAATGTTGTACTTTCGTGCACTACCCAAAGTTCGTGGCCACAGATGAAGGCGGGAATGTCGGTCGCCGATAAATCCAGATCTTCCTCATGACAGAGCGGCAGCCTCATTACTGCCGACGCCGCACCGATGCGCCTGTTGATCTCCCGCTTTCTACCCCCATTCACGGAACAAGACCCTGAGGTACTTGAACTCCTCCATTTGGGGAAAGACATCCCCCCTAACCCGGAGAAGCTCTTTACCCTTTTCCGGGGAGGGACCATAGTCTCGGACTTGGAGGCACTGATCCTCAATCCTCATCCCAGCTGCTTCACACTCAGCTACAAACTGCTCCAGCTAGAGCTCTTGGTCATGACTTGATGAAGCCAACAGAACCACATCATCTGTGAAAAGCAGAAACGCGATCCTAAGGCCACCTTTTCTATAAGTTTCTATAAGTAACATCAATGGTTTTAGTTTATCTTCTGTTCTCATACTGCATAGAAATGGAGAAATAAGCCTTAAATTGTTACAGAGGGATTCAAATATCCTTTAAGGTTCCCCCGTCTCATGACATCTCCTAATTATTTCCTCCACCATGGGTCCACAGGTCTCATTTCTCTCGATATCAGGTTGGACCGGTTCTTAATAAGATGCTGATGACACAGTGTTTTCAAAAAACACGCCATAGAGGCTGCTAATTAAGGACCAGGCTGTTATTTGTATTTAATGAAAGATTCCTCCTCATTAGTTTGCCAGGCAGTAATTAGAGGAAATGGAGAGATGGAAAGAGGGATGCAGCCATGACTGATTCTGTTTAGGAGACAGTGCTGTACATCAATGCTGATGATTGTTGAACCACATGCTACATACACACTTCAGTCGTTTTTTCCATCCTATCCCAGTTGGAGCTGGACAAAGTATTTTTTTGTTTGTGTTATTTTAGCTAACATGTCATTCGAAGATGGTTGTCAGTGACCGAAAATCTGTTTAAAATCTGTTTGGCTAGTTTTAACACTTGCAAGCTTGCATACAATGTTTCGCAACCACCATCTTTTCTGGAGAGGGGCTTTTTCTCCCTGTAAAAGTCCCCTCGTTATTTGGCATGCTTGTATTTCGTTTTAAATCTGTTGAAAGATTTTCGGTGATGTCTACATGTAGGTCAGAAGACTCTGAGGACCATTACACAACCTTGGATTTGCATTCCATTAAGTAATTCAGTGTGGATTCTAAGACATGTTTAGGGTTGTCTTTCCTCAATCTTCCGATTTATTCCTCCTTTTAAAAAAATTTTTCAAAAGATGATGTGATGTTGGGACAAAATTGATGGCTCTTAACAATGCTAACCATTCCTCTGAAAACAATAGAAGATGAACTGAAGATTCAAAAGGAGCCAAAAAGGGGCTTTGAGGTCTGAGACTTTAATGAAAATAATCTGAAAGGTCAAATCTCCCCTCCCTGTTTCATTTATCCCTCTGAAATTTTACTTTGTGTAATGACACGCTGGTCTTGATATATTAAAAATAACGATACCCACAATTCGGTGAAGTACTCAGTATGTATGTTATGCGCTTTGTTCAACAACGTTCTTCAGTTATAGACCGCTTGCAGTGATTTTCGCAACTGGGACTGGGTTGAACTGGATGGTTTTTGATGCCTTATTAGCCATGGGCCTGATGATCATTGGGATTCTTTTGGTTTCAAGCCTTGCTCCCTCTGTGTGGAGATTTTCCCACGTCTTTCGATTTTCCGTGGCCTTCTTACACCTTAAAGTCCACACAATAGTCTAAACAAAAATGGAAACTTCTCTCACATCACGTTGACCTGAACTGGAAGACATGACAGTGACTTATTTAGAGACAAGTTCAAGTCTTAGAGGGTGGGCGCTGCCGTTTGGCCTGCTCCCATTTGGAAAGGAGAAGCCTTATGTGGACATGATGTAGAAGAGATGTCATCCTCTAGTCTATGCTGTCCTGTGGGCCTTGAAAACTTATCTGGTAGAGCTTGCTGAGGTGAGTGGGAGTCTGTTTCAGAAATAAAGGCAGCCTCCTCTCTCCAAATGTTATTTGGCCATTGTGGGACGAGTAAGCGTTCATCTTATGCCATCCACTTTTGGTGTTTTTGTCTCAGAACTTATTTAAACACATTACTGATATTATTCACATAATCTACACAATTAAAAAAACAAAATAAGGCATAGCTTTAAAATAAACTGCATACTTTTCTACTCAGATAGGTTTTTTTACGTTGATAGTGCTATTTCCTGGAAGAGAAAGTCGTAAGATGGAGCTGTATGTAAGATGACGTGCAAAAGGCTTGTCAGTTCTTTAGGTGAGCATTTGAGCATATGCACTTACTCAATGGTTTGTAACAGCACCGATTTCCAGTCGCATTGAGCTGATTTTTTTCCATTAGCTTGAGCGATGGGAAAAATTAACTGATCTAACAGGGCTCCCGAGCACGTAGTGACTCACAGACACTTTTCAGAATTCTTTAGTATCTCTTTAAATACTGTAGCTGTGAAAGTTGATGGAAGATAGGTGATGATAATGCGGCTATTTATAACGGCAATTTCTCTGTTCCGAATCGGTCCCCGATCATTACTGCTACCAGACTGTTTCTGTGCTGAGGTGAGGAAATGAGAATCATCTTTTGCCAGCGAAAGAGGCTCTCGCTGTTTCCAGTGGACAGGTGGCCTCAGCTGACCAATGAATGCGGACTGCTATCCGCCCACCCGGTGACTAGGCCCCTGTGTAGGTGGACGTGGCGAAGAGGACTCAGCTGCTTTTTAGCCTCTTCTCCGCGCTTGCATATATTGACACACTCATTCTGCTAAGGGCCGTAATGCAACCGGGTGCTATTTAAAGCGGACACCACAGTTTGCCGGCCGTCTTATTTATGAGGCGCGTTTGAGCGCACATGCTGGTCTGAGATTAGTCATTTCCCTGGAATCGCAGCTCAGATTTTGCCAAGGTTTTCGGCGCCGTGCCAAGTCGACTGTTCCTTTTTTTTTTAAATAATCGCATCTTTTAATGTGTGAGGTGCTCGAGGAGAGATTTTTAAAAAACCCAGCTGAGCTACAACAGATCTTTGAATAGTTTCTAGGCAGCATTCACATGTTGACCATTTGTCAGTGGCATTACTGGGAGAAAGAACTACAAATATGGCTGTAAGAAATCCATTTTGAAGTCATTCTTTGGAGTGAAAAACATTAAAGAAATTAACTCTAAAGGCTTGCACCCTTTTTTAAATGTAGGAAAAAGGTTTTACTCAGTTATCTAAAGTGAGGAATAAAAGAATGTCATTCACACTGTCTGTGTAGAGTTGACATGGTTAGTGTGTTTTGGATTTTAGGGTGTATGTATTTGTATTTGTAGTTGCTGTTCCCCAAACAAACGGTTGTACTTGCTCAGGCAGCCGATAAAGAATGGCATTGATTAAAAAAACAAAAAAGGCATTGACGATGGCATCAGTATCAATAAGACCTTAGCTCCCAACCTTTAAACGATGCACTTTGAGGTCACGCTAAGTGTGGCCCCAGTCACCCCGTCCTTTCCTCTCTCTTGTTTCCCAATCATTCATTTAACACTGCTTTGCATGTGTCACGCCGTGTCCTCTCTGAGCTTTTTTTTTTTTTTTTTCCCTCCCTTTGTCTTTTTCGTGCACTCGCCGGCACCGCGAACTGCATAATTCATTACGTCCATTATGAATTATTTTCAACCTAATCTTTTGCGTTGCGGCTTTGCTCGCCCGCCGCCTCACCTCACAGCTGGGGCCCGGGGCTCCAGGTGAACACGTGCTCCCGCAAAGCCGCGCCACGGTGTAGAACAAAAGCTTTTTTCTCTTTTTTTTTTCCATTACTTGCTGACAGTTGACTCCCCTGTCCATCAGCGCGGCTTTGGATTAGCCGGCGTTGACGGTTGGCTGACCGGCCCATCCCGGGGAGCGAACGCTCTGCCCTTCCCGAAACTGTCGCCCGTCAGCATCTTTGGCCTAAAATACTGCCCGAGGCTCTCGGCGGCGGGACGAGGAGGGAAACAGAGTCTGAGTCGGCGAGTTGCCTCATACGCTGTCGACGAAGGGGAGAAGCCACAGAGCTGAGAGGTTGTAAAAACAGAACCAATAAGCGTGGAATCGGAGCATAAACGGGGCTGTCACAACGCCTCGTCCTGCTAATTGAATTGTTCCTAGCAGCGCAGAGAGAAAGTGCACGGCCCCGCTTTAGGTTCAGCTTTATTGAATTATTAAATCCCAAATGGAAGATGTTAACATTTAAGGAAACATTCGCCGGACTTGTTCGCCAAAGCGAATGGGGAATGGCATCGTGTGTATTTTTTTTTTCCCCCTTTCCCAGACTCTATGCAGACTAACAAGACTTGAAACAAGATTACTCGTCGGCATTACCAAGGTCCCATTACCGGATTGCTCCCATTTTTTTTGTCTGAAAGTACACTACCAGCCGTTTGTGTTCCTGCCCCGTATTTGCGAATGAATAATTGAGAATCTGGGCATGTGGCTTGCAGATTTTATGAGAGGGTCGATGAATGCTGATGCGCGAAGGAGGGAGAGCGCCCGGCGGTCGGGCTTTGATGTCAACGCCGGTCGGCGGCGTGCGACCGGAGAGAGCCCGGTTCTCGCTTTCATCGGCAGCTACTGTTGCACATTTCCATGACGCTATGACCGATATGTCGTTCATAGCGCAATGTCCATCCGTTGAGGTCAAGGGGGCCTTCGAAGCGTCTCTCCTGGCCCGTCGGGCCTTCACCACCAGCTGCTTCTCTTGGACGTCCTTGTCCTGTCTCT
>CAJRST010012224.1:9264694-9285330 GCA_907169785.1 Menidia menidia | reverse complement strand
CGCCATGCCTCGCTCCTCCACCTCTGTAGTTGTCATCAGCAGAGTGGCCTCAAAGGCATCATGACTTCATCCACACCGGTTAATAACTGAGTTTGTTTTGGTTTGTTGTTTCCCACTCTTGGCAATAAATAATTCAAGAAAAAAAACAAAAAAATGCACTAAAAAATCCCACTACAATAATAATCTCTTGCGTGGGACACCGTCCGTCCAAGTTTTGGCAGTTTTTTTTCATTTTTTAACGGTACTTTGATACTTAAAATGCTCCGTTTTGCAGCAGCTTTTTACTAGTATATGTTTATTTGAAAAGTTGAGATACGTCTGTAGTTTTTGGCGTTTATATTATAAATAACTTATTGATAAAAGTGGACTTGGGGATGTTTTCACAGGTCCTGAAGAGTGTTTCTTTCTTTCAAATTGCAAATACCTCCGAAAAAGAAAAAGAGGAAACATGCCGATTTAATTTAATCCAGCAGCATTGAAACCACCGCGCGGGGCAGTGTGACAGCAGATGTGTTTGTGTTTGTGTTTGTGTCTGTGTGGTAGAAAAAGTGCCAGAAAGCGTCCCCATGTCCGATGTGCTCCGCCCGGCTCACCTCATCCGCTTCCGAAACTCGCTAATACGGCCGGACAGCAGGCCAACAAACAGGGCTCCGTGTCACTACACCCCCTCGCACACACCTACACACATCTACGGACGCACACAGACGCACACGCCCCGGCCGTGGGCCGTGGGCCCGGCCTCGGAAAGCGGGCCTGTTCTTTCCAGGGGCGCTGACACGCGATCCCCCGCGCCCGCTCGCTCCCCTCTCGCGTTACCGCCCTCACACTGCGCTGCTTGGTTTACACATGAAGTATTCATGGGCTTAATTTAACCCCCGGAGTGCTCAGGTGTCCCCTTCCTCCCACCCGACCCCCCCACCCGTCACCCCTTCACCCCAAGAGGAAGGGGGCCTTTTTTCCTTTTTTTTTCTGGGAAGCCGCGCCCTGGGCTCAGTCACCTCGGCCTGCGGATGGGGGGGGGGTGGAACAAAAGTATAAAAATGACATTTATTGGGTCACAGGCAAAGTAAGATCTGGGTGTGATGGGCATTATCTCCTGGCCTCGGCCCGCCTCTTCAAAGGAGGACTGGACACAACCAAGTCCTCTTGGCTAGTTACCTCTGGTCATGAACAGGCCAGGTCCTAATTCATGCAGCTGACATTGGAATGTGGTAACAAATGGTGTGTGTTTGTGTTGACCTAAAGACGTGGATCTAATGCAGAAAAAGAAAAAGAAAGAAAGGAAAAGAGAGAAAAGAGAGTCTGTGGTCACAGCCAGAGACTTCAACACAAAATATTATATAATATATAATATTATATTATAAAAGAAAATAAAACAATCAGTATTTTACATAGATCATGTGATACCATACAATGCTAAAGTGAGTAATTATAGCCAAATTCTAACAAGAATATAGTAGAACCTCTACTTGCTTTTACCTAAACATACACATTTTCAAACATCCGAAGCGAAATTCGATCAAATATTCGACCCGACACCCGAAGTAAATGTCCTACAAGCGTCGCGTTGGTCATAGTTCACAGTTCTCCCTCACAATTTGTGCATCAAACATGTTCGGATCGTAATTAAGAGTGCTTAATACCTTCCTTTTTCATATTTCCTGATTTGAACCAACATACGAATATTTTAACATATGAAGTAGAGCCCGAAACGAATTCATTTGGTATGTAGAGGTTCTACTGTACTGCCATCCTGACTCGTCTGACATTAAACTATATAGTTGGGTATTGAGCGAATAAACCAGCGTAATTAAACCAGCCAATTGTGAAGTTGCATGGTTTAGCTGGAGGTCTCGATATGTTGGAGAGTTGGAGGTAGAAGTGGAACTTTTTATGCTCGACCAACTGCTGATATTTCCATCGTTCGGGTTTTTGCGTTTTCAAAATGTATTTTCTAGGGGAAAACATCTGAATTTGTGTTAAATGAAAATAATTTAGTGTATTTAAACGGGACGAGTTTGGGAGACTGCACCTAGTGGCCAGAGGTGGACGAGTTGAAAAGGCATCAAATGTTTTGGGACGCTTTGACGATGAGCAGTTTTTCACATTTCCCAGTATTCCTGCTGAGGAGACAACCAGTGGACGGTGCGTTCACGATCAGGGAGAGGTGCGTGAAAGTCCCCGTTCAGGGAACGCGTGCCTCAGAAGCCGACCGCGTGACACGATTCAGTCCTGTGTCTCCACTTGGCAGCAACTTATCCCATCAAAACACAACATTCCTTTCACATGCAGGAAGTATCCGGCAGTATTCTGTCTCGGCGGATGACTTGATAGCAAAAGATAGGCTGGCGTTTTTGACTCACGTGTTCAAATAAGTCGCCTGTGCTTGTGAACAGTTGGCCTAATTTTGTTGTTTTCTGTAGAGTTCCATATTGAGTTCCAGTGACAATTCTTGAATGTTTGTCTATCTGAGTGAATATATTGGATTTTTTTACATTTTTTAATGTCATCTTAATGACATTTGTATACAGTTTTTTATTCATTTTGGTTAAAAAGCTTAAGAAACTATTGAACATACCCTATTAGGTATCTCTGTTATTTGGTTTGTTAAGTTGGTCATGGAAGCACTTTGAAAATATACGAGTTACTGGTGGATTTTATTGTTTTTTCCATATCGCCCACCCCAAGTACCCACTCAGCTCTACTCAGCCCGACTCAACTGGGTTTAGGTTGTTTTTTCCAACTTACATGAACATCACTGACCTAAACTATCTTAAAAACAAACACATTTAGAAGGTGGCAAATTATTAGCACAGCAAGCTCGGAATTAGATAATGATGATTTATGTTTTAGTATCTACAGTGAGATAAATGTTTTCCACTGTGGATGTTTTCTGTTGTTCCTAAGTAGTTGTCTTCTTTTTTTTTTTTTGGTCCTTTTGTTACTGTGGGCAGAGCAACTAGTCCAGTTTGATTCCATTCAGTCTCGACTTGAAAGGGATTTGCTTCCCAACTGCCCTGCCTCAAGTAAAATTTTTCAAATATTTGCTGAGTTTTCTCCAATTGTTGTTAAAGATTCTCTATCGTGGTTGGCTTGACTCCCAAAGCCTTAGAAATGGCTTTACACAACTTTTCAGACTAAATAATGTCAATGTTGTTGTGTGTAATCTCATTTCTTTAGATGGAGGCATGTGGATGTATCTTTTAGCCAACTTCATGTTGTCATACAAGTTCTTCTTACGTGTGTTCTTTACTTTATGGGTCTGGCATTAGTCAGGCCTGGGTGTGGCATGGGATTAATCATCGCGTCCTTTAACAAGAAGCAAGAAAACACACCCCGAAAAAATACAAATAGATAAATACATGACACATAACTTAACCTACAATGAAATATGACCATCAAACTAGTAAATATGAGCAGCTTGTTTCAGTATTAGTAGTCATTGAAAGCAAAGAAAAAAAAAAGATGCTTTTTTTTTTTGTTTTGCCGTTGGCTCACGTGGCGCTGCAGGGAGGAGCTGAGACAGACAGATTGGAGTGTTTGCCTCTCCGTCAGAATAAGGAGCAGTGGCTGTGATTACAAACTGGAAATGTTGGCAGGGATTTCATCCTGTTCCCTGTTGCCCACCCTTCCCTTCAGCCTTTATCTGATAAATACAGTATAACCAAGTTTATATTATTAGTTTATAGAGATGAAGGATTTGTAAAGAGTCCAGAGGGTTTGTTCCCTTGAAAGCCCACTTCACTGTGTGGTTCCTTTTTTTTTATAATCTTTTCTCTGTTTTGGGTTTTTTGCATTGGTGGGGGTAGAGGCGTCGCCCCCTATTTGCACAGACAGGCCGAAATACAGTCCAGATACAGTAAAAAAAAAAATGTAATTAATTAAATTTACCTCTTACTGTACCGTTTGAAAAAAAATAGGATGGGAATGAGAGGGAAGAGAGGGAGGAGGTGTAGAAGACTGCACACAGCAGCGGTGTTGTGGCCTGCTTTTCCTTATTAGGACAAGCCAACATGGAGTCATCCGCAGAAGCAGGAGGGTTTATTCAAACTCCCACTTGCCTTTTCAAAAAACAAAAAAAAAAAAAACCCCATCATCCCAGTTTCAGCATTGCCTCTGTTGCCTAGCAACCCGCCGGGCTCGTCTTGAGAGGGAAGCGAGGCGTCACAGACGGTGTGCGTGTGTATCCATGCGCTGAGCCCCTCCCCCACCCCCCACACACACCCCCCCGAGCAACTCTACGTGAACACCACCCAGACACGGCACTCCGAGATGATTATAATCATTTATTGTTGACACATTTGTCTAGTCGGTAAACAACATACAGACTTGTTATGCTGTCTTTATAGATCATTTTCACAATCAAGCATAAGAAAAATGACATAAGACATGATAAAGTTCATGGTCTTTTTTATTTGAAATTACAAACAAAAAAAAAAAAGAAGAAGACTAGCATGTACAACTTGGAATGAATGTAAACTGAACTCAGATGAACAGTTGCAAAGACCGAACAGCCGTGCACGCCCCTCACTATGCTCTCGTCTGAGTTGAAAAAACAGAAGAAAAAGAAAAGCGAAGGCCAGTGATTCTCTCTTGCAAGAGGACAGACACTCCATCTCAGCACAAAACAAAAAAAGAAAAGAAAAAGCTCACCGTAAGACTCTTTGAGTCCCCCGTCCTTTCAGAAGGGAAGGACAAACAACTAAGATGGCCGTCCAAATAACATAAAAACAAAAAGAACATGCCAAACGTTTGAAAATGTTTTAGATTTTTTTTGTACATTGTCTTTTTTTGGGTTTTTTTTAAAGATTTTTTTTTAACTCTTTATCTAGCATACAATTAAGTCCCATTCCACTTTGAACGCTTGAGTTAGAACCTGGTATATTCGCTCGTCTTAACAGTACAGGGTTCCTCTCCAAATACAAAAAAACTGTACCAAACCAACAAGAGGACAGCTT
The DNA here is from genome assembly GCA_907169785.1 of Menidia menidia. Lineage (NCBI taxonomy): Eukaryota > Metazoa > Chordata > Actinopteri > Atheriniformes > Atherinopsidae > Menidia > Menidia menidia. The sequence goes on along the minus strand of CAJRST010012224.1, from coordinate 9,280,372 downwards.
ATAGTGGAATCAGCACGCTCTGGTAGCCCGGAGGAGGGGTGGAGGGGTCAGAGAGGATGGACAGAGGTTCTGGGTGGTGGTAGGGGGTGGGGGGGGGGCTGGGTTGGTGGGTTAGTGCTCCGGTCTCAAGCTGCATGCATGAAGAACAGAAAACAGAGAGAAAGAAGAGATGGCCAGCCCAGACATTTACCACGAGCAAATGGAACTGGAAGGAGTTCGCCAAGTGCTTTCGCTTTAGTCTGACGGTAGTAGTTACAGGGTTTGTCGTTATTTTTAACTTGTCAAGTACTGATGCTAAACTGATCTCCAGGAGGAGGGGACAGGATCACTAACCATCATTTTTCATGCAGACGTTTTTTGTATATTTTTATATATTTTTCCCCGTGTGGACAGAAGGATATTTTTATTTCAACATTCAATTATTTTCTATACAGAAACAGTATGAATAAATGAACTTTTTTTTTCTTTCCAAGAGGTAAGTAAAACATTTTTGATTTTTTTTTCTTTTTCTTTTCTTCTAAGAGGGGACGGGATGGGGCGGGCGAGCTTCACTTTGCAGTCATCATCTGTACAAACTCTGCAGGGAGAGAGAGAGAGAGGACAATGAGGTCATCGGGTTTACGGCTTTGGCTGTTGCCGGTGAGAGCAGTCACTTGCTAAACCGTTAAATGCTTTATTAATTCTGTAATCAACTTCAGCAGGTTCAGGACACACATCCTAATTACTACCCCCCCACCCCCCACACACACACACACACACACACACACACACACACCGCCCTTTCAAACAGCTTCCGTGTTCATCTCATTAAACCGGTCTGATTAAAAACCTCCGGATTTTTTTTGGTGGTTTTTTTTGTAGCTTACAACGGAGCAGGAATGGGCCCAGACTGGAAAGGCGGGGGGCTTTTATTGCCCTTGCACTTCACATTCTCTGCGGTACAGTGGAAATGTACAAGTAGGACACGTTTCAGCCAGGACTTATGGACTGCTGGAAATGCATCAACAGCCTTCTAGAAAATGAGCGCAGTCTCTCGTGTAATGTGCTGAGGGACTGGAGGTGGGGGGGATGGGGTGGGGGGGGGGTGGAGGAGTGGTAGAGAGGAAGGAGGATGGAGCTAAAGGGCTCTGAGCTAACTGATGATAATTCAGAAGGATGCCTTTCCCCTCCCTCCGGCTTAAAACAACCGGCGGTGTTGCGTTAGCTGGTGGTCAAACGCTGAGCTGGGGGGAAACCGGGCACTCTGTGTAACGCCCCCTCACCTTCGTAGTTGACCTGTCCGTCTCCGTCGATGTCTGCTTCTCTGATCATCTCGTCCACCTCCTCGTCCGTTAGCTTCTCTCCCAGGTTTGTCATGACGTGACGGAGCTCTGCGGCGCTGATGTAGCCGTTGCCGTCCTGGAAGCGCCAGATCCAGTGAGACGTGGCGTCCATTTGTAACCCGCCAGTTTTGCGAGCCGCCCGCCCGCCCCCCCCTCCCTAACGTCCCCATGGTGACGGCCAAACCTTTCTTACCTTATCAAATACCCTGAACGCCTCGCGGATCTCCTCCTCGCTGTCTGTGTCCTTCATTTTTCTGGCCATCATGGTCAGGAACTCGGGGAAGTCAATGGTTCCATTACCTGGAATTGGGGAGGGGGGGGAACAAAAATCGATGAGGCACATTTAATCAACCCCAAACTGCAATCACTTAAAAGCTAACGCCGATAAGCAGAGAAGCTGATAAAAAGCACCCGACTGAGAATATTCATTCGGTGCTTACACTTGGATTTTTATTTTTTTTTTAACCCGAGGAAGAGGTTAACATTTTCATTATCCTGCAGGACTCAAACAATGGGCCGAACCTCTCTCTGCCAAGGAGGGAACAAATGAGTTACCGGTGGAAGAGGAGGGGCCATCAAAGCCTTTTAGCATTCGGCATCCTTTATTGTGATGGGAAAAAAAGAAGAAAAAAACGGCAGCTACGGGACGAAAGCGGAGGGAGAGAGAGAGGGAGAGAGAGAAAGAGAGAGAGAGAAACCCTGTGTGCGTTTCCCTGTGCTTCCTCGGGGAAGCCCAGGGAAAATGTTAAATGTAACGCAGCAGGACTGCGGAGAGGGGAACCCGTGGCCAGTCGACCGTGATGCAGACATTTAGCGTGGCCTTCCGGGGGCCCGGGATGAGTCAGGGGAGCTGGCGGTGGAGGTCAGGGGAAGGAAGGGAGAGCCGACGAGCCCGGTGCGGGGCTGCGGAGTCCTGGGCGGCTGGTCGACACGCTCTGGGTCGACCAAAATCCTGATTGGTTCGTCAATTTTGCTGTTAATCTCTAACAGTTGATTTCATCAGGAGGAAAGTACCAAGTGTTAATGTTAATGAGGTTTAGCCTGTCTTCTGAGAACATCCCCCTTTTTTTTCACCATTTTGGATTAGCCCACGCCTCACTGTGCTATATTGGTATATTTCTGTAATCAAGAGCTATTAAAAATTGACACATGTGATGCGAAGTGCTGTCAGAGACGTCCCGCCGCCTGATTAGTCGATTTTTAGTCGAAATTTCAGGGTTTCAGGCGACCAAGAATTTCTTTGGTTCATTACAGCCCCACTTCAGTTCAGACCCTCCAACCCTTGTCCTATCCGATTCTTTATGCCCCCTCCAGTCTCTCTGTCCCTCATCCCAGCTCGCATGTCATCCAGCGGGAGGAGTCGGAGTAAAACGCTCCACTGGTGTCAGGTGGCTCGTGCTCTGGTGGTGCCACGTATGTGTACCATGAGATCAATGTCCGTGTAGCTGTTGTCGCAATGGGATTAATAAGGGATCAGACTCTCTTGACAGGGGAAGGATCTATAAGGAGCTCAGTGGTTCATCAGCTGCACCGCATGGGGTGGTGTTGAGGGGAGAGGGAACCTAATGGAAAGCTTCCCTTTGTGTGGCTCGGGAGCCGCTGTAAGGCCGAGGAAAATTGCGTTTCCATCAACGACAACGGGGAAGGGCGGCGAAAAGGGATTGAAGGGAAGGTCGCGGGCGACAAGGGTAAAGGACCCATGAGGATTAGCCCCAGGGTGGGATTGTAGGTAGATTAACCAATGACAGAGCGCGCCTCTTAGAGACAGATAAAGAGGGGTGGATGTGTGCGTGGAGCAGAAAAAGGGATGCGGTAATGTGATGGGGCAGATGGCGATCTCATGGCCCGGGGCGACGTTCTAAGGACCTGTTATCTAACAGACACATCCAGCAGCACGGAGGGAACAAATGCTGCTGCTGGGGGCGGGGGGAGGGGGGGGGGGGGGGTCAGTCCCACAACATCAGGACTGTTTACTGGAGGACCACCATCTGAAAATGGGAGGGGTAGGGGTGGGTGAGGAAAGAGGCAAATAAAGGCCTGGAGTTGTATGTGCTCAGCTGAAGCTCGGGGACCAGCTGCAGCAGCAGAGGAGAGATGGGTAGAGACGAAGACAGGGAGAAGGCAGATGGGTAGGGAAAGAGAAAGTGCTGGGAGGGAGAGAGAGGGAAAAAAAGAAAGACGTAAAAAAATAAATAAATAAATAAAGAGAGGAGAGGGAGGAAGGAAGCGAGTGGGCGGCAGAGAGGGGGATGGAGATGCGAAGAGGAGAGAATATAAGGAGTGAACCGAGTGGGAGATGGTGCAATTACACAGAAGAGGTGCTGACGCAAGCTATGGAGCGCCGAGGCATCTCGGCACGCTCGTACGTGCGCGCGGCGTTTCCTCCAGGCCTCGTAAAGCCCACTTACATCCCCGAACTTCAGAGGAACGGCAGTGGCTCCAATGTGAGGGGGGAAGATGTGGCGTCTCAATGGCAGTTCGATGCTTTGCTCTTAAAAATGAGGGATACGGGAGTCTAAGAAAGACCAATGACTGGTTTATCCAGATCTGTGTGGCAAGGAAGTAGTAAAAAAAAAAAAAGGAGATAAAAAGATTCTTTCCATTCCATTTCTCCACAATCTAATAGCTAAGATGTTTCTAGGTGTTTCCTCAAACAGCTCTGTCCCACTAAACCCGTCCATCTTATGCCTTCATTGGGATTCCTGGCCACAGCATCCCTGTTTGGGAAATGGGAGCTGCTTTTCAATGGGCTGGCTGACATCTCATGGCTGCCGATGTGGGCACTGGATGTGCAGGGCGCAGGCAGGCCTTATGTAACCACTTTTATTTTCCATTACTACCTTCGCTGCCGTCTGACCTAGATTGCATCAGCCAAGGGAGGCAGAGGCAGAACAAGGGGACGTTGGTGTGTGTCTGTGCGCGCTCGGGTGCAGCTCAGGAACATGTGGGGTGGCGCTGACGTTGGTGGGAGGGCGTTTCGGGGAAGGGGGCCGCCGAGCCGCGGTGCGATCGATTTTTCCTGATCAATGTGGTCCCGTTACGAAACCCTATAAGCCGACAGAGCGCCACTGTGGTGAAGGCCCCCCTGACTGATAACATCCTTCGGCTGCTCAAGGACGAGGAAGTTATGAGAGTGTAGCCAACTTCTCCCACATCTGAGCTTCATCTCAGGGCCTGTCCCTCCGCCGCGAGGCCAGCGGGAGACAAGGAATGAGTAGAAGGATAAATAGGCTCTCTGCAGGGGGGGTGAAAAGCCGAGTCCTCAACACACACAGAGTCTATTCTGAAAAAACTCCACCTGCGTGTCTAAACCCCAGAGAAAGTCAACTCTCATGGAGCTGACACACACACCCCGACTAAACCGCTGACACAGAGGGACATGTCATCCAACAATAAAGCCGGACAGACCGTTGGCAGAGGCTGGACTGAGGGGGATGTTTTGAGATGGGGTAGTTATGGACGCTGCCAAATTAGGCTATGACATTAAATCAAGATCAGTTTGGGGGGGGGGGGGGGGGGGGGTGTGCTAACGGACCGATTTTTTAAATTATTTTTTTTAAGGTGGCTGGTCATTTTGCTGATTAAAATCAGGGGCGGTGCAGAGGGGCATCGTATTAACCTAAATGTTAAAATCCTGCCCAGTTGCTTGTGCAGTCTTTACATAAATAAAAAGATCAAATTTGAGCGCATTAACCGAGCCGCCGGCGCAGCGGCCACAGGTGAGCGCTTATTGTGTTTTCCAGTGACACACTTTGCCAGACCATGTGATCCCCATAATGGATCCAAATCCCCACCACTTTTGTAACTCGACACATTCACGGCTGAGTCAGCCCTCCGAGTTTCATATTAGCTGCTCAGGCTTCTGTTTGGTCGGGAAGCACTTTTTGTACAACAAAAAGCTTCGGCTGTGCCACCAAACGTGGTGTACTGACCGTCGGCATCCACCTCATTGATCATGTCCTGCAGCTCGGCCTCTGTGGGGTTCTGGCCCAGCGACCTCATGACGGTGCCGAGCTCTTTGGTGGTGATGGTGCCGTCGCCATCCTTGTCGAATAAGGAGAAGGCCTCCTTAAACTCTGCGGGGGGGGGGTAGATAAGAAGAGCGGGGTTAGACTGGGGCCACTGTGTCGTATCTCAGAGCGCGGGGACTGTGGCCTGTGCTGCGGGGGTCTAATCGATTCCGGTCCGTACCGACATCTGGCTGTAGACCGAGTTTGGGGTTTTGTCTGGCTCTGACGCATTATCGTAAGCATGACTAGTACAAAAGCAACGTGTGCGACATTCTTTTCTTCTTCGGCCTTTAAACCACATACCTTCTTAACCCTTCCAGAGAGGGTAAATCGGGCAAAAGTGTGCTTTATCCTTGCGGTCTAAGCACAAGCTAATTAACGACCGAGTAAAAGGGGTTGACTCAGGAGAAAATGCAACTCCCAGTTTTACAACAAAGCATCCATCATTTATTTATGAGGAATATCGAGGTGCTTCCACATCTGCCGAGGTGGAAAACTGCCTGCACACAGTGGCTTTGTGGGTTTGGGCCCCGACTCATAATTGCAGTGTACACCTACCTACCTAACCCCCCCACCCCCCCAGGTCCCGCTAATTCTAAAAAGCTAATGACCTGCCCAGAGAGAGAGCAGATGCCAAATCCTTCAATGTTCTGTTTCACTTCATGTGACGTGGAAGCGGCCAGAACAGCTAATGAGAGACATTACCTTACATGACTGTGCAGCTTTATTGAATAATGCAGGGTGGAACCAATTCGCTGGTAGCCAGTAAACAATATTACGAAGAGGGAGGAAAGGGGGAGAGCGTGTGTCTGTGTGTGTGTGTGTGTGTGTTTGGGGTTCTTACCTGCAATCTGCTCCTCTGTTAGTTGGTCAGCCTGCAGTTGGAGGAGGGAAAAAAAAAAAAGGAGGAGAGTGTTACAAAGAAGCGAGTTACTCAACCAGGCTAACGTTCAAATATCAGACTGTTTCGTCATTACATTCCTCGTCATCTCCAAGCAACAAGCTCAACACTGGCTACTGTGTTCAGAGCTCGACACTGGCCTCAGTGTAAAGTCCCCATCAGGGGCGCCAGCAGGTTACAAAATGTGACCGAGATATCAAAACCCAGACTGCCATCTTTATCGAATTCACAGTTTCTCTGAGCAGAACCGTGCAATCCCTAGTCGAGTTTGGACGTGTGACGCGTCAATGCCGTATGAGTTGTTCTCCAGTCCCATGCTGTAATAAAATGACAAATGATGCCGGACATCTACTATCAAACCTGGCCAAAGGTGATAGCGCGGTCTTATCGGAGCAGTTTAGAAAGGTTGCGTTTGTTCGAGAGGGTGCTCGGACGATAGGCGGTTCCGGAAAGACGATGCGTGGACTGTACTTGACAGCTGACTGCAGCTTCCATAAGATGGACCCGTACCATGTAGAAAGACAGGCTTTCTACGTGGTGTATGTGTGTGTTTATACACACACACACACACACACATAAAAAGGTATTTTTATTAGCATTGTTAACAGACCACTCTGACATCATTGCACTTGGCAGCAGAGATGGAACACACACAGACAAACATGAGCAGTCACATATGCTCACAACACACACACACACACACACAGTCTGCCTTAATGGCTTTCTTCCTCTACACCAATACTTTCCGTGCCCATGTTTCCTGTGAATTAGTCAGAGGAGCCATTTGTGCCTCAAAGTAAGTTTCTCCAGCCCCATCCTGGTGTTTACGTGTTTGTGCGAGCGACCAGGCTTTAGACTCAGCCGAGCACGCATGCAATAACAAATTCATCCCATGAATCCTGTGACCGCCGGGACCTGAGCCTCACTCTGAGTCCATGTTTGGAGGTGAGGCTGTCATTTTGGAAATCAAGCCAGCAAATTGAATTTGTTACATAAGGCCTAGATTAGTTTAGATTGGATAAGATTTAGCAGACTGCCACATGACAACTCTGACCTTTAGCTTTTCTCAAATTGAGGGATTTCACCTTGTGGTTTGAGCAGTGGCCGTGGGTCAGACCGACCCCCCCCCGCACCCATCTGCATCTGGAAACATCTTAAACTACACTCAGCTTGTCCAAAAGTCGAGCTTCAACTGTGTTGCCTTTCCCTTCCTTTTGCTTTACCCACATTTTTTTCCTCTCTTTATTAATCTGCATTCCCAATCTAGCCTTAGTCACAGGCTATGTCATGCTCTATCTTTCTTTCTTGGCCTATCTTTGCCATGTCCTTCTGCCCCCCCCACCCCCCACAAGCAGACAGGGTGTGGGATTTGGTGATGACTCAGTGCTATGGATCCTCCCCTGGCCCAGGCCCAAAGTTCTGGGGCCTTCTGGTGCTGCAGGACCAGCCCTTTCTTCTCTTTTTCCTTCCCCTTGCAACTCAGCCAAAACCAAATCCTCCTCCAGACCTTTCCCCCCCTCTGTGCAGCTCTTTTCATCTCCCTGTATGTGAGAGGAAACACCCCGTGATTCACCATCCCCTGCGTCTTACGGGCAGAGCTGTTCTCTACCGGGCTTTCAGCCGAAATGACAGCTTGTGGAGGGGACAGGAGTCTGTGTGTGTGTGTGTGAAAGATGGCGGGGTGCTCTGCTGGCCTCGGTGGGTCAACCACTCCCTCTGTTGCCCGGCCAGCAGGCCTGGGCACTCCAAACAGGATAGTGGGAGGCAGGAGCAACTTCGCTGGGCTGCAGGCGGCACGTCATCCTTACACAAAGTGATCCCCTCCCCGATCACGGCGAGTTTAATTAGATGAAGGCTGCGAGATGAGAGGGAACGCCAACAGGGGTCTCCTCCTTTAAGGATGCTCGATCAATGTTTAATGTGCTTTTTGTGGTGCCCAAACGGTCAAGGTGTAGAGCCAGCTGACACTCCGACAGACGGGTGTGACAAACACACACACACTCCAATAGAAACACAGAAAGTCAGATACAGAGACACACACTCCCTCTCTACTGAACCACTGAGCATTGAACGCCTCCTTTCTCTGAGGCCAGACAAAAGGCAGAGAGAGGGCCTCGGGGCTGGTCCGGGTCCGCGGGGCGGGAGAGGGGTGGGTGGTGGGAGGGGGCGGCGAACAGCGTGTAAACAACACCACACACTCCCAACACCCAGAGGGGCAGCCAGCTCGACCATATGGCCGCTGGCGGCAGGTGACTCCTCCACGGTGCAGACAGGATTTTATCGCTCCGAGACACCGAGAGCACGGAACACTGCAACGCGCGGCCGCCAAAGCGCATAAATTATTCACCGCGGGCGGATCGTGTGCATGCCAAGTTGCTAAACACGCATCAGCAAACAAGAGCGTAACATGAACGGGACAGGGCCTCCGAGAGGTCCCGCTACTTATCCGATACTTCCACCTCAATGGAAGAGCCGGTTTCCGCCTCAGTGGGCCCATTGCGGCCGACAAGGGGCTCGCGCCCATGGATTAAACTTTTCAGAGGGGAACAACGACTCCGATTTACACTCCAGTTACTGCAACTTGAGACCGAATTGTAGCTCGATACCGTATGTGGGATATCTGATCCTAGCACCAGGGCAGGCGGACGGACTTGGGGGGGCGGGGGGGGAGGAGAAGGAGGAGGTCTAGAGCTTGTTGACTCCCCTCAGGCAGAAAGGCCTCTGTTCCACATCCAGATCATTTCCACTCTGTAACTTATGTGACGTAGCTGGGGGAGAGGTTCTGTTTCATCATCCAGCTGAAGATGTCTGAGAGTGTGACATTTTGGCCTTCCAGCATATGCAGGGAACCGGTTAGTTTCACTTTTCTATGGTGAACACCACAACACACACACACTTTTTTCTTTTTGCGCCATTGGGTTCAATATACCCCCCTTGGGTTCTTTTGAAAATGTGTACTACAGAAGAATACAGTGTAGACAACAGATACAGCAACAAAATCGCCTTTTCACAAGACTTGTTCGCGTTTTTTTTCTTTTTTTTTCCAGCCCTGACAGGTGACACAAAACGAGGCTCTTGGGCAACTCGACTGCGCTTCCACATTTGCGTAACATCGAGAATTTGCAAGGAGGCAACCAAATCAGCCAACATAACCCAAATAGATAACCCAGCCCTGCGATAAAAAAGCCTTCAGAGGCTGCAGAGAGAACGAGAGAGTGAGCGAGAGAGAGAGAAAATGAGAGAAAGAGAGAGGGAGAGAGAGAGGCGGAACCACGGCCGTTGTGGTTGCTCGTTAGCCATCGCAGTTACAGAATTATGGTCAGTTTCCGTTGCGGAACACTGACGAGCTACAACGCCGCCTGTCCTCTTCACGGGCACGGCTCGAAAAATACAAGTGTGAGCAACCCCTAGAAAAGAGGAAACCGAACGCGGCCAGCCATGGGCGCCATTCACCGTGTTAACGGAGCGCGTATGTAGGAAAAAAAAGAAAGAAAAAAAGAACAGCGCTTCCCTGTTAACAGTACAAACGGTGGAAGCGGAGCTCCGCTGTGTGCCTCGCCGTGCCGTAAGGCGGGTCGGTAAATGTACCCCGGTGCTCTTACACCAGCAAAAAATTATGCTGCAATAACCCAGAATAGCTTGCTAGTTGTACGTGTGCCACTGGGAACGACTCCCAAGTTTCAGCTCGAGTCGCAGCCGGCAGCAATAACCTGCTACTTGACACGGTGGGAGCCACACAGCTCTATAATGCTCCAATTGCGCAGTTATGAAGCATATTCGGTCCTAACGTGACAGCGGACACGTTACCGGACACAAAAAGCAGGGAGAATGGGCATAAACACTCAAGAATACAGCCTCGTTTTTATCTCTTTGCGTTAGCTTAAGCGTTCAAATTGAGCCTCGCGGGCGTTTTCCGTCTCCTCAGTGCACGCGAGTGGCTTGTTGGAGGAATCAATGACTGGACTGCAAATACAGGAATAACCATATAATGAGCTCCATAAGGTCTGCGCTAAGTCACAAGCGGGCGTCGTCGCGAATAAAAACGCTTCCCCCCCTAACTCACGAGAGCCAGAATGAATGACTATACATACCATGTCGGATGGGTTGTGTGCTTGTTGGTCTGTGGAGGCAGACTAGGAGTGTGCTCGTTCCTTAGATGGAGTTCCACTGGCGGGTTTGGAGTGTGTATATTGGCCGTGGCCAGAATGGGGATTGTCTGTGTATCCCTCCGCCGCACTAGCACTTATCACTCACTTCCTTATTTCAATGCCGAGCTGTTGCGGCAGCAACGGCCCCCCAACAGCCGACACGCCAATCACCGGGCCTCAAACGTCTGCAGTGCCCGGAGAGCATCACCCCGCCGGCCAATACTGCATGGCCCGGGGATGTGTTTGACAAGCAAGTCGTTATCGTTGATTATGCTGTTCTAGCCGTTTTTGGCGTTATTGTGGTTTTACGCTGATATCGAATGACACGAAATAAGAGAGCATGCAAGGGGGGGTCAAAACTGATCGTGCAGTTTTCAAACTGCACTGGCATACTTCATGCAGATTACGTCCAAAGTGAAGTCATATGTGGCTCATTTGCAGTAGTTAAAGCCTGGTGGCATATTTGCAAATGTAAGTTTTACTAAAATTGACGTTTGCTTAAACATCACTCCACAGAAGCCTTCTTATCTTTCAAATATTTCATTGCTTAATTTTCAAAAACTGCATTGAGTAGATTTGGATTAAGAATATATTCCACTGAGCCCAAACATTTAAAAATGGGCATGTATGTTTCATAGTAAATTACTAATTATTTTTTAGCTGGCAAAAGTGAAAAAGATTATTCTATGCAAAGTATTAATTTGTTTGGCAGACTTTTAATTCGTATAGTTGAATTAACAGAGACTGTTTGGCTTCCCTTATTCTGAGAAGACACATGCACACGTCTTGACAGGGGGTACTAATTTCCACCCGCGGAAGGATACCTCAAGTGTAAGAAGCCCGGTTGACACTGGAGAATTTGCGGCGCTCGTGTGTGATAGCGTTTCTGATTGGCCACTGCAGACCTGCAATATTATACTCAATGTGTCGGCCACGTTGATTGGCTACACGGGACCTGCATTGCACCAGGCAGTGGCACTTGATGGAAATGTAATAAATACAAAAACGCGAACGCAAGAAACCTTCGCGCCTTTGACCAGCGTGTCTGCTCGTTTTTACCGGCGCCCGTGACCGTTTTCAGTTCCCAATTATTTGTTTTGGGCCAGACGGGACTGGAATGCGACAGGTTTTCATTGGCGCCGGGCAAATGGTTGATAGGCTAGATATGGGAAGTGCACACGTTTACCATTGGCTACTAAAAAAAGGCTGGCTGGCCTACGCGAATTTGAGCATAAGGCACGGCGGAGTTGCGGGGTTGTTGTTAGCATAGCATGGCGGTACACAACACGGGCGTGTTTACTTTGACTCAGAAATTAGCCCTCCTGAGTCATTTACCCCGAGTAACCTCTCTGCCTCCTGACGAAAAACCAAATAACGTGGACGGGCAGAATGACAATGCAGAATTTGGCAAAGTAATGTCCCCCTCTCTCTCTCTCCCTCTCTCAACAAACACACACAGTCGAGCCTGTGTACGGTGTGTGAACTGAACCCACAAAAGCACCACCCAGCGGACAAAGTTGAGAAAACGACGGAATGTTTACAGTAACCAGGCAGCAATACAAAGAATGAGATACAACAGGCCAGTAATGGCCTTTAATGACTGGCATGGGACCTCCTTAAAGGTTAGGTTTTGAAGGCAAATTGAGTCTTTCCGTCTGTACCCTGAAGAGACAGAAGGCCTTTTGGAACTTGCTTCTTTTCACCCCGGTGAATTTCACCGGTAACGCTACAAAAGAAATCATAAAGTATCACATTTATTGTGTGATAATCCCTCGTAGCATTTGAGCCGCCCTTCACTCGTGGTCTGGAGACTCTTAACCAAAGTTTCCTTTGTTAATCTGCTGGAACTAATCAGGACGACTTGCTGAATTTATTCAGCAGTTTTTCCCCCTTTTTCCAGGACAAACGGATATTACATAAGCGGATATACATTTTTCTTACAGCTTTGCAGCACACACACACACACACACACTCAACTTTGAATGCTGGGCTCTCTGTGGCCTGAGAAGAGGTGGAGGCAGGAGGACTGCTGATGCATTCCCTGGGCCTGAATGTCCTCGCTCACAGAAGGTTTGATGGAGCAACTGTTTGGCCAATGCCTCCACACATCTGAATGTAAAACTGTCCTTTCCCAGAAAGCTTCACAAAGACTTTAAAACTGTCGCGATTCGAAGCGATGTGAGTGTCATCCTTAAACGAAGACACTTTTGAAATCATTTTCTAAAGTTCTGGCTCAAAGTAAGGACAAATGACTCATCAGAACACGTAGCCCCTCCAAGCTCTTGAGCTTTAACGCGCCGTGGCTGGATTTATGTTTATTTACGTGCGTTATGAGCTGCATTTGAATTGCGTGACTGGTTTAACAAGGTGGGAGCGTTCGCCTGGCTCGGTGGTTCGACATTCCCCGACCGGGGGCCCTCTTTTCTGCTGAACACCGACTCTAATCGGTTCCTCCACGCGCCAGACTGCAGTGAGGCCGGCTTAGGTGGATTTACCATAGGACCTGGCTCCGGTGCCAATTGTGTCTTGTGAAGTCCCACGTGCACCGAAATTCCTTGACCTCTTCTCTCGGAAGCAAAGCATTAATGCTTTTTATATCATGGAGCACCACCGATAGTTCCAGTTGTTCCGTTTTATTCTATCAATCTATGCTGGAGTATTGTGGAATACTAGTGATGAGCCTGTTTGTGAAGAGATGGAACAGGCAGTTCCTTTAGGGCGCTTTGTTGGAAAAAAACTGGTCACAATAATGTTGAATATCACCAGTGTTACAAACCAACCATAAGTTTGGTGTATAGGCATCTAACAGGAAGTTAGATGTGAACAAACTGTGAGAAGGGATGAGGTAGATGTGGCGGACTTTTCTTTTTTCTTTTTTTATTCACTGTCTTAACACATAACGATAACATGGGAGAGAAGGGAAAGACCGGGCTTGACATGCACAAAATATATCAAAACTCTCTTTGTTGAGACGGCTGGGCTGCCGCCTCGTCTCTTTCACGCCTTTGATGGATGAGGAACGGGTGGAGGTGTTTGAAGGGTTAGAGGTAAAGCCCCTCCGGTGTGCCCTCCTGCTTCTTGTACAGGACGTTCTCCTTGGACTTCTTGAAGTCTTCGTTGGTGACTTTCATGCGGCGCTCTCTCAGAGCCATGAGGCCTGCCTCTGTGCAGATGGCCTGGAGGGTTAAGAGGGAAAGGAGAAAAAATGTGGAAAGACAGAGATCAGACATAGTGTTTGTATATGTGGTTCGTTCTATAATATAATATAGTTCGTTCTAATACTGTGGGAACCAAAAGCAGCTGGATTATAGGAAGCTTTTCTTCTGCTTTTATAACCTTTAAAACAAGAAAAGAAAACACCAAGCTTACATCAGTTAAGTTACGTATTTGTCCACACGTATTTGACATGAAGACATTTTTTTGCTGGCTTTCTGCACCGATTACTAACTACTTTTTCAGTGTACAGAAAAAGTGTTGTTCTGCCACCTGCCACAGGAGGGCGGTAGAGCTGAATCTGGGACCTTAGGTTCAGCCTACAGATGATTTCCAACAGAAAACCCAGTCCAGTTAATTAAATGAAGGCATGAACATCACTCAGACAATCAGCCAAAGCGATTTCCTTTCAACTCACATTTTTATAATGAATAAACCCTGAAATGATAGATGTTCAGAATAGAAAATGGTCGATGCCAAAAATACATCTAGGCAGGTTTTGAAATTAATTTGTTGGAAGGATATATTTTTTTTAAAGAGAGCTGCTTCTTTATATTTTCAAGCTGCTCTGTCACCTTAATATCTGCTCCCGATAAGTCGTCTTTAGCCAAAATGAGGTCGTCGAGGGTGACGTCGTCTGCCACCGTCATGCGGCTGGTGTGGATCTGGAAGATCCTCCGTTTGGTTTTCTCATCCGGCAGGGGAAACTCAATCTTCCTGTCGATTCTCCCTGAGGGCAGAAGGAAACAGGAAGTGTTTGTTATTTATCTTTGTAGATAATACGGAGAAAGAGGAAGGGATTTTCTAATGTTACGGGAAAAAATAACGCCTGGTGCACACGCTCCGGCACACTCACAGGGTGGATTGGAGTGAGGATCTTTGTTATAAAGTGCGATGACAGGAGGGAATGACATCATAAATATTCACCTCCAGAAGCGGAAAGACTCCCTGACATTTCAATTTCCACTGCGTGCCATGACTCAGCAGAACGCGGCCTTTTCCCCGGCAGATTTACCGTTCTGTCGCTGGGGAGGGCCGGCGGCCGCAGAAAAGAGCCAGCGCTGACTCACCGGGTCTGATGAGGGCCGGGTCCAGCGTCTCTATCCGATTGGTGGCCATGATCACTTTCACGTCTCCCCGGGAGTCGAAGCCGTCCAGCTGGTTGAGCAGCTCCAGCATGGTCCTCTGGATCTCCCGCTCGCCGCCCGAGTTGGAGTCGTACCTGAGCGACACAGACAGGGAAAAGGCTGAAGTGAACATCTGCGCGGTTATTTAACCCATTAGCGAGCTAGCCCCCCCACGCCCCGCTTGGCCTACCTCTTGGTTCCGATGGCGTCGATCTCGTCGATGAAGACGATGGAGGGGGCGTGCTCCTCCGCCACCCTGAAGAGCTCTCGCACCAGCTTGGGCCCGTCTCCGAGGTACTTCTGGATCAGCTCGGAGCCCACCACCCGCAGGAAGGTGGCCGAGGTCTGATTGGCCACGGCCTTGGCAAGCAGCGTCTTACCTGGGGGGGGTGGGATGGCACTCGGTTACATTCTACACGACGTGTGGACTGCAGTACAGCTTATTCTGCGTTTGGATGCAGTTTATCTCAGTGGGACAGAACGCCGACTGCATGCTTATGACAGACAGAGCGCACGCCATTCGTTGGGCAAAGGTTTAAACCGTTTCTCGGGACGTTATTGTGGATTTATCCACCCTAAAAAAAAACAGTTTCCCTATAGATATAGGTGCATGAATGCAGAGCATTCCTATCTTTACAATACTATGTTTTACAGTTTAAGCCGCAGACACAACAAAGGGAGAATTATCAGGAATTTGAATACAAGGTCTGCAGCACCTTTTCCTCAATTAACAGTTCCCCAAGCACTAGAAAATATTTGAAATGTTAACAAGCTGGTGAAAATGAAAAAATCTGTCAAATTAAAAAAAGAATGGTGATGGGAGACAGAAGTTTGAAGCTAATTAGGTTTATTAGAAAAAAAAGAAGCTTTCACACAAGCTTCATTCTGTGACTTTGGGTTTGTGAAGGCAGTTCCCTCAGTTCTGCCTTTCAAAGTCATCGTCAAAAAGCCCCCCCC
>CAJRST010012224.1:9219109-9264594 GCA_907169785.1 Menidia menidia | reverse complement strand
TCTGAGCAGCGGGAGGAGGGGTTGATGTGCAGGTTTTCACGAGCATGGCAGCAGCCATTGATACTCAATGCTTGAAATTTATCCTACTTATAAATGTCACTTCTTAAGGCTTTCCCCCCTCTTCTCAAAATGCTTCCGCTCATTACACCGTCTGGGAACAGGGTTCTATCAAGCTGCAGGAGGTTGATGACAGCCTCACCGTCCCTGTTGTGTTAGCCATTGCAAAAAAGGGTGTCTCATAACCAAATGTGATAAATCTTTCATATCCTCTTTCAGACATGCAGGCAGAACAAACTTTGTTATGTCATAATTTTGCAATCGCCAATCAGACATTTTGGAATGTATATATAGCAGAGGTGTACAATGCCAACTAAAAAGTTTTTTTTATTTTTTATACGAGATAAAAAGCTGTGCCTTTTTTTTAGTCATGCCACAATGTTTCACTTTCTGCTGTTAGGCCCTGTTTAGTACAAGTAGCAGCATATTGGTACACCTGATTAGCATTTTTGAAGGAAAAACAGCCAAACATGCAATACTACTGCTTTTTTTGGTCAAGCAGAGAGCAGAAAAAAGGTTGCATTTAACGATTTTAATACTATCTTTTGACTTCTTTGACTTTCAAACTCTGAAGAACACTCTTACCTGTACCAGGTGGGCCGTATAAGATGACACCCTTTGGTGGCTTAATGCCCATCTCTTCATAATACTCTGGATGTGTGAGGGGCAGCTCCACTGACTCCTAATGAAACCAGCAGAAAACAAGACGTTACACCAGACCAGGCTAACACAGTGAACATATATATATATATCAATTCACGGTTTGTACTTTTTCCATTCTATACCTTAATCTCCTGAATCTGATTGTCCAGACCTCCTATATCAGCATAGGTTTCTTGGGGGGCCTTTTCTACCTTCATCACTGTCACCAAGGGGTCAGTATCATCCATCAGTACCCCGATCACAGCATGAACCTTCAAAGGAATCAATTGTTTTTAAAAACAGAAGAACAGTATTTACATACATTTCATCCCACCCCTACAAGTATTCTAATGCTTACCCATTGGTTCTGTTGTTTCTTACGGGAATAAAAAAAATGAAGCCATGTGACTACTTGTTACCTTGTGGTTAAGCAGGACGGAGCAGCCAGGCTCCAGCAGATCTTTATCCACGAAGGACAGGATGCTGACATAATGCTCCGATCCCACTGAGGTGGAAACGATGGCATGGTTGTCGTCTATGATTTCCTCCAAGGTACCCACTGACATGGGGGTTCCCCGCAGGTCGTCCACTTTTGACCTCTCCTCCTAAAGGGGAAAAAGAAAACCGCCAACTTGTTATTGTACAATCTTTTTCCCCAAACAAGAGCCACGGAGGAATGGAAGGTAAGGCGGACCTCCTGTTTTTCCTCTAGGGGCTTCATTTGCTCCTGATTCCTGATGAATTCCTCCTCCATCAGCAGGTAGTCTTTGATCCGCTCTTGCTTCAGCAGCTTCAGGCGGCACTGAGTGTGAGGCGTCACTGAAAAGAGCCACGTGCAGAATTTAGCGGTGAAAAAACACTAAATTGGTCCTCCTGATGTTTTCACTTGCTTACCCAGCGGCAGTTTGCTGGCCGCATCAGGTCCTTTAGTCTTCTTCTTTTTCTTGCCAACTCTGGTGGGAATGGGAGGCTCGTACTTCTTTTTCTTATCCTTTAATGTGAAAAGCAGGACGGTTAAAAAGGACAAAAGATGATTAAGGGAAATGTAAAGTTTACTGTTGTTATGGTACTCAAACCATGAACAGTTTAAAAAAAAAAAAAACTTATCTCAAACTGCCTCACAGATTTGCCTGAGCTTGATGGCAGGAGAAATAAACAAAGACTACGCCTTTAAAAAACTATGCTGACTATAAAACTCAATGTAATCCTTCTTAATGTGAAAAAATATATTTATCAGCACAGTTACAAAGAGAAATCTATACGTAATTTTGATTGGTTGCAAATTAATGGAAAAATATGTAATTTATCATTTAACCAAGTTTCCTTACTTCATAAGTAACTAAAAAATATACACATGTTCGTCTTTTAAAACAACGTTTCACCTCTATCCCCTGAAAGCTATGGTCATACTCACCTTATCATCCTTCTTGCCTCCTCCTGGCCCGTGGCCTCCACTCTGACTTTGACCCTAAAAATGACACCAAACATATTAAAATACTGCAGAGATGCAGTAAGCTTCATAGCAATCCCCCGTCGTGAAACCTAAACTATAGATATTTAAGAAGATCATTGTTGGAGCTGTTTACAGGAGCTGGCTCGTAGCTGTTACCCACGAATGGAGCTAGCGAAAATCTATATTGTTGTTTTTCTTCCAGATTGACTAACTCAAAACGTGACAACAACTTCCACATGAAGTTATATTAAAGAGAAAGAAGGTAAATAACTGTCCAAGAACAACAACTTGTTACATTCAAGATAATATAACGACTTCGTCAAACTAAAAAAGCTAACGCCGTTAGCCTACGGTAGCCCATCGTAATCTGTGTTGAATTCTGCTATATAAATTTCTATAAATGGCCGGCAGCATACAACAATAGGACAAATAACATCTGCAGTGCTGTGACTCAAGACATATATCCGAATATTAAAGTTAAGAGCAAAAAGAAAATGTAATTCAGAGCCGCTATGAAAATTGCTTGCTCACTTACCATTGTTACTTGTCGCTTGAATATGACGTCAGATCATACGGCAACTCTATAGGACAAACATATCCAGTGCTTGACATTAAGTGAAAAGTATATTCTCTTTGCTTAAAAAACAGAGCGATACAACCATAAAACCAAGTGTAATTTCATTCTAAAACTGAAGGAGGCACGCTGTGAAAATTAACTAACTTGTGGATGATTAGATATGGGCAGAAGAAGTGAAAGAAATAGATTTTCAACTTCCAATCCTCTTCTTTACTATTGAGCTGCGTTCCAATTTCACGGGGAGCTGGAGCCCATTTCTACTGTCAGTGTGCGAAAGTGTGGAACGTCACAGCTTGACAGCTCACCACAGAGCCATATGTGGACAAACAAAAGCAGCAATACTGAACGTTTACACCATTTCAAGTGAACTGAAAATGACCTGTTAACCAAACAAGCACGCCCGGGGATACACGGGGAGAACATAAAGTGCACGGGATGTGAAGTCTTCTTGCTTTGAGACTCATAACTTCATTCAGGTAAATCATTTTTTTAATTTAAAATGATTGATGTTAACAATATTTTAAATGGGTCCCAACAGTTGAAAACATTTGTCTTGGCACTGGTAATTGATGGATTACTGGCATTGTCTGAGTTTTGTTTGTTTGTTTTTTTTGTTTCCACAATTTCTGACCATTTTATTTTTGTCACCAACCCCCACCCTAGCTAAAAGTCTCACACCTAATTATAAAACAATTAACATAGCCTCTGATGGATATCTGTTATAGTTACAATGAGGAAATCTAAAGGCAAATTTACCAACCCACATTTGACATGATCCATTTTGTTAAGTACTGCAAAAACACACTCGAACACACCAATTTTAACTTACGCACCTTTGCTATCTATGTATGCTTCACATTATGAACATGTTGAATGTCTTTTAGACATAAAATTCTCTATTCGAAAGTGAGATTAAATAAGAGGCCTCTACGGCCCTGTGGCAGAGTAGCCTGGTGAGTAATCTTAAGAGGTTGTTCAACGGCAAGGAGACTTCTTAAAGCTTGAAGACATTTCACTTCTAATCCAAAAGACGTCTTCAATTCTAATATAGATTATTGGGGAAGTATCAGCTGATGTATACCAGATCCAAGGTGTTAATGCTTGTGAAACTGCCTCGGGAGGAGAGACAGTGTCTGACTTTAAATCCCATATGACACCACCTAATTTGTTCAAATATGATTTTTTTTTTTACCCCCCTAAACTCTGAGTTCAAACCATCTTCTCTTACCAGTACGAGTACATTGCTGTCCCCATAAAGTGTAAGATGGAGGCCAGCTGCTGAAATTGACCTTTTTTCACTGTCTAAACTTTTTGAATTCCAAACTGTATGTTGTTTTTAATCAGCATATTCAGAGTTATTGGAAACCCAAGCCAAAATAATTTAAATGGCACCTTTAAAAAGGCTAGTTGACAATGAGTACAGCACTAGGTAAAAAAAACATTACACCATTTTTAATATGCCTAAAAGAGTTAAATAAATCAATATACATGGTAAAACATGTTCAAACTTAAGGGATGGTGAGATTCTCTGCATGGAAGCAAGGCCAAAGAGGAGGAGTGGGTTCTGAAAAAGGCACTTTAGTGTTTTTGATTGAGGGGGCAGCGCTGATTTGAGGACGGAGCAGGTCATTCCATTTTATTCACAAGGCTCTCAGTTTTAGGCCTGTCCGGCTGTCCCTTTTTGGATGAGCTCAGCTCTCCAGAATGTAGAGTGTAAGCAGTTCTGCCAGATAAGGAGGCACTTAACTGTTAACGGATTTAAAGCCAAAGAGAATAAAAACTTCATAATCTATTCTGTGCAGCCTATTGGTTTTTGAAAACAGACAGTTAACATAGACTCTTTTTCCCCCTTATCTTACTTGCTCAGGGGATGCATCCATACGGCCTCAGCCCACCAGATTGCTGTTACAGCAGGTAAGCACACTCTGTCCTTGGCTTTCAACTGAAGAAGAGAGGAATTCTTTATACTGAAGAGGACAGCGACACGCACACGTATGTACACTCAGAACACGGCTCACAAGGAAACAAGGTGGGCTTTTGATGTGCGATATGAGGGGACGCCTCCTTGGAACGCCACAATGTGTGGGTGCTCAGCTGTGAGGAGGTAAAGCGGGCTGCAGAGGGAAACGCTCGCTTTCTTTTGATTTAGCTTCTGAGCAAACGCCGTCTTGGCTCCGCACGCCATCGATCCCCGGCACGTGCCACCTGGGTCTCGCCGCCTCGGCCGTTCTGGCTTGTTTTGCCGTCGAGTGTCCTGTGCAACACTCAAACAAATGACCCAACCCCCCCCTCACCACCCTCCTGCCCCTTTCCTTACAGCTGGGGACAAAAGCAAAAATACTGTGGTTTGTATATTTCACAAAGCTAACACATAGAACATAGGGAAAAAAACATGTTGAAGATGAGACTTTGATTTGATTTTAGGGTCAATCAAAAGAGACTAGAAAGGAACGACTGGACAAACAGCAGCTGCCTCTTCAATAGTTTGATGGGGTATAAAAAAGAGCACCATTGAGAGCTAGAGTCTCTTCGAAGGTCCACAGAAAGAACACTGTCTGCATGTTGTGTAATACTGAGGAGTTGTATACTTTTTTTTTTCGGTCATCGTCATGGACAGGTTGGAAAGAAATACAGTTTCACCAGTAACAAATATTACATGAATAGAATTATGTGTTCGTGAAGATTTTTTTTTTCCTTCGCGAGTGGCGGCAAATTACACAATTATTGTTATATATTTATATTTATTTCTGTGGTCCAATGGCAGAACACCCATGTTCCGGTACTGGTCTGAGGTCCGGTCAATGGGACTTTTGCTAAATTGGGATAACGTTCTTCTTCGGTTAGAAAATCAAAAAGTGTGTGTTTGTGTGTGTGTGTGGAGGGGGGGTTGCTACACAAAACGGATGGTTGGATTAAATTATTTAAATCCAATTGTAAAATGTCTCATGTCAACCTTTGGCAAGCAAGTGATTGCATTCTGTTTTTATTGACATTTTACACTCTGTTCCGACTTTTGTGCGGAGTTGGGTTTTTTTTGTGTAGGCATCGTCTCCTTTTTAGTCAGTAAATGCTGGTCTTGTTACAGATTAAGCATCATACTGTATAACAAGTCTGAGCCAAATGCTGCTTCTCCCTTAAAAAAAAGAGCTCCTTTTCAGTGATTCAGATATTTGCAACAAAGTCTCTATTATCACCCTCGGTAATGGCTTTACTCATTTCCAGTGTGTTCCTGCTGCTTTTGTGAGGCTAATGAGAACTATAATGTTTATTTGCACTGACGCATGAATGTTGTAGCAGAATTAACACGCGTCTTCCATTAGCGTTTATGTTCGAACACAATGCGGTATCGGTAACGCTCTTGGAGTTGTCGTGACTATGAATAGAAGCTTAACAAAGACTCTTTGTGAGTCTCCATCAGTCCGAGTGTCTGCCACGGCATACACACCAGCGTTTGTGCGCACAGACACACAATGACAAGAACCTCACAGCTCCCAGGCGCTGGTTCAAAGCTAATTTTGTCTGTGTAGGCACAGCTTTTCTGATATATTCTATGATTCTCTATTAGACTATTGGTGAGAGCATGAGTGTGAGGGAGCAGTTGTTTCCTTAGCAAGTGAATAAAAAAAGATCAAATTCAAGATATTCCCTCTGCTCAGATTTTCATAATGATCACTTTTCTCAGAGTTTTTTGTTTGTCTCTGCTATGTATTTTTAATGATGTGACTAGTATAGCTGCCTCAAAGTTTGAAAAATAGCAGAGTTAAAAATGAACTGTAAATGATTCATGTTCTTTGATCTTTAGGGCAAAGTAATATGGAGAAAGAAAAATAAAGTTTTCATGAGAACGTCTTTTTCGCGTTAAAGTGTTCTTAAAACAAAGCCAATATAGCAGAAAGTGATTTCAAGCTGTTCAACTTTCTATTGTGTGTTTGACACAGCGGTCACAGATTTAAATATAAATGTAGGTTAAAGATGGGATTAAATGCATTTTCTACAGTTTTCAATGACCCGACTGAAGTAACCACATTTTTCTAAGAAGCCATTTCAAAGGGTTTGTCACTCTAGCCACAGATGCAGTTTTGCCAGTGGTTTAGTTTTTTATGTAATGCACATTTTTATTTAATTTTAATATAATTTTTATGCACAGTAAAATGGTCAGTTTTGCTGTAATTTTCACACAGATCCTCGATGTAGTGTCTTACATTTGTCAGAACGAGACACTACTACACAGTATAGGCCCCTTATCCTAAAACTGAATGTATTCTATTTGTATTCCAATACATTTTTTAAGATTTCCTGATTACATGATATCACAGGAGGGCGGCACGGTGGTGTGGTGGTTAGCACTGTCGCCTCCCAGCAAGAGGGTTCTCGGTTCGAATCCCGGGGGAACCAGGACCTTTCTGGGTGGAGTTTGCATGTTCTCCCTGTGTCTGCGTGGGTTCTCTCCGGGTTCTCCGGCTTCCTCCCACAGTCCAAAAACCTGCATGTTAGGCTGATTGGAGATTGGGGAAATTGCCCTTAGGAGTGAATGTGAGTGTGAGTGGTTGTTTGTCCTGCGATGGACTGGCGGACTGTCCAGGGTGTACCCTGCCTCTCGCCCGTTGACCTCTGGGTCCAGTTCCCCCCGCGACCTCATGAGGGAATAAGCGCTATTGATAATGGATGGATGATATCACAGTTCGTCAAAAAATGTAGAATCTTATTGATGTTGTACATACTAAGAAATAAAAAAGTAGCTTTTTCCTCAGTGGGATAACGTTTTTCTGGCTTTTGATCCCTCTGCCTCTTTGCTTTTGAGTTTAAGCTGAATTTTTAGGCGTGCATGCAGGGTTTGCTTCTCTGTAAAATGCAGACTATTTAAAGTTTTAAGGTCTAATCTACAAGTCAAGATCAAGGAAGCGATCATGTACAATTCCTAACCCATGTATATGTATAAAAAATGTATTAAAAAAGCAATATGTATGTATAAAAAAATTGAAGACATATTTACAAGCAGAAGAAGGTTAAAACTCCTCTTTCTCAGTTTGTGACATAAACCAACAAATGATTTAGCAAATGCAGTTTCACAGTTTTGCCCAGTTGGCACTTTATCACCCCAACATAAAGAAAACGAAAAATATAATTTCCTCTGGATTTGCATCGTCTGGAAATCACTTGAGTCCGATGCTCAGCCGGTGACATCAGAAGTGGAACCTGGAGCATTCTTATCCTGTAATTTCGGAGTCCTCACAAATGCATGACCGAGAGGAGGGGAGGAGGGGCACCTATACCACCTCCGTCAAGCATGATGGAGTGCGGACAAGTAATCCTGCCTCTCTACTGCTTGTAGGATTCAAGTCAATGGTTCTAGGGGAGCATTAGTAGCAGTGTCATCCATCTGTCTTTCGTCCTTCCAGGACTTTCCGTGTATCCAGTCTACAAGATAAATATCAGATAAATGCTTCTCAGACAGAAATGAGATCATGAGCCCTTACTCGTTTCCCATCCCATTTGTGTTGATACCAACCCCCTGCAGGTGTGGACAACAACGGGAAAACATCCCCACGCTTGCATTTGCGCTTTCGATGATAAGCTGACACACATTGTTCGGTTAGATCCTCTCGTCTGTTAGGTTTGTAATGAGTTCTCTTTTTGGCCTAATTTAAGTGGCGAGAATGACAAAGGATAGCAAAATCAAGAGACCATTAAAGAGTTTACTGTGTGTGTGTGAATACAATAGCAATACTGAACCCATTATGCATTGATTTGGATTAGGTTTCCCTTTTTCCCCTTCATTTAGTCACCACACTTGCACACAAAACCAGGAAACACTCACTTTATTAAAGCTATCTCCATCCCCAGTACAGTGACAGATACATTATGGACTTGAGCGGAGTCGTAGTGAGTGCTGTTAACGACGGCAGATGAAGAGGAAGTTGCAGTTATGTCTAAAGAATCTTAGATACAAGGCTCTAGGCAGGTTTTTTTTTTTTTATCACCATGGAAACTGGGTTCTTCGGGATGGAACATTCCACCACACTCCGGTCCAGATGTGAGACTCCAGTGAAAACAGCCGATACATCAGGAAGGCTCTTGGCAGGATGGTAGGCTGAGATGGATTGACTCTGTTGGGGTTTCGGCCTCTCTCGGCATCAGTTTATTTTTCACGCTCGCCTCCGACCCCTTTTTCTCATCTTTGTTCTGTAACTTCGAAAGGAAATTCCCACAGCCGCCCCCTATCTGTCCACGCTCGTCTCTGCCAGCCGGTTATTCATGATGCCCAGGGCACCCACCCCTCCCGAGAAGCCGTTCTGACGCGAGCTTGAGCCGGCTTGACGAGGGTGCCCAATGGCCATCTCCGAAAGCTGCTTCTGCATAATGGCCAAGTTCACCTACAGGTAGAAAAAAAAAGAAAGAAAAATAAAGTCAGCCAGTGTATGGTGGCTGTACATACACCCCGCAAAGCCATTTGAAACACAAATTAACGCGATCTATCCACGGCTTGCAAATCTTGATCTCACAGGTGTGATTTAAAGCTAACAGATGGGATCCGTCCTCTGCCGTTAAAGCAAAAAGAAAGGTGACCGATTCTGAACAAACGTGACTCAAAGAAAGCAGATTTTACCCTCCCACACAGTAACCTTTCCCTTTCATTTCCCAGCCCGCAAAGCAATGTGCAACAAAGAGCACAGCAGCCGCTTAGAATGCAGCTATGTGTAATTGTAGCTAATGAGATGCTTGGGGGAAATCCTCCAGCTGACATTTACATTTTAATTTGGTTTATTTATTTGTTTGGTTGTTTGGACGGGTGAAAACAAAAGTCTTCTGGGGTTTGCCGTGATATTTGTGTCGGACCCTCAAGCTCTGGTTAGGAAGAATTTCTAAAACGGCTAATCTTAGTTTTCAATTGCATTTGTAAATGTTGCATGCTGTAATGTATTTGGGTCATAATGAATGTCTTAAACACAGACATATATCATTTCTGTACCATAAATGAACCTGGAGTGAAGAGCAGCTGTGCCAAATGAGTTGTGACTTTTTCAACAGGGCTGGGTACCGAGCTCCAGTTTTTTTGTTGCTGTAGTAGTACCGACTAGCAAAATTTAACTAGTCTTTCGGTACCAACTTTTGAAGTTTATCTTTTTTTTATTAATACCCAGCCCTATTTTTCACTGTTACTCATTATGTGCACCTCAAAGGAAAATGTACCTTCATTCCTAAACTATAAACTGTACTTTTTTCACAAACTTTGAATTGTGCGTCTTAAACAATGGTTCATTGCTGCTAATTGATGGATTTTTACAGGCTAACGAGCCTCACGCCACTAAAAGATTATTGCCTTGTCACATAAGAACAAAGAAATTACGAAACAGGTCAGAGAAAAACATTTACGGTAAGAGTACCGGTACATATTTAATGAAAAGTTTATTATCAATATTATAGACAAGTGCGTCCCATATTTTTGGGGTTCTTTTTAAAGTTAGTGGTTGAAGATTATATTTAGGTGCACTTAGTCCCAAAATTTTGGTAAATACAAATAAACAACCAAAGGCTAGACATGAATCCACACAGACTTTTGTAGTAATCTCATTTTAAAAAGCACAGGAAGGGTTAGTTGTTTTGTAACAGATTTTGAAGATAATCTGTTTACTTCTGCATGTGGACAAGCAAAAACTAACGAATTTGCGTCAAATCCATCCATCCATCAATCAATCCATTTTTGTAACCGCTTCCTCCCTAATGGCGGTCGCGGGGGTAATGGAGCCTAACCCAGTATTCAATGGGCGAGAACCCTCTTGCTTAGAGGCGATGGTGCTAAGCACCACCTCACCAAATCACAGAACAAATTACCTTAAGGCAGAGTTTAGCACAACTATCCCCTCAAAAAAGTTCTTCAAAAGGAAATTATGGGGAAGCAAAAACAAAGGACTCGAGATATATTTAAAGCAGAAGTGTACGTTTTTGTGTGCGCACATTCTTGGTTTTGCTTAGCAGCAAAAACAAGAACTTGCTGCTAATGAATTATTAATACCCGAAGCAGTTTAATTAAACAAGGGTTTAGGTCTTTATTTAATTGAATATATTTGTTGAAAATTTAAACACGTTGTAGCCTTTAAGAAGCTATGGCTCCTCTGAGGATGTTGTATAATCTCCTTGTTGTATAATTACTCTTGAAGGCTCAAAAGCAGGATGACATGGTCAGAGAGACCTCTTATTCATATTAAACCGAAAACCAACTATTTAAAGCAGATAATCTTTCCCAGTGCCACTTAACACCAGAATGTTAAGACATAAGTGTGACAGCATACTGGCATTAACGTCTTATCTTGATTATATCTAAAGGTATAAACATAGAAATATGCCCAAAACTATCAAGAGATGTGGTATCAGCATAAGGATGTAGTGGTTAGATTGAATCTTTTTTAACAATAAGGGTTATGCAGATTATCAGTGTTTGGCTGTCTGTCACGGTTAGGACCTTATTTTGTGAAATTGCAACATTAGAAGCCACTAAAACCTGTAAGTCCGCCTCATATGGCTCCCTTTTACGGGTATTTCGTAAAAATTGGTCTTGTTTTGTTTATTTCCATGGTATTAGAGTAATTGATTGGTGTTTTCTTTTCCTCTAAGCTCAACTTTTCAATCTATTTTATTCTCAGACCAATCAAATTGTCCAAATGTCAGCCAATATAACTTAACTCTATGCCGTACTGTTCTACAAAACAGCGTCAACCTTGTGATTAAAAAGGCACAAGCTTCAACTTTCCAAAGAACAAAGGAAACTAGAGAGGCACACTGTTGGCTGCAGTGTTCATATAATATTCCTTTAAAAGTTATATGATGAAACAGTGACTCTGGCACTATCCTTCACTAAGACGCAAGGACACCGACAGAAAAAAGAATAACAAGGGTAAGCATGGCTTTGAATATATCCCCTGGATATAGTGTAAAGCAGGCTATCTTTTTGAGAAGTTTAATCTCTATATGTCTATAATAAATAGAATGTATGTATACATCAATATACAATATATACCATCAAATGTAGATGGTATAGCATTATTTAAAATGATAATATTCTAACTTGGCAAATTTTGAGGCACAATAAAAAAATGTTAGCAGGATCCCTCAGAAAGGAGCAACATAAATGGATTTTCTGTTAACTTTCTGCTCTGCCAACACCGCATGAATCTGAATAAATACTTAATTTTGCAAAGATGCAGCAACAGTCAAAACGAGCAGCCTCAACAAGCAGGTTACAGCCCTCAAACTGAGGGCTGTTACCCTCAGTTTGATGTTCAAACCCCACTCAGATTCAAGTCTGCCAATATCAGATTTGACAGGAAAGGGTTAGCTGGTCTGGTTTCTAAAGTAAATAGAAAAATAACCACAGCATATTTCTGTTGGATTATAATAAATGTTTGGGTAAAAGTATATATTTCGACATTCAGTAGAGGATTAGGCCCACACACAATATGCATATAGCCAAATAGCATCAATAACTTCTGTTGTACAGAAATTCCTACACTTGATGCCATTACATGAAGAATTAGGCCAGGCATACATGATGATCCTACAGTCAGCTCTTTAAATCCACACTAATCTCTCTTTTCCCTTTAGTTTTTACTTGTTTTTTCTCAGTTCAGACATCATCCTACACCACTTTGTGTTTTTGCTGTTTGCTGTTTCTCTAGAAAGTAAGAAAGTGGACTTTTGACACACTTCAATACCTCTCCAGTTTTCTTTGTAATTTCACAGCAGGCTTGTAATGCTTCCAATACGCAGGCACTTAACTTACCTCTCCCCCTGAATAAAAAAACACCTGGACTGACCTCTACATTTTATACATGACAGAGGCTGATCTGAGTTCGAAAGTACTCGTATTGCTTGGTAACCCGTACGTTGACCTTTGCTAAGATTAAACATGCCAACTTGCTTGAGTGGCAAATGCCAAGAAAAAGTGCTAGGAACTCCTTATTCAGTACTTCCTCTTTGAACATACACAGCTTTGTTCCCACTTCTGACCTTTATATGTTTGAAATGAACTTCCGATTTCAAATTGCTCACTAGTTGCATGTTAGACATCCCATTCATATTCCTGCTAACATTATGCGAGGCATTCTCCAATTAATCACACTCATGAACTACAAAATGCTCTCGTATTATTTTTCCCATGTAAGTGCAATAGTAAAAGCCACAGCCTTAATTATAATTGTGCCACTCGAAAAGGCATTAACCTACTTGGGTTTCTTCGTCTTTGTTATACCTCAGCCCGTCTCTTCTGTACTAAACTCAGCCTGACCAGAGACCTGAACAGAACACAGCCGAACTCTGTGCTGTTGTGATACTGTTAGATGTCAGACAGACCATTTTGGTGCAATTTAAATGTATACATTCCCACATAGTCTGACTATAATCACAATACTCTTCATTGCTTATTCAGAGAATCCTTACTCTTAACACGATCCATTTCAGATTAATGTGGTCTGATATTGATCTGATATTGAGTATGGCCTTAAAGATCAGGTAAATAGCAAGATATTGCCATACATGTTAAGGTTTTTAACCAGAATATTCATTAATTGTGTTCTGGCTTCTGATTCAGTTTCGAATACAAGCTTGCCCCTCAGATTCATCTGACATAAGCAGAATACTTTATTGTGGGATGAATGCACATGATGTGTCATAATTATGTAACTTTCCAAAGAAAAGCCACATACCATTTCTCCTCTGACTTGTGAGGGAGTTCATGACAAGACTTTTGCTTCCATTAAATAGTCAAGGATTCTTTTAGTTCATAGAAGACCACAGTTCATGCTTTTTCGTACATGTAAAAAAGAAGAACATATCTCGCCCTATTCCTAGCCAACCAACACGAGTATAAGAAAACAGATTCTACTCGGGGACAGAACTGAGACGCCTTAGTTTTTTTCAACTCTATTGTTCAAAGGAATTTACGCACATGAGGGGAGTGGTGAAAGAATGACATTGCGGATACAAGAGGCCGAAATGGGTTTCCCCCGCAGGGTGGCTTGGTTCTCCCTAAGAGATAGACTGAGAAGCTCAGTCCTAGGAGGCCCAGAGGAAGACCCAGGACACACTGGAGGGACTATGTCTCTCGGCTGACCTGGGAACACCTTCAGGTCCCCCCGGAGGAGCTGGGAGGGGAGAGGGAAGTCTGGTTTTCCCTGCTTGGGCTGGTGCCCCCGCGACCCGACCCCGGATAACCAATGGAAAATGGATGGATGGATTTCATTTTTGACATTTTTTTAATTTTAACATCGCACTAGCTGTGAGATAGAACCTGCTTCCTTTCCTGATGTTCTCACCTTGTTGGCTGCTAAGAAGTCCCTCATGGAGATCATCTCCCCAGACATCCTGCGGCCAGTGTCGGTTTCACTTTCGTTGATGGCGTCCGTCTCGATGGAGGGGTCCCTACGGGCACGGAGGTGGCCTGGGGCGACCACGTTGCGTCGGGGGTGCCGATGCGGGTGGTGACCCCTCTTGGGAAAGCAGCAGCGGCAAGGGGTTTCCAGCCTCCTCAGGAGCCAGTTGAGAACCTGCTTGATGACGATGGAGATGACGTTGAAAAGGGAGTAGATGCAGCAGACGCCAGTCAGGA
Source organism: Menidia menidia (assembly GCA_907169785.1). Taxonomy (NCBI): domain Eukaryota; kingdom Metazoa; phylum Chordata; class Actinopteri; order Atheriniformes; family Atherinopsidae; genus Menidia; species Menidia menidia. The sequence goes on along the minus strand of CAJRST010012224.1, from coordinate 9,250,263 downwards.
TGAAGAAGAAATTGCCCAGCCGGTATGCCGCAGTGGCGTGGCCCTCGTATATGACTCGTTGGCTGCTCACCATATCGCCAAACCCAATGGTGCTAAAGGCCACAAAGCAGAAGTACAGTGAGTCCAGGTAGCCCCAGCCTTCAGTTGCGGAGTACATCAGTGAGGCACAGCAGGACACCAAAATGGCCGCCGCTCCGAGAATGAGCATGACGCAGTAGACGGAGGGCTTCCAGCCAGCGAGATCCTCCCCTTTTCCTCCGCCAGCGCCGCCTTCTCCCTCCGAGACACGCTGTCCATTTTGTGGCAGCACGGCCTTGTTACGCCGCCTTTCGTGACAGGACTTCAGGACGACGGCGATAACGGTAATCACTCGCTCCAGAAAGAGGTTGAAGAAGAGGATGGTGGCAGCGCAGCCCAGCAGGCCGTAAAACATCAGGAAGACTTTTCCTCCGATGGTGGCCGGAGTGGTCATCCCAAACCCTGGCATACACAGACAAAGCATTATGCAATGAGTGGACATCTTCTAGGGCAGTGACGGGACAAGAGGTCAGCGTGCCAGGTCTGGTTACTCTCACATCAGAATGAGGGGCAAATCGAAACGCTGAACGCGAAGCATAAACTTTTACTAGAAAAATCCATGGCTTATGTAATACGTCTATTTTATTTCACACCCAAACACAGACATTCTCTTACAAATGAATCCCAGTAAATCTAAGTCAATACGTGGGTAATTCGTTGAGAAGATTAGTGCTAAAAGCCTCAAGCTGCTTTATCTTTAAAACGATATGCAAATCCAGGTACCGATAAGTGAAAATGGCCAATTACTTGTCTCTTTTTCCCCTAAGTTAAAATTGCGCTCGTTCAACTGCTTCCCTCCAGTGGGTTGCCATTGGTGACATCCTCTGCTCTGCTCTCCAAATGTATCTGTCTTTTGCTAACACTCACAAAGAGGGCCAAGGTGTTTCTGTCCAAATTTGTGACTGTAGTCACTGCACATTTGTCAGTTTGCCCGAATAATTCTCTTTATTTTCAGTTTGTTTTGTTTTTTGGGCAACATAAAACCACGCCATCATACATGTTTATATTTATTTTTTGTTTTAAAAGAAATATGAGACATTACTTCCATGTGACTTGTTTTTCTTGCATAACTGAATATGCAAATAAGTGATTCAGAGCGAGAGGTGTCACATTACCGTGCACTTATGTCAGTGACATCTCCTTTTCACCCCTCACTGAACACTAAAAGGTCATCTACTTTTTTTTTTCTTAATCAAACCCATCACATTTTTTTGCATGCCATAAATGTATTGCTTACAAGTATACCAGGTGTAAATGACTGAAACGCACAAGTCCGTTTTCACTAGAAAAAGAAAGTTATATGTCGCCGTTCACACTGAGCTGCTAAACACTTTATGCCTTGTGACTGGCGCGGCGCCACAGGCAGGCCTCTTGTGGAAGGTTTGATTGCCTCTTTGTTCGGAGGGGTTGTCAAGGTGCTAATTGAGCCTGAGTTTTCATCCAAACACGTCAATAAAGCCAAATGAGCTGGATTTTACAGATGTGTTTTCCTTGGACTCGCATTTCACAAACCCAGGTAAATGAGACGTTGATGAGCCGTTTGGCCCATTAAAAAAAAAAAAAAAAGCACACGGTATCTGACAGGTACAAAATAAGACAGCGTTCTGTCGTGTCATGATGACACTGGTGTCGATGTTTGTTTTGTTTGCTACAAAATTTCAGGATTATGCTGTTTTTTTATGGTAGTTCAGGATTTTACTTTGAAAATCTGTCTTTGCCTCAAAATGCACCATCTCTGGTACCTGTTATGCTATTATTCTTATTTCAGAGTAGCTTTTTGTGACTCGCGGTTTAAAAAAAGATAAAGAACAGACAAATCCACGCTGGGTCTTTTTACACAGCCATCTTACCACATGCGCTCTATAAAAGAAACAGCTTACTCTCCTTAAGCCCCCTTCCTACATTAAAACCCCATTCTCCTCTGATTGGCTAATATTTGGATGCCTGCTAAGAGGAAACTCTGTTGCCCTATCTCTGCTTGTCTGACTATATTATACATAAAAAGTATGAGAAAAGTATTCACCATTAACAGCTGATCTTTGAAGGAAATAATTATTTTTTGTGATGGGATTTACAGTCAATGTAAAGTCAATATCAGACCCGTAACTGCTTGTGAACTCAGTTGCACGCCCCCAACAGCATCCCAGAAGCTTACTTAATGCAAAAAGCAGAAAAAAGTATCTGCAGCTACAGGTGGATGTGGTCGTGTTTAGACTTGTTTACCCATTTCCAGTTTCTATGCGATCTTTGATGTGAATTATTACTATTTTTCCCATTTCATGTAGCTAATTCTGTGTTCAAAGAGGAGTTGAATTTTTTTTTAAAGAATGGAAGAGAAGAAATAATGGGTGTAAATATGAAAAGGGGAGTGAGCCTCAAACTCAAGCTATCAAACAGTGATTGCTTGTGCAGTGTTGTTTCTGTTTCTGAGCCTTTTCCCTGGTTTGTCTGCCCCACCGCTGAATTTAATTCCGTCTCATTTTATCCAATTTCATCAGTCCGAGCAGTCAAGGACCCCCCCGAGAATCATGGACGCCTTGGATTTAACGACTGGGATTGTTTTGGACAACAAATCTAATTCCCCTCAAGAGAGCAAGTGAGTTTATTTAGCGAAAAGGCGCTATCGAGGGGGTTGCATTTGTTAGGCGACTTCCTATACGCGCCACAAAATCCAGGTCTACAACGTAAGAAGGAAAAGAGGACTGTAAAGGTTGGGCATGACTAAACTCGCAAGATTTGACATCAATGGAGTCCTTGACCTGCAAGAAATGGATTCAGAGTCGGCAACAGCAATCACGACATTACTTCTGCTGACTGGTCTGCCATCATATCTGCAACATAAGTTCATCCACGGTTCAAACACCGAGCAATCTCTAATATCTGTTTATCGAGGAGGCAACGCAAATGCAACGCGAGTGAAAGGAGAGGTGAATTTCTGGGGTAAATTTATTTTTTTTTCTTTTCTTTTGGAAGTCTCACACGCAAAGTAAGACGAAAGGATGGCGCCGGTGTGTGTGGTATGATACTTCTCTCTTTTCACGCTCCGTCAGTCTGCAAATGGAGCGTTTACCACCCAATGTAGACTATGACGACTTGGTCCCATTCGCACGGTGGTGGCCCCACCGGCTTGTCATCAACCGAAAAGGCCTTTTCACACTGCCGGCTGCTAAGGATCAGATGTTTGACAGGCAAATCGTGCAGGGGAGAGAAGGAATAAGCGCTCAAATCAGAGGCGGTGGGGGGGGGTTCGATTTCTGCTCTCCGCCTGCCGTGCTGACACCAATGACTCAAATGCTGTCAGACGATCATGGAGACAGAGTTCTGACATTAGGAGCAAATTGGGCAAGACAGATGCTGCTCTGAAGGAGTTTTCTTCCTCTCTGTTTTCCCCCTAAATTCACATTTTGTGCTCAAACAAGAATGTCTGACTCGTGAATTTTTTAAGCCTTGATCATGTTGTGAGCACAACAAAAAAAAAGAGTGTTAAAACCGTCAAATAGCAAATGAGCAGAGTGAGGAATACTATGTGAAAAGGCTGAAAACAACCCACACACATCAAAACATCCCAGTTAAAGACCGATCTGACCCTCAGGTGGCTTTTTACACCCTTTATCCGCCTCACCAATGGTCGACACCACAGTGCCCACGAAGTAAAAAGCTCCCGTGAAGTCCCATCGGGGTCGGATGGCGTCCACGCGGATCCCCGCCACGTTCGCCTCCTCGTAGTTCCTTAGGAAGTTGTTCAAGTCCCTCTTGCTCAGGTTGTACTTGTGGGAGAAAGCGTCGAACCTCTGCGCCCAGCGCGCCTTGGCCTCGCGCTCCTTGGGCTGCTCCAGCGCGGAGAAGACGGCGGCCCCGCACAGGAGGTACACGACGATGAACACCGCCAGCATCAGGAAGCGCGCGTTGTCCTCGTTGACGGGACCCGCGGCGCAGCAGCAGCCGCTCCTGCAGGCCATTATGTCGCCGTTTCCTGCGCCGTGCGGCCGCTGCGGGGGGCGCGCGCCATGGTGGACTCGACTGAAACGCACAGCCTCCCGGGGAAACGCCGGTGAGAAAGGAAAAGTCCCTCACCGTGTAGTTTCATCGCTGTGAAGACCGCTGGCAACCGGCTGTTGTTGTTTTGTTTTTTTTTTGCGTCGAGCGTCTGCGCTTAAGTCCGAAAGTGTTTTAGCCTTATCGGAACCACTTCTGCTCTCTCAGTTTATGTCAAACGTTATTAGACCGGGTTAGGGAAACGATCACGGAGGAGGAGAGCTGCTGGAGGCAACCTGTAGATGCCTGATGTGCTCCTCAGAGCCGCCTCTCCAAAGCAGTCCCCGCCCCGGTGCGCGCGTTTTACGCACCACAGAACGAGCGCAAACCAACTGTCGAACTCGCACCCTGCCCCTCCTCGGCTTCACATATTACTCCTGCCGTCTTAAATCAGTCTGCTCCGGGTCTAATTTCCCCTCAGATTCCATCACTAAAGAGGCTTCAGAGGAGCAAGAGCCGTCTACCGGTAACGAGCTTTGAAGTGACCCGTCATGTTCGACTCGGTCCCAACTTTGGCGGCTTGATTCTGACAATATGAAAGCCGTGTTTGAACGGCGAGATCGATATCACTTGACCTTTCCGCTTCTCTGATGAGGGATTCATGCCCCTGCCCGCTGTTGCGCGGGGACGATGTGAGCAAATGTCAAAACGGAGCGACGGCGCAAAAATAAATTATTCAGGATCACAGCGGTACCAAAAGAGCTATTTATGGAAAACAGAAAGAAGGGGCGAGGAAGTGGGGAATTGGTGCAAACTATGACACGTCAAGGCCGTTTCAGCACCACGGACAGAGCAACACATCAGACTTGGTTCTGATGTCACCAGACTTTCAAGCTGGAGCTTTTTCAACGGCCAAATTAAGCAACTCCTTTACTTCAGTTTGTACTTAATTTAAAGTCTCTACTGCATGTGGTCCAGAGTTTGAAACACACAGGAAATGTTCGCAGAGTTCTCTTAGCAGGGTGGTGAGAGTGGCCAAAAGTTTACAGTGGTCATTTGTTTGATCAACGTCCAGCTTGGAATTGCCAGCAGAATGAAAAATGAACACCGATTGATTATACTAACGTAATAGACTTGACATTGGACCCCGCCTCACACAGCACAGTTTGATATTATCCATGTTTTTCTTTTGCAACTTGAACGTTAAACATTTACAGATCCTATATTTTCAATTGGGCCTTTTTTTTTGTTGTAATTTTTGTCGGCCGCTTTTTTCATGGATGACTAAATGTTAAATGCCTTGAATTGAAGCCAATACCACCTGGTTTGATTGATGTCTTGTATTCCAGTAGATTGTACACAACTATACTAAAGTGTTGTATTCTTTACTCATACTGACTTTCACAAATGCCCAGGACAACTGAATCACTGAGTGTTCGAAAAGAGTCCTTTTACTACTACTTTTACATGCTAGATTTTTGGGATAGGCTCCAGCCCACACTCCCAACCCTAGGAATCAGCAGCACAGAAAACGAATCAGACTACTCCTGACTTTAACTGTGTATAACCACTCTTTGTTCAGTCAGAGGCTTCTTCAGCTTTATTGCAAAAGGGAACGCGACAGGATGTAATTTTCTCCAAAAAAGTGGCACTTTGTAAATCTTTGTATGTATTGCAGGATCTTAAATAGGGAGCTAAAGAAACAAAAGAAAAGTCTGTGGCCACATTGTACTCCCGTAAACCATATAATTACTCCTCCAGTAATGCTGCTCGCTCACTGCTGCCCTTCTATAATCAATTTCTATCCATACATATTCTATACCTGCTTATTCCAAGTAGAATGATGGTGGGCTGGAGTAGATATGTAAGTAGATATGTATATCTATATCTGTACACATATATATAGATATATATATATGCTGGACTATACCATTCAAATCTAGCAGGAAACAACTATAAAATGCCATAACACAATAGTCCATTGAGTTGTACTACTGTATATTATTCGTAGTATTTAGTACAGCTTCTCTTGTTGTGTGTACTTGGCTCCCATGTATTGATGTGTGTGTTATGGCTCATTCCAGACACATTGCCCAGAAACCGTAGATTTCCCACAACGCCAGAATCCAAGCTCATAATTATTTAATCGATTTCATATGCGGGGACAGAGCTATTGAACATTATCTGGCGTCCCTGAGGGTTTTCTGATCCGCGCCGCGCGCGCTGGAGGCTGGAAGCGGAACTTGTTGAAATGTTTTCCCTTGAGGAAGTAGACGGCAGCGCTGTAAAAACGAGTCCGCCAAAATGACATCCTCCCTCCAGTAATCTAATACTGAATATGTTCGAAATTAGCCGAGATTGTACGGACGATACTTCACATTTGCAGAATCTAGATAAAAACAAGACGCATGGGCACATTGGCAATATAATGAGTGTTCTTTTTCTGTCCCAAGACTAGACGCTAATCATTCTGACCTTACGGCTTTGTCAGTCTAGCTCCATCCAACATAAATGGATTAATACTGCTCCATTTTGCTTTGACTTCTTGGAGGTAGAAAGATAGACATTCTGTTTCTACTGTTCAACCTCAGGCCTCCCCCCTTTAAAAGTGGCGTCCACGCTCACGTCGGTGGTCAATTTGTTTTTAACATCGAGCAGTTAGTGTTTCATTAACGTCCCCTGACTGCGTGGAACATAAGCTCCAATCCACTTCAAAAAGGGGAAAGCGGTTGGTGGGAAAAAGAAAACCGTCAATAAACAATCGACCGTGCATAAGTATGCTCCCGTGTTTGCCCGTATGAGGCTCTGATTATAGGTCATTATTTGTGACTGTCAGCTCTTTCAAAAGCACCTGTGCAACCTCAAGGCAACATCGGAACTTGTTAATAAGATTTTGATTTGGTTTTGATTTCTGAAAACGTGTGACTTAGTCACTTTTTCTCCCTGTGCAACAGCTTTTCATATCACTCTTTCCACATTTCCTTTACCTTGAAAGATCAATGTTTATATTCCCAGTCCTTATAACAAAAGTATAGTATTAGTCATTCAATATGTATATATCTCTTTGCTGTTTGGTGGCTTTTATTTTCTTTCTATGCTTCTTTTTTTATGGTGCTTATTGTCCACTGTCACCGTGTGGCGAGGAGAAGATAACACTCCACACAATGGAGGGCTTTCACTGCCTGCTCTTATCTTTCACGTGACTTTACCAGCACATTATTCCAGCGTTTGATGAAAAACATACAGCGGCCATCTCTGATGATATTGCAAAAAAAATCATTTTAAAGCTGACAATTAGACACAAAGAGCAACTTTTGTTTTGTTTTGTTTTTTGTTTGAGCCAGTAGTCAGTAGCTTCTCATTGAAACCAAAGAAAAAGACCATCCTAGCATGAAAAACAAATGTATATGAGCATTAGTGTTTTTGTGTGTATTTCTGGTCCTGATGAAGGAAAGACAAGATTTTCTTCCTTTTGTAGATCATTAATGAATAACATTAATTTTAATTGAAAACTGGTTTAGCTGTAAAGTCAATGCACAAACATGTGAATGGAGGTTAACTCTCACTGCTCCCTTCTCTCTTCATAATCCTGAGGGATATGTCATTTTCCCTCTAATGTCCAAAACAGAAATTCAAATTCAGGCCATTTTACACTATGTGTCTAAAATGGGTTTACGGTAAAGATTTAAATAGCGTTCTAATGGGAAATGCTTTTTTTCCCTACATATTTTGTGCACATTTTCAATTTGTAAATAGCTAATTCAAAATAAAGTAATCCAACAAACTGTGACATGTGGTACATAGGGATGTGAGACAGATAAAAGAGAATACTTACCGCAGTTTGCAATGCTGCCTTTGTCAGGTTATACAGTCTGCGATGTCTGGACTAGTTTCCACCTCATACTGTGAAAGTGCTGAATGGATCCTCAGAGTTCCCAAAATAATAGCAGGGATTTCATGTGTCTAACCTTACAGTGTGCTCATTCTTATATAACATAATTGAAAAGTGCATAAACAGACTATCTTTAATAGCATTATGCAAGCTGTTGTTCCATAATGGCTCAGCTGAATCGTGAATGTGCTCGTAAATGCCATCTTCCCCTCAAATTTCCATTTTCTGTGGTTTGACATGCATATTGTTGCTCTCAATTCATTTCCATACGCACGGTAACAATCTGACATGAGATTTTGCTTTAAATGCAACAATGCAATCCATAGTTGGGCAGAAGTTTGCTTTGAATTCTTCACGGTACAATACACACTGACTGTTTCCCCTGTAGAGCTTGGATCTGCTTATAGTTTTTTATCTCAGCCGGATACTTTATTTAGAAAAAAATCATTAACGTTTTACCTTTCCATGTGTTCATAAATAGATCAATAGATTGCCTTTAAACGATTAACGGAGAACCTCAATGTGGGACAAATCACTTTAAAGACGATCCACAGGGTTGTAATTACTGTACATAGGTTTAGGGAGTCTGTTTCCATGGAGATTAAGAATGTTATGGTTATTCATGAGCTGTGAATTGAGACATTTTGTAACCACAGTAACAGTTCTGCTCCAATAACTACCTTTATATGTTTTTTTTTAAAGTCATAAACCAGCTGTGTTAAACCCAAACACAGATAAAATCCTTGGCTGTTTTAATTAGGTGTGACCCCAGTACATCTCGGCCATGATTTTAAAAAATTGCCAAGCGTCCAAGGGAAGGTCACAACGTTGGCCATCGGCCTTTGTAAGCGGGCTCTTCGCCTCGCTTCACCCTAGTTTATTAGCCGTATCATTAGGCTAAATTCGTTGCCACACAAACGCTTGCAAACGCACACACCACATTTCGTTACAAAGGCTCTAATTTAAACTCTCGGGATTGCTAAACATTCCTACCAGTGAGTCTTCTTCAAGCAACGTAGCCAGTATTCTTTGTGTAGCTGATCTTCAGCTGATCCTGATCTCTGACCCTTTTCTTTTGGTGGCAAGAAACAAACAAAAAACAAAGGTTTCTTGTTTGTGCCTCTTCTTAGGAAATAAATCCCAAAGGGAAAGTCCCATTCTGAAGCTAAACCAGCTCATTTTAAAGTTATTATCTAGCATTTCAGCATGCATTATAGTCTGAGTACTCACTTTGAAACTTCAGGCCTGTAACAACATTAGTACTTTCACCACTGTAATATGTCTATTCCCTGTCATTGAAAAAAACACTTAAAAAACAGAAAATACCGAACAATTAATATTTTCAGGACTTATTGCATCTAATTTAACTACAGGTGTTCTGCAGCACATTGTTTTGCAGTTGCATTCTAATGAAAAAGGACTTTTTTAATTTGAATTGATTTTCTCATGTTTTCCTTGACCAAAAGAAGACAATTTCCTCTTGTTTCAATTTCCTTTTGTGGACATTTCCTGAATACCTCTTCATGACATAATTAGTTGTTGATTTTCCCCATTTCAGTGACCATTTCTACCACGTTTCCCCTGTTTTTGTCCTTTTATTTTTACTTCAATAGCATGTGCAAATGAGCTCCTTACCAGCTCTGTTAGATGATGTTACAGGACTGAAATTGAATAAGGGAAGTGCAAAAGAAATGCAAGTAAAAGTAAATGATCAGTCTCTATGTTTTGAAAAAAAAAATCCAAAGTACTGTTCCAGCTTCTGGGTTCTTCATGGTAGTGACATGAAAGCGAGCCCCTTTATTGTCCTAATGCATGGAATGGTTCAGTTTCAGTTTCCTTTGGTTATGGAGATTTAAGAGCTCTCAACTGAGATACACATGCAATGTTCCATATGTTGTAAAACATATTCAGTGAGAAGTTTGTCTGTTTGCTTAAATGGAGAAAAAAGGGGACTTACTACTCAACTAGGTGGTATCTTTGAAATAAAAAACATCTAACCTGTACTAATCTGTACATTTTGTGGCTATAACCATCCATAATAGTTTCATATTCCAGCTAGGCAAACTTGCAAGCTCCAGCTTATTCATCCTAGGGTTTCTTGACATCTCATTCAAACAATTTATTATCGTGTAAGGTACTATAATTCCTATCTGTTTCTGGATAATTTCATAAATGCAGCATTGAACAAACACATCTGTTCTTTTTTAAGTGGAAAAAAGAAAACAAAATCCCTTTTTATTTTCAAGTGAATCACAAGACTGATTTTGTTTTGGTGAATGCAATCACAATGCAGGTCCCTTGCTTACTTGGTAGGGAGACTATCTACCCATGGAGCATGGGGTAACCATAGTAACAAGAAACTAGGTTACAAAGTAGTGTATATAAACAACAGAAAAGTGCACTGTCTCAGAACAGTCAATATTCTATCAGCAAGATATTGAAGAGAAAATCGTTGTGAGGACATGTGTGTCCTCTCTCGTCTTTCTATTCTTTAGCCGAGCCTCTTTGTATTAGTGCACATAACTCAGTTTATTTGCCCTATGAAAGATACAGAAATGTTTCATAGTGCTGAGCCTACAAAGCCTCCATTGTGGCCATAAAGAAGCCCGAGTTAGTCATCAACCATAACGACAACAAACGACATTCGTGTTCAAACAATTTTTTTATTAAAACCCGTGAAAGGTATTGACGGACATTTTTATTAGTCATAACCAGTCTGCAGGCTGGAATATGAGAAAATGATCCCCCGCTTTGGTATTTGCCATGAGTTTAATTTTCTGCTAAGCCAGCTCTCCGCCACCTTTACCTTTTCAAATGTAAATGTCTGAACGTGTTTGCTCCACAAAGGCTCCCGTCGCTGCTCCCTCCACCGCTAAAAGCAGCAGACTTTGTTTCTATCGGCAGACACCAAGACGTGGGATTAGTTTTCGAGCCAATTAGCCGTTGCAGATTTCTGCGCGTGTCTCCGAGGGGGGAAAAAGATACAAGCTCAGGAGGATTGGTGCGTGTCTTAATATGGGCTTATGCATTCAGAAGAGGTTCTCCTTTTTGGGGTTTATGCGAGCGACTGAGTGCTAGTTTGGGTATTAGCGAGTGCAGAGAAGGCCTTCATCTCTAGCGGTTTTGATGCCAATAGCTTTTTCCCCGAGCATACCGGGGTAGACGTGGTGACGCCTTACAGTTCAAAAGCAGTGGCGACCACAGGCTCTACACTTCAGCCCGATTGGCTCGGGAGAGATAATGAGTTTGTTCGATAAGGAGCGGTTGGTCACGTCGACAGTGGGTAGCCATGACCAGGCCAGAGACACCAAAGCTGGACACCAAAGCGCAGAAACAAGCAGATCGAAAGACATAATTTCTCCAGTGAGTCCTGGTCGTGATTGCCTTAAAAACCATCCCCAGGGAGGCATTCAGAAGGTATCCCGACCAGATGCCTTAACCACTTAAAACTGGCTACTGAGAAGAATGATAACAAAGGCGGGCCGCTCAATACGTCTGGAGGGCCATCTGGAAGCCGATGCACGCCGAAGATGTAAGAAAGATGAGTCCGGAACCTCTTTTGGGGAGTACGGACAGAGCTAGCACGGTGGATGTAGATGGAAGGGCTTGGATGCAGATAGGGATTGGCATGGTAGCCACGAAACGAGACTGGTTGGGTGTCTGCAAGTCTTGAAGTAGACGCAAAAGCCCCGGCGGAGTCCAACAGGCTCTGGAAAAGAGTCCGACCTTCTGTCTTTCATTCTGCATGTACAGGAACCCAATAGCCATAACATGGGCCTCAATTATCCCGTAGTACCAAACCAGACCACGTCACCAGCAACATGGGCATAGCCCTTCAACTGGTTCTCAAATCTCAAAAAGACTGGTTGGATCGTCTCACATGACCCCCCCCCCCCCAAAACTAAGATTCTAACAGCTCCATGCTTGCATCTGCGATGTGTGATCACCTTTCAGTAGTGTTACTGATGAGCTCTTCAAGCATCAGGGAGGCTGGAGTGACTCATCATTTGCTAACAAGCACAGAATAGAGCAAGTCATGGTACGGTTTATCTACTTCATGATTGGAACAGTTTCGGAGGGGGTTGTGGATCTCAGGAGTGGGATTTCATACTTTTCAAATGAGGAATGTGACATGCATTTTGACCCTTTGATGTAAAACGTGTCAAATAGGCTATTTTTGCTGTTTGTTATCCTTCCCGTCCATGAGCAAATCATATCTATAGAAAAAAAGAAACAAGAAAAGAAAAAATCCAGACATCCTGACAGCCCACAGTCTTTTGCCCTCTGCAATGTCACGGCGACAAACTGGTTGTCATGACTACGTCCAGAGGTGGCCCCTTTGATCTGTCTCGGCAGCTTTCTCCACCCCTATTATTCCACAGTGCCCACTTTGGCCGACCAATCTGGTCTGGGCTGTGAGACGGGTTACTGGGATGATAAATCCCACTCGGAAAAGAGTCAACGCTATAGGAGTGAAGCAAAGCTTTTCAGTAACCTGTGTGTGTACAACATTTGACAATATATTGGGGGTTTGAAACAGAATTAGACTCTTCTCATGCATTTTGTGTTCGGTGAAATTTTTTTACGACTTTCGTATAGTTGATCACAAGGCAAAAACTCTGATTACCTTGTGAAAGGCAAATTACAGAAAAGGTGGCGGGGATAAATCGTAGAAATTGAAATAAAGGGTGTCAAACTAAACAGACAGCGATACTTCAACTGAGTGATGATGTTCGACACAACGCCACAAAACATAAATGGCGGCACCTCGGCGACAGTATGAGACAATAAAACATAACCAGGAGAGGAAAAGTAGCTGTTTGTAAGAGCCAGAGCTGACACCGTTCATTTTGTGATGAGTTAGTGGCAGCAGATGGTTCTTATTTGGGAGAGCAGCTTGAGAAGCAGTGCAATATGGGCACCTTATTCAATCGTCCCTTAAGTGAGCTCTTGTATGCGTATTTAGTGCACGTTTATGCTTGTGTGTGTTTGTCTGTGAACCATTCTGTATGAACGGTGCCCGTATTTTCAGTTGTTTATCTAATTGTGGATCCAATTTCATGCAAATGTGCTGGGACTGTAAGTTCAGATGCAAGGGGGCATGAAAAGAGACGTGAAAAGAGCAACAAATAAACAGGAGGTGGATACTTGGGAGAATTCTCCGAGGGGTTAACTCATTATCAGTAATATCAGAGCCCTGCAGCTTTATTGGCGCGCTGGAAGTGACTGGGCTAATTGCGGTGATTGCATGTGTTCATCCCTGCCGCTGATGGAAAGTGAATCCAAACATCACATTTGGTGCTATAAAAGTCTTTCTTTTCCCCGTAACTGCTGCACGGCGAATGTTGTAAACACAATTTATGGCTTTGCCGATTATCGCTTTCTTGAAACAGCTTTCCTGAAAATGCTTGATTGGGACTAAATTAATTGCAATGACACGTGGCTCCAGAGGATCAGATATACAGTATATACATTGGTGTTGTTGGAACATTGAAAGAAATATAAGTAAAATACTCAAAGCCAAGCTCATCATTAACAAGGTATATATGCTTTGTCCTCATTTCACCAGTGTTTTACAATACTAGTATGGGGGAATTTGAATATATTTCCAATATATGTAAGAAATTAGGGATCATGTCAATTAGAAAAAGAACTAGAAAGAAGGCTTGAATCAGCCTCGTCAAAGAATATTACTCATGAAGAGGCAAAGAGAATTTGGCATACATTAAGGAAGAAAAAATCAACCAAACAGTGGGCTGGCAGTTCACAGATGGAGAAGGCCCATGAAGAATGGGGGTCTTCAGAATGACGCTGGAATGGGCTGTTTTCCCCCCTGACAGATCGTTTATTTATGAGTTGAGTTGGTGAAGAGTGCCCGAGGCTGTTGCTGTCTCCACCTTGACCGCTAGATGTCAGAAATGGTTTCAGACAGTTGCTCTCAGACAGTGGAAACGGAGTCCAAAAAGCGTTAATCCATACATTCTCTACTCAGGATCATATACATATACATTGTTGCTTACTACATTTTTTTTTCCCTTTTAAAAAAAATAGTACATAATGAAAGGACAAAGTGTCAGGAGAATCCAGATGTATTTTTCTTTGACATAGTCTGTGGTGCTGACATCCTATCTATCGCGCTTAAATACAGGTTGTGAGAGACCAAAACAAATTATGGGTTGAATCTCGGTTCCTTCTGTCCTACAGGTGTTCTGGGCAGTAATTCGGCGCCATCTTTTGGGCGTCACTGCATTAGCAAGTGAAATGATCTCGGGTCTTAAACATGGACAGCCATTTCCCCCCGAGTTTCGTCACAATATCTTGTTGCTTTTGTTGGATTTAAAACGATTTCGGGAACCTGCACATCCCAGAATACAGCTTTGAGACAAGTTGTAGAGTAGAGTCTTTAAAATAATTTGTCGTAAATGTACCTTTCAAAAGAACAATTACAATTAAGAACATGTCTGGGATTTAAATGTGCTCTGTGCTGAATCTACTGTAGATGACTTTTTATAGCAAAGCACTGAGGACTATTGTTCATGACAGTGCAACTTGAGAGCAAACATCGATGTATTTTAAATTAGATCACATCGTATTAGGTGGCCTGAAGATATTGTATTAGTCACTCCCAGCAGCTCGGCTTTGCCTTAAACAGCATCCCCTGAATCGCAAACAAACAATTAAACCCCATCGTTTCAATTACCGCGCCAGGCCGTGTTATTAACTTTTCTCATGCTAACGAACCCACCAATCATCATCACCATCATCACAGCCAAAGCCGTTTGGAATAAAAGCCCTTTGTGTCGTCCCCTCCAGCCTCGATGATTGTGCCGTTGTTTAAACGCTCGTAAAAACGAACGCTTTTTGCTCGGCCCACTCAGCCTCTGGGCTCCTGAACAGCAACGTGATGCTGCAACCAACCTCGTCGGGGACCGGGGGAGCGATAAGCAGTGGACTGATGACGGTCGTGAAAAGCTGTGTGGGCTCTTGACAGGTTCTACCACTCCGGTCGGCGCTCTTTTACGGCGACATTTGTAAAAGCGTTAAAGTTCCACGATTTTCAGGGGAGTATTGTCCCGTATTTCTTGATGTATTGCATCACAATTTACCCTCCTTTGTAATATCAGTGTAGTATTTCAGCCGGTGTTTGGAAAGTCTATTGCTTATCACACGTACCGTCATGTACAGCCACCAAGAGCTTACCTTGGTCTGTCCTGAGCTCAACACTTAATCTAATCTTTCCTTTCAAGGCAGTACATGTTTTCCATATGGGAGAGTAAACGAAAATGGGAAATAATGGCGACGGCGGCGACTTCGATTCAAAACTGCATTGTGCTTCAGCTCGGACATCCAGGAACCGTGAAGACCAGTAGCCGGGCAACCGGCTGAGCACTGTGTGTACAGAGGAAAAACAAACAAGATATGAGGTTCCAATTAGAGACGCACATAAATTCTCTGAACTTTGGACAGAGCCAGGCCGTTCCCCTTTATAGCCTGAAATCTAAAATATTTTCTGTGGGTCTTGTAAAAAAAAAAATCGAGTAAACTTAGAGGAAAAAAACACGTGCCCCCATCATAATGACACCTTCGGTAGCTTCAGAGGCATGACTATGAAATGGGAGTCATTTCAAATGAGGACGTGTTAAATATCGCTTTTACAGCATCTCGAGTTCTAAAGTAGTCAGAAGAGATCAAACAGTGGGAATATTCACAGCACAAGCTTTGAATAATGCAACTAGCAGCCCATTTTTTAACTGTAGAATTGTGTGCCGTAAACAAACTGATTGGATTCTTAGGTAACCATGGCAACTAAAGTAAGTGATGCAATCCAAAGTTGCAACTGAGTTAGATGGACTGAAAAGTTTGGTTTTCACATTGATGAGCGTTGACTTGTGTTTTTACAATTTCTTCTAAAGGCCGTGGAATTAAACTTAGCTGATTGTTTATTAAAGTTGAGCATAGAAATATTTAAGAGAATGCTCCCGTTTAGCTCAGTTGGCCTCTCACTCTCTCTCTGTCCATTTTCATGTCTTGCCACTTTCAAATAAAAGTTAAGAGTATTGGCTCACATAAAGAAAAACACTCACGTCATCCTCTTTATAAGATTGTGTTTAAACAACAGCAGTCGGTCTCAGTCTTCCTCAAATCCGCTGCAATAAAGAGAGAAGCAGGAGGTCCTTCCTGCCAGCACCAGTTACTGTTTAATTTAAAGCCTGCGATGAAAGCTTGAACGGAAAAGAAACTGCAACAATATCACTTCAATTTGGGATGAAGAAAATAGTTTTTCACTTCATTTCATCATGTCAGCGTCACCAAAACAAATGTGTGTGGTTATTAATAGTGAGACGGCTGTTTTTCCTGTTGGGTAAAGTTCACGTATGCTAGCTCCAAATGCATAGATTCTTCTAATTTCAAACATAAAGTGGTACAGATCATGTATAATGATTCTTGCTTTGACCATAAACTCTCAGTACTAACCATTTGTGAGTGAAAGCTCAGAAGCTCAGCTGATTAGTTTGTGTTAATGGAGCCTCACACCATCAATATGTACAGTCACACAAAAACTAGGATTAGTCCTTTCTGCCAACCCTTGCTCCCAATTTCAATAAGACGACTGGTCTGTGTAACCAGAACCTTATTTTCTGTTTAGATAAGAAAGTTAGACTTGACTTTTTCCCTACTGTAAATATAAAATATTATGACAATATAATTTCTTATATATCACCTTAACCAGGTTGCTTGTAAGTAAATGTCGATCTTGGTTCTTCCACTTAATGTATCAAAGCCAATCCTCAAAGAAGGCTTTCTGTAAAAAAAAAAAAGAAAAATCTTGTCATCAACTATTTGCCATAACTGGTTTATGCGCTCATGTGTCAATAGACTAAATTATATTTGGCTGTAATATTTGGTTGGAAGAATGATTATGAATCCTACAAACCACACTGGACAACAGCTTGCCAACAGTTTTTCAATACTGACCAGTACTGAGTGCAATAAATTATATTTGTCCAAGTTTGAGACTCTATTATTAAGATATTTGGGAATATACTTTGCCTCTGATAGTATGAGGACCTATCTCAGCTGTCATTGAGTAGCCAGTTTTAAATGTTGTTGATGTTAAAAGGGGGTCATTCTGTATTCCCTCACATAAACAAACATATCATAACAATACAGTTTTATACTAAAATGATAAGATATATGCAGGTAGCAGATTTGACTCCTATCTCTCCTAAAGAGGTGTCACATGACCGTCCCACAGGCTTTTGTAGACCTTTGCGCTATTGTAAGCACATCTTTCTAAGAATAATAGGTTATTATCTTAGAGTGGAGCACAGGAACCTCCTCTACACAGCAGACGTGTCATTTGGCTGCTAGCCGGCTGATTTGTTTTGTCCACTGGGAAAGATGCTATGCCTTCTTCGTAAAAGTTGTGAAATGTTTTTTTTACCGTCCACTGGTTTTTACTGGCCTGAATAAATGTCATCTGAGTGTCAAGTTTTCGGCTCTTTTGGAAAACATAAAATCCATAAAAGCAACTCGGGAGAGGAGTGAGTCTCAAATGGTATCGTTACAGCTTTTGGAAACCTTTTTTTGTGTTCGGCCTTGGTTGACTTGTCTTTTCTCGCCTACTTTTTGCCAGCGGTGCTCTTTAGTCTGACACTTCGAGTCATTTTTCATTCCCTTTTTACTTCACTTCGCGGTTGCTGTGCAGTGTGGTGTCAGCAACACAGGTTTAGGATCTCGGCTCAGGTGTGACAACGCGCTCCCGAGGAGAACGTGCTTTCAACTGAACCTAGCTATCACAGTTTGTAATCTGGACTGAAACAGGACCGAAGGCCCTGGTTTGTCACTTCAAAGAAAAAAAACAAAAGTCGAGCCCTCAAGTCTGTGAATTAACATTAGGTGACAAATTAGCATCTTTTTTTTTATATTGAATGAATATGTACAAAGATGAATTATGCATAGTAGAGTACACAATGAAAAAGCAGGAACAAAGACATCGGTTCTTGTGGGGAGAGGGAACGTCTAATTGGGTCCACGCTGCGTCCTGCTGCCGATGGGGACTGGGAGAAGATTAAAAAGAGGAGCAGCGTAACGAGCCGAGCGCTGGAGGCTTTTCATCTGGCCCTGGCTCGCTCTTCTGTCTCCATCCGACTCTCCACTTGTCCGGGCGCGCACACCCACACAAATGCAAGGAGACACCGTTCCCTGGCAACCTTCGGGGTGGGAGCTCAGACTGGCTGCGGAGAGTTCGAAGGTAAGGGAGGGGGGGTGAAGGTAAAGACACATCTGTCTGTCAGCCTTAATGAGGCCGTGAGGCTCAGAAGGTCTCGAGGCAGGACCAGAGGAGGAGAAAAAGTGTCAGGAATTCGAAAAAAGAGCCCCGGACCGACCCAATAACTGAGGATGACGCCGTAGTTAACTCATTGACTGCCAGCCATTTTCAGAACAGAGAGTCCCATACTGCCAGAGTTTTTTGAGCATTTTAACTGATTTTTCAAGAGCCACAGAATAGTTTGTGCTATGACTATGTTAACACCGAACACACCAAAAGAAAGAGTAGACTCTCTTCTTTCATCAGGAAATTTTTTTTTGTTTCTACCTTATTCCGTTCTTCCTCGACTTGTGTCTCACCGGCGGCGCCATTTTTCGCATAGCGAACCATTGCGTTTTTCTTATTTGCCTACAATCTATGCTCATCTCCCATCAAAAGTGGCACTGCTCCCTAGAGGGTCAATTTGTTAGTACATACTCCGTCTAGAAGCCGTTATTTACGGACAATCTTTAGCGGATCGTCCCCCAAGCCACTCGCGTTGAAAAACATAAAAGACGTCTATAGACGTCTTTGGCAGCCAATGAGTTAAGTAACAACCATGCTGTTTGGATACTCTGCTGCTTTTCGGTTTGTAGGTGGTAAGAGCTCCGTAACTGGAAAATCACAAGGAGCCAAACAGATGAGGGGATGAAGAAAGCAAAAAAAAAAAAAAACTGGATCGAGCAAAGCTAACAAGTGATTTTCGTGACAAAGAGCCTGCAAGCGGACACAAAACAGCCTTTTGCCGTCAAATCGAGTCTGCCTCCAAAGGACCAAAAATGACTATTACCCAAGATAGAAATGAGTGTGTGTGATTAAAGTGCTGAAATCATCTGACATCCCAGTCACAAAAGCTATCTTCAGCTTCTTCTCCCCCCCCTAAGACTCTATTCCTGAAGGAATCCAGATGTAGGCCCAGCATACTCTGACAATTGTGTTACCGTGCCATTTCTTTTTTTAGACATTCACCTCGACTGGATGCCTAATTAAAATCTGCCTGTGACAGAACATGCGGCTTGTGATTAGCTCGCGGCCCGCGGAGTGTCTTAACAGATCTTTAAATTTTCTCAAGTAACGGGCGGTGTGTGACTGACTGCTTCCCTACTCGGTATTCTCTGGAAGAACGCTGCTAAGAGAAATCTTCAAAGCAGGGCATGAAAACTGAATTAAACTCCCGCTATTGTGCTAGAATAACGTCAGTGGGCAGGAGTAGAAGGAGGTATTCTGAAAGAAAATCTAAAAGAAAAGAAGGTTTTGTGAATGTCACGTGGTACAATTCTAGATGAAACGGATAGGTGGATGCTCTTTGGAGGAACAGAAGCTTCTTTTTTTCAGGATTGCAAGGGATAAATAAAAAAACGAAAGCTCTTTTTCCTCAACCTTGTTGTCTTTTCCATTCTTTTTATAGAGGTGTTTGTTTTTTCCAATTGTGCGGGCGCTGATGTTTCCTTCAGGAGTTCGGCGGTAACAAGTGGGAGAATGGGAGAGTTGGCCAAACACGATTTTAATAAGTGTGAATATCCTGAGGAATGTTTTATGGGCCCAAGAAGAGAGAGGGCGGGCGGTTTCCAGAGAGCGGTGGCTGTGCCTCAGGCAAAATGCGACAGCTCAGCCTGAAATGATGCCGTAACACCTGGGACTTACGTCCAGCTCTGTCGGAGGGGAATAGTCACACTGCTTTCCGTAATGCTCGATTAGCGCCAAGCTCAATTTAAGAAGCGATTACCCAAGCTTAGCCTTAAGTTTGGAGGTATCAGATAGAGCATCCCTCACCCCAGACGGCACAATAAAAAGCTCAGCATGACCGCCGGGAATTGACTGTTATTCAGAGTGTTTATGTTTTTTTTTAGGGCTAAAGGACGCTACAGGCAGTATGACGCAAGTAGGTTTCTCCCTACAAATGGCTTAGGAATACAAAATACACATAACTAAAGCAAAAACAGATTTAGGATGATATTTGGTGACCTTTAGAGGGTTCAGAAAACTACCTTTTGATCAAGAGAAAGACAAATTATGTCCTTGGTGACGAAAGTAGGATAGTTGTTATCCAGCTCCAACCCTGTCGCTCTTAGAGAAAAGATGTACGGGCCAAAACTTACACTTATTTGTGGTGATGATTTAGCTTTGAGAGTTCATTAAGTATTAAAGTTTGGTATTAGTCTCTGTGTACAGCTACATTTACACTGGATGTTTGAGACAAATCTCTTTGGAAAAAAAAGATAGGCTCATCCATGCTCTTCATTTTAAAAAAAAAAATCAAAGTTCAGTTTAATGTGGAAATTGATGTGGAGATGAAGAGTTAGGGCAAATTGTCAGGCAAGGCAGGAAGAAAAAAATGGAGCTGCAGCTCCAGAGTTCCATCTTGTCATGTTTTGGGAGATTCTCTGTCTCCGAATGTCCGCAGCCTGTGGTTTGAAAGCCATTACGAAATTAAAAGTGTCTGCTTGAAGCCTGGTCTCGCTTCCAGTGCACCACACACGCACCAAGGTTCTGAAAACCCTCAATATAATTCCCTCTGCCCTCAAAATAAGTGGATCACAGCTAAATTTTCATTGCTGTCGTAGATCAACCAGAATATAAAGAGAGGGCTTGTTGAATATGTTCTGACAGCATGTGATATTTGTAGGGTGTTTTTTTTTTTCTATCTTTAAACACCAACACCACCCTCAGTGTGGCCCAGTGGTTTTGTCGGTCAATATACACACTAATCACGATGCCATCTGACCCAAGCTACTTCTCTGTCTCTTTCTCAACTAGGTTATTTTTTTTACCCCCCCAAAAAATTCTATAGAAGACAGTGGTTTCAGCATTTAAAATGTCACTGCACCAAAATGAAAGGTCAAAACTTTTTATCTGTGAAAAGTCCCAACATGCTACCTACGTCGTACGGGTAGTAGTCGCTGGTCCCAGAGATACCTAACGATGGCTGCCCGTGTAAAGGTCAGAATTTTAAAGTTAAATTTGTTGCCAGACACGCGCTCAAGCAGGTCCGACGACACTGAGGCACCCTCGCTAATCTTTCAGTGGACAGATTTTAATACCGACTCCTCAAACTGCACCGTGCCTTGACACCTGAATTTTTTGTTCGAGGTGGTTAGGAGCATGTTAATTATCCGCTGCATAAGCTACCAATTTACTTTAATGCGGTGGAAATTGAAAGTAACGCGAACTAATCGGCTAATCAGTTAAATTATTTCAGTTAAGGGTATCCTCCACTGCTTTACAGGGTCCTTGAACTAAATATGCAACTGAGAGGACCTCTCCTGCTAAGTAACGAGTCCCAATGCACAACTCGGATTAATAGTCTATTTATACGACAGAGACCATCGATAGCACGGTCACACTCCAAGTATTCTCGGATTTCTTTGCTCTTGTTGTACACAATGAATGAGAATAGTATCATTTAGTTTAACTGATCGTTCTTTATCTGCTAGAAAACGTAACATAAGATGTTTGGTTACCTGTTGAATAGGCTATATGTTTCATTTGAATCATTTATGAGGAGAGAAAATGAAAATAAAAACCAAAACAGGAGGTTTGTGGGGTCATTTTATCTAAAGACCTGGATCATTTCCACATTATGTCGTTTGTAACTAGCAGGAGAATAGCAGGATTTCTGTTTTGCTATGCTGTTCTGTTACATGGGAAATGGACAGCGTCTTGATTTTAAGACAATAGCCCGGTTTGGGCTGCAATAATTACCCAGTATTTGTCTTGTGGGACTGCCTAAGCCAGGCAGGGGCTGAAAGTTTGGGATAAAGCTTTAAGCAAGTCCTGGACAGGTTGCGAGTCCATCATAGAGCCAAATGGAAACAAAAACCAGCTCACACTCTCTCATGGTCAATATAGAGACCCCGATTCCTTTCTCTGAGCGTTGATATTTTTCAGGCCACATCAAATAAATCATGAGACGGCCAAAAAAGTCATTTTCCAAACTGTCTTTTACTTTCGATCGTCTGATACATTCAAGGCTGCGCGGCTAGTGCCGTTTTCAGTAAATAAATAAATGCAAAAATCTCCAAATTATTCTCAATCTTTGGTTACATATTAATAGGATATTAGGCATTCGCTATCTACTATTCCACATGAGATGCAATGCAAACCAAGTCAGAAAAGACAGATTGTAAAAACCTAAAGAATCATATATGTAAAAATATGTAGAATAGCAATCTAAAATCTAATAAATCTAAAAGGTAAGTGAACGAAGCAGCCAATTAGCCACACTGGCTCGTGGTGGTCATGGCTTTGAGTGAATCATGTTATTATAACATTTTATAAGGAAAAAAATCTGTACACTTTTGTATGGATCCAGTTTCCTTCCATATTCATAAAAAAAAGATTGCTTTATTTAAGCAAATGCAAGAGTGAATATTATAACTTTGTTTAGCAGCCTTGAGACCAGATACTTTTGTGGTTCAATGTTCACACTTCTTGTGAAAGCAGGCTGATCCACTTTTTTAGGGATTTTCTGGGTTTGTGACCTCTCAGAACAAGTATCTCTCCCACTGTTGGTCAGGAGATTGCAACAGTAGAGGCGTATAGATTATTGTTGCCATCTGCTGGACAAATATACGCAGTACAACCACACAAATAAGGCATGACAATCAAACGCATCATCTATAAGTACGATAGAAGCTTTCAGGAACAATATTTCTCGCGTGTTTCTTCAAATTACATTTCAATTTCTTGTTTAGTTGAAAAACTACCTGTACAAATGAACATGTATATTGTATAATTTAAAAAATATTTTCATTTATTTGCTATTATTTGGCTAGAGTTCTGTAGCAGATTCAACCAGTTACTTATCAGAGACTATTCATTCAATGCAGCTAAATTTAAACACCCCACAAGTTTCTCTATTATATACATTTACAGTTATAGTAAGATGTCAGTATCTGGGCAAAATCTTAGTTAAAGACTCATCTTTTTCCCCTAGCCTTTGATTCTGTGTGCTGCTGCCCTTTGTAAAGGTCATCCTCATTTCTTTTAGCCGACTGACATTTTACACGGATTAATTGGGGATTAAGTATTTTAAAAATGAATGTATTAGTTATTTTTTCATCCTCACTCAGCTATGATGGGATATTTTTGATAATCTTCGCTGAAACGTGTAACTGAAAATCATTTTGTGGCATTTACAAGTATTCATACAATATCAGGTACTTGTTTGCCATTATTTCTGCTCAGTGGTATATTAGTCAGTCACCTGTTAACAAGAAGGTTCCTAGTTTGAATCCAGCTTTGATCGTTATATGTTAATTGGGTATAAAAGATTAATAGAATGGACTTTTTTCTTGCTACAATTAGAAATTCTGATAAAATGAAGTGGCAAAACTATCCATTCACTACTTTTCTAAATAAAAAAAAATGTAAAAAAAATGGAGCAACTTGCAATGGATGAACCTACTGATCCTACAACCCATCCAGGCTGACATCAGCCAATAGGATAGGTCGCCATTTTCTCACAGGGCTGGATGATGCTCTCCTCAAGCCACTGGAGAGCACCTTTTCTAAAGTGCACCATTGTCCTGCTGGAAGCTGCTACTGTTTGGGATGTGTCTTCACGTTGTTGGTCTTGAGGGAGAAAAATAAACACGGAACATGACACTTGAACCCAGGTCCCTATAACTAACCTATAAAACGGAAAAAAAAACAGCGGGTTGCAGTTGATTCTTAGATCCAGAGGAGAGGAGTCAGACTCCTGTGGTGCGATTAGAGTATATGGGTTAGGTCTGTGCTTGCATCCATATGTTGGGAGAATATTGAGGTGTGGACGATGATAGAAAAATGACCTTTTGTTCAAATTCTTGACCTGTCTGAACCATTTCTAAACTGCAAATTGGACCGCAATAATCTTGAATTTGGGCGTTCTATTGAGAGCAAAGTAACTTTTCAACATTAAGATCCCTGAATGGGGCCAAAAAAAACATGGGAAAAAAAGGGGTGCGCTGACTTCTGTGAGATTCAAATACCAAATGGACCCTTTCAGTTGAAAAACTGCCAGCCCTGGACCTGTGACCCGGCCCGCCGCCCCCCCCTCCTGCCTTTTCCAGAGGACGCCGTTACTCATTCGTGCCGGTCCGGCGAAATGACTGTGTTAGTCCCCCCCCCCCCCCTCCGTGGCCGCCTCCCCGGGCTCTTGACCTTTTCCTGGAGGAGTCCCAGCCTCTTAACCGTGACGATTTAAACATATCGACTGGAGTGAGCCACGCTGTCCATCCCCGTGTGACACCCGTACAGTTGGTCAGTGTTTGAGGCTGTGCCTTTTGGGGCCACGAGAGGGCGCTGAGATCCTCTGGTTAAACTGACTGTGGCGCCCCTGTTCCCTTTCTCTCTGAGCTTGCCCTTGTTTAATTCTGTCTGTTGTTTTTTTTTCATTTCCCTTTCCTCTGCCACTTCTGTTAGTTTGCCTCTCGCTGGTCCTCCTCTCCAAGTCTCCCCTCACGCGAGTCCCTAACTGGAGCGTTTGTCTGTGTGTGTGTGTGTGTGTGTGTGTGTGTGTGTGTGTGTGTGTGCGCGCTCCTGTGAAATGTGTGTACAGTAAAAAAAAAAAAAAGCGTGTGAACACGTGCCTGTTCCGCTCTCTGTTGTGGAACAAATTACACAGCGGCTGGGGAGCCAAATGACTAATCAGTGGTACACAGATTAAAATCCAATTGCTGCAATTTGAAGCCACACAGGAGCGGTACGGGAAATGAACCACTCAGGTGACGGTGTCTTTGCCGCTACCTACACCAGGTGAACCTGAAAGATGTCTGATCTTTTAATTAGTGCGCCCCACCCCCAAGAAACTGTAAATCAAAGACTTTAATATCGCCCACTTCTAGGCTTGACACCTCAATTTTCTGATAACCGATTGAAGAGTAATGTATGATGTGTCCTCTTTCTACATGCAAACGTCACTAAGAGTATGGACTAGTGCATGTCTTGTTCGAGAGTAAATCAGGAAATAGGCTTAAAAATGGAATAAAGTTCAAGCAAACCACACACCAGTGCGGTCTGCCGTAATTCCTCCGGCACGTATCAAAAGTACGAGGGGTGTTAAGAAGATGAAATGGAGTCTTTACGACGGGGCTGGGAGAATGGGATGCAGTGTCTCATCCGCCATAACCACTTATCAACAGCCTAATGTGCCATCGCCAGGGCCCACTGTCTCCAGCCTCGGAAATGGATCCGAAACGGTGCTTGTTTATTCTAAACCACGATTCATTTCTGCTCCCTCAATGGCGCGTTCGGCCGGAGAATGAATTATGTGAACTATGAGCAAGTCCTGGCCGAGCTTCCTCGGGCCCCGTGGGTGAAACCGGCCGACTGACTCATTTTTTTATTACGTATTATCTTTTTTTTTTCCCTTTCTCCGAGCGCGTGCAGGTGCAATATGCACCCGGGCTGAGCGGAGACACAACACCAGCGCCCGCCTGGAATAATCTCAATGGCAAAAAATAATCTCATTCCGTCTGGGAGTGTAAAAATCCTGTTTGCATGGCTGTGGCGTGTGTCTTTGTGCCCGCGTGTCTCATGGCAGGCAGGAGACGTGTCAGCGGGCTGTTGCAGAAACCATAATAATCACGCTGCAACATTTCATTGAGCCTACACCGAAACATGGCATTTGAGCATTTCAAATAGACGTGGCATGTTTGTTTTTTTTTAAAGCTGTCCACACGAAGGGAGAACCCTGTTTGTTTGTAGTTTTTTATAAGAGTGGAAAAGGTTTTTAAACGGCAAACCTTCTAAAACTTTTATCAACCCCTAATGGTTGAGATGAGACGTGAGGTTTTTCTCCATACAGCTGGTAACCATGTCCAAAGGGGTCAGTTTGGAGGCCACTAGGAGACGTGCTCCGTCCGACCAGTCAAGCTCTCTACTATTTCTGCTTTAGGCCCCTCTCCCAAAGTCTGTACTTGTTTAAAGCAGAGGGTTGGAGGGGTTTAATATGGAATGAAATATCAAAAATATTAATATAACCAGCCCTGGACTGTAAATTTAAGCAGGGTTGCCTTGATCCTGGATTCAGACTGTAGTTGGATGAAGGTAAGTCCATATTTGCACCTTAATCCTTCATGTATTTTTTTTAAAAAGACTTTAAGATCCTTAAAAACCACATGTCTCCAGAGGGCTGTGTAAAAACAGATGTCATACCTCATAAAACTTCATTTAGGCTCATAATAAGGCCTGAAAAAAATGAGTATTTAATATATTTAGAAAAGTATGACAGGGTTTTGAGAAGCAAAGTGGGAAAAACACAGAGTGCGTAAAAGCTAAAGGGGATTTGAGGCTAGACGTCGGACGTCTAGAGAGGATTGGTGTGTAGATGACGGATTAATCCACAAACTATACAAACATGGAGACTTTTTGACAAAATTTAGCAACATTTTTATTGTAAAAAAAATCCTGCTTACAAAAAAAAGCTGAGCTGGAACGAAAGAAAGTCCCAAACTTATGGCAAACTAGACACAGTAAGACAAATTAGTAAACTTCAGCAAAACCTCACAGGTACACAACCTTCTCCGATAACAAACAGAATTAGGTGGTCTCAACCTCCCAAATATGAAAAAGGATGCGGAAATTTTAAAATCTGTGGCAGCTCTCAGGGAGAAGAATGTTTAGGATCATTTGGTAGCCCCGTGTATATCTGAAGACCTAAGAACAGCAGCACAAAACTGTTGTGAAACTAAGCTAAAGTCCAGGCCATGACTTATATATACGTTTTTTCCTTTATGCTGAATAAAAGATATTTGAAAAGCCACTTTTGTTCAAGACTTAGCAACCACACACATTTTTCCAAGCTCTCAAGAAATAAGGCGGTTTGCTCATAAGTGAGCTGAGGAGGTGTTTTTACAATCAGGCTTTGGCAGCAACGGATCAATATGATCATCTTTTCATCTCTTTTTTTTGAAGAGGGCTTTTTCTCCATATGTTGGACTTCTCCTGCTGAGTGAAATAACTGACTGGAGGTACCTGTTAATGAGCAGAAATCCCAATTCTCTTCAGTCTGACAAGAGTCCGTTCACACCCCATCCCGCTGAACGGCCCGAAAATTTTCAAGAAAAGTTTCCCGCTGTGCTCCTGTTTCTCGTTCTGTTACATGAGTGAAGCGCAACTAGGACCCAAGACACACCCCACAGCGTGTGAGTGTTTCTCTGGCTGTAAGTGGCACCGGCCGATCCTTAGCGGGAACCTCTGGAATTCTAAAAGACGATGGTCAAGGACTTGTGGAAGTTTCCGTACCAATTGAAGAGAATGCATGTAATGAAGGTGACAACGTAGGCAATGACTTTACGATGGCGCTATTATAGGCTTTAATTTAGTTGTACGGCCATAAGGTACGGCCGCTGTCTGTAAATCATTATATCAGTGGAGCTCGAGGCCTGGTCAAAGAAGCCATTACTCCAGATGGTGCGTTGGGATGAATGTCATAATGATGTTGTCATCCCCCACAGGTCTTTTCCTGCCTCTGCTCTCCTCCTCCTGACTTATACTCATGGCTACCCATTAAGCCGCCTTTTATTTTTTTAATTCTCCACTGCGGGCCGTCTTCACCCATAGCAAAAGGAAAATGAAAAACACGTCATTAGAGTTGTCTTTAAACTGCTTTTTGGAGATTCGGAGAAAAAGCTCCTCGCAAACCCTCGGCCGGTTCGGTTTTCCGTCGGGGGCCGAGGCCATTTTCGGAACCCTTTCCCTCTCCTTTGACCGGATTCCTAAATTTGCTCGTCCATTAGCGGGCTAGGACGGACTTGCCTGAGCTTTTAACAAGGCAGCGTCTTCATTGTCATGCTCTGGTGAGCTTCAAAACACGCAACCTGCTTTTGTGTCTTTATTGTGAGCGAGGCCGTAATGGAGGTCTTCTATCTGTCTGCAGTTGGCAAAAAAAAAAAAAAAAGGAAGGGATTGACATGAAGAATATTTTAGGGAAGTTGTAGTGGCAAATACAGTGGGGGAAAAAAGTATTTGACCCCTTGCTGATTTTGTAGATTTGCCCACTTACAAAGAATGCAACGATCTATAACTTTAATCATATGTACATTCTAACAGTGAAAGGCAGAATCCCAAAGAAAATTCCAGAAAATCACACCATATGAATTTATAAAAATTGATAACCATCTGATGAGGAAAAATAAGCATTCTTTGCAAGTGGGCAAACCTGCAAAATCAGCAAGAGGTCAAACACATATTTCCCCCACTGTATGTGGCATTGTGCGAGGAAGGCGGTCTCAGAGCCGAACATGTGTGCGTTTGTACGCAGTTATGTCCCAGTTATCTACCACACATAATTGATGTGGACAGGCTTGACTGAAATCTCTGTGACAGCGACAGGCGCGCCGTGCGCTCGCCGTTGATGGATGCCCATGTCAGTCGTTCTGACCCACCCACCCTCTTCGTCCGCACGTCTCCCTCGCACACACACACACACACACGCACTCGCACAAACTAGCTATGAGTCCTTTTTCAACGGGGCACAAAAGGAGCAGTCCACTCACACGCCATCACCAGCTGTGCCGTGGCAGAACAGTGCTCAGAGGGCTGAGATGGGGGGGGGAGTAAGAAAAGCTTTAAAGGGAGGAGGCGTTAGGAGCGAACTTTTGAACAGGAGGGAGGATTTGAGATGATTGAATGTGGTGACGGAGGAGGAGGAGACCGGAGGATTGATGGAGAAACGTATAAAAGTTTGTGGGATGAGGAGTTGGAGCCCCTGGCAGGCGGGCCATGCTTTTTTTTATTTTTATTTAGATGAGTATAAGCACAAGGAGTTGGTGGTGTGTGTGTGGTGTGTGTGTGTGTGCTGCTGCTTAGCATTCCTCCTCTCCCCGGGCTCGCTCCAACTTAACAGCTGGCTCAGCAGAGAACACACAGACGTTAAAGTGGTTTGATTAATTTAGGATGCGATGAGCTCCTCTGGTCAATACGCTCATACACATGTACTCCCACACAAGCAGACGTCGGCATCTGAATGCAGGAGGCAGAAGATGGAATATGGCCTTTGAAATGAGACTTTTCTTTATGCGCTCTTCGTCAGCTCTCACGTCCAGATCTTAAAAAAAAAAATTGAAAAAACTTCAGTTGGGGTTAATCAAAGTGTCAGACACTGTCTAGTTGAGGCGATTTCTTTTGGTAATTTCAAAGTCAAAATGCATACATTCACATATATTTATATATATGTGTGTGTGTGTGTGTGTGTGTAAAGGCATATATCTCTACCTATCTCTAATTCTAATGACAACATTGTCCGTAACCTTCTAGATACTTAACCCAGTTCAAATGTGTTCCTCACTGCATTTCCTGTTCAAATTTTGACCATTTAAGAGCACGCTGTCAGCTGGGATAAGCTCCTCCCCCTCCGCAACCCCGTTGGGAATAAGTGGTATAGAATATGGATGGATAGAAGGAAGTTCAAACTTTTCTCTTTCTGGCTTGATTACCAGGCGATAAAAGCTGCTTCTTGTGAGTCTAAATTAAAACATGAAATATTCTCTCTACGTGCAAAAATAATAAAAGTGGTTAGTATAGTTTGTTAACCCTGTGATGCCTGACACTTTTTGCCTAATTTTATGGTAAAAACTTTGCTCAAAATCCTATTGTACACAATCAGGTACACCTGATAACAGGGGGCAGAAGACTACACAAAAAATCATCTTGACTTATCTCATAGTAATAAATTATTAATATTAAAAATGTATTTCTGTTTTTTTTTTTAGCATATTTTGTTAAAAGGCCAAATAAGGAATTCAAACCAAAAAAAAGTAATTTTCTCTTTTGTTTTATTCTTTGATCAGGCTTTAAAGGGTTAAGGGAGTAGATTAAATGAAGTACAATCCTAGAAACACACCACCAATAAATAAGCTGCCACGGTGGAACAATATCATACAACTGTATACAAAAATGGGCATTTGGGGTTATCCCCTCCCCAACTTTAAAACGAATATCGTTCTAGTTTACATATCAGAATGAGCATACAGTGAATGGAAGAATTCTTCAAGCCTAGACTTAAAAAGTTTGCTGTGTTTTTGGCCTTGCTTATCCTTTAAGATTTGAGACAGAACTGAGGTTTAGCTGACCTGCATCGCGCCTGTTGCCTGTCACTGCAGCCCAGCGCTTCAAACCCTCCTCGTTCAAAAGGGAAATGAGAAAGAATCGCCAGAAAATGGTGGGGACGGCGGTCAGCGCCGAGCGAACTGGGCCCCACTGCAGGCCGGCGTGGCGTTTGTTGGCCATCTGTTGTACGAGATTATTTCAGACGAGGATCGGCACAGGATGTCACCTTTTTTGGAGCCGCTCGGGGGGGGCGGGGGGTGGGACGCTGAGGTGAATCTCTCAAGACAACATGAAGACATTTTCCGCTGACATCTGCCAACATCTCAATGTGTTTACCCTTCAATGCATTCTCTTGGATAAAGCCATACTTTAATTAAATTAGTCTGCTTAGAACATTTCCTTCACTCTGTGTTTTCAACGGGATTTCTATTCTAAATCCCAATTTGCCGTCATGTACAATCAAGCAGCTTTTATGTGGACTCCGTTCCTCTTTCTTCCTCCTTTAAAGGCAAAGTTAATGTTATTTCTTCTTATCATTTGATTTAGGCACATGATTAAGATATTATGTTCTAAATGTTACTTTGCATATTTTATGTACAGCTACACTCATACATATATGTATGAGGAGTATAAATGATGAATGAAAATGGTCTAAGGCCATTTCTAACAACTTGTGCTATGAATGTAAATACAGAGATTTAATTCCTTTCTTTTTTCCTCTCTTTTTGAGAAATTAGCATCTATATAGGAGCATAGTTTTAATCACTAGCTGCAAAATATACTTAGATCTGGCATTATCTCCTTACCATGGGGAAAAATCTATCTATCTATCTATCTATCTATCTATCTATCTATCTATCTATC
>CAJRST010012224.1:9202985-9219099 GCA_907169785.1 Menidia menidia | reverse complement strand
ATCTATCTATCTATCTATCTATCTATCTATCTATCTATCTATCTATCTATCTATCTATCTATCTATCAAGTCATTTTTCATACCTACATTTGGGCTTTTTAATTTACATTGAACTGATTTGGAAACTGAATTGAATCCCAGCCTTGTGAATTGTAGTTGAATGGACAATAAATCAGCAGTAGGACATAGAAGTGACTGCGCATTTCTAAATCCACAAGAAATATAAAGTTCCACCATTTACAGTAAAGCCATATATTGCTGTACGGAGAAATCCAGGCTGCGACCTAAACTGTGAAGATGAAACGAGCCTCATGAGGGCAGAGTGAGGAGCTGGTTTGCTGGAGCCCACCACAAAACTACGCGAAGCCTATTGTGGCTGCGAAAAGAAAAGCGAGCAGTTCCATCAGCATGAACACCTGTTGTTCAGCAGTTTGGTTTTTTATCCATTTCAGGGACATATTTCTCCAAATGAAAGCTGCTCTCTTTGTTCTCGTAACGCAGTTTTCGGAGCTGACTCAGAACTCAAGCTTTTCGATGAAGTTCAGGACGTTGAGGGGTTGATGGAAGGCTGGATTCTTAGCAATCTGTTGGTTTCCTTGGTGAGGAAACTTTTTTTTAGATAGCCTCTGTATAATTTGCACTAATTTGGAATATGATGAACTGGAATTGATTGGATTATGATTGAATTACAAAGAATTGGATTCTAATTAGCATGAATTGAGAAGTATGTTTGATGTGTCTCACTATGATGTTTGTTGTCATTTAGTGCTATATAAATAATATTGGATAGCACTGAGTTAAAATTAATCTTTTTCTGATTCGCTTAATTGCTGTTTACCCATCTCGGTTATTTTCATCATGGATTATTACGTTTTGGGTGCAAGCTGATAAGAAATAATCTGACTCCTGACCTCTATTTGCTTCATAAAGTAAAAAAACTGAGGCGGTCGGCCTTTGTCAGACTGGCCTGGGTCACGGTGCGAGGATGAAGTGGCACGTGTTCCTTTAAATTGAAACAAAAGCGGAATGCAGCTGAAAACGCCAGTTCGAGCGGTACCTTCTGCCACAAAATACAAAACACCACCCAGGGAGTCACACCTCCAGCCAAGGTTAGAGTGACACACCAGCTGCATGCTAATGACTGGAAAGCAGACTCCCTGTCTGCGGGTGATGAATGAGCGTCACGTCAACAGTGAAGGAGAAGATGAGGAGGAGGAGGAGGAGGAAGAGGAGGAGGAGGAGGAGGAAGGTAAAGTTTGGCTCCAGAGACGTTGCCCACAGGAGGCTTAGGCACAGACCTCAGGAAGCCCTAACCCTTTCACTCTGCCATCTGTGGCTCAGGGTTGTGTGTGTTTGTGTGTGTGTGTGTATGTGTGTGTGTGTGTGTGTGTGTAGGAATGCGTACGTCAAACCACGAGAGTTATTTAAACTTTTTATTTTTTCAAATCGCACGCCATTGAGAAAGGTTTCTGGGCTCCGAGCGATATTGTGCCGTGATTTAACTTTTTAAAATATTTTTTGGGTCTACACGCAACTCCATAAACACGCGCAGACACACAGGAGCTCAGCGGCTCTATCACCTCCTGCACCTCCGCCGAGCGGAACAGATGGGAGAACAGGAGAGAGGGTTCCCACGTCCGCTCCTCCGCTCGGTCCAAACTCACCCCGTTGCATCCCAGCCCACCTCGACCCTGCCAGAATCATCGTGACTCAGCCAAACACACACACACACACACACACACACACCTCTGCTTGGACTCACACAGTGCTGCAGAAATGTGCCACATTATTTTGCACACAATCACAGTTAAAGATGCATTTGTTCTGAAACCAGTTCAGTCATTTGCACTCAAAAACACACACCAGCTCATATATATACGTCTAAATATACAATCACACATACAGACGTTAGGTACTTTGGCTCTCTGATGGTCCAGATTGACATCAGTGAGCCAAATGATGATGAGGTAATCAAACTGCAGTTAGCGGTAAACATCTCTCATCTTTCTCCCAGTTTCGTTCCCAGAATCTGCTCCTAAAATGCAGCTTGTGAATAAAATCCAAAGGATGGACATTTGTTACGGTCGAAAGATATCAGCAGTGCTTTTCAAGCCATGTGTGTTTCTTCTTTCTTTGTTAACAGAAAGTATAGAGCTAAACCATAACTTGGACCCTATGAGATCTGTTCTTTTTTAATAATCTTTTATGAGTAGTGAATTGGACTCAGCATGAGAAGAAAAAATGTCCTCCCTGGCAGTGCAAAACTTTGTTTTTTTTAGAATTGTTTTGACATTGACAGAGATTTTCAGGATCAATTTGGTTCTGACCTTCTCTTTTTTTACCGTGGGTGGATGTACCCCTTTGAAAGTGGGAGCCCACTGCCGAGCAGGATCTCTGCTGGGCATGTGTCCTGGGTGGAAATGCTTTAGACAGGGTGTGGGGTAGCTATTGTCTGGAAGCAGCATGTGATATAGAGCTCAAACAGATGATTGTTGGATGTGACTCCATGTTTGAAGTATTCCATTGATAATTTTTATTCTCAGTTAATCAAGTTACTGGATAAGGAATACTGTAATTTGAAAGAGAAAAAAGACAGGTACCATTCTTCCAAAACTATAAGCAAAGTGGCTTTTTAGAAAATATAAAGGACCAAAACAAAGAAATTGCTTTACCACTAAGCCCAAGACTTAGATACCTCATGTTCTCCACTAGCATCCTTCTCAATTAACAAACCTACTGATTTACATTGATATGCTAAAATGAAATATTTTGTCCGACAAATTGGATCCTACATATGAACTTGTTGCTTTCTACTGTGATGCTTTAGCATCAACAGTGTTCTGTTGTGGTAAGTCAGTTAGTTTTCACAACGCACGCCATATTTCCTGTTTGCACAACCGTATTAAACTATCTGCAATTGCAGACCATGCAATGACCACCTTTGTTACCACAGAGTAGAACAGACTGTATATTAGTGTGTGAACTAAATCCAGGTGAAAAGTTAGCATCAAGGATTGGAATTACTCGATTTATTGTTTTAGCCCCAATATGAGACAGAAATCTGTACGTAGAGTTAGCCTTTTTTACATCAACTCTATTGTGAATACGAGAACAGGCCATGAATTGGCTTTATATGAAGACTGAATTAGTCTGAACACACACCTACCATTGCAGTGAGTGTGTGGAAAGCAGCAAATAAGTCAAAAGAAAGGTCCAGCTGTCACACACACATTTGAACATATGTATTTCCTGACATGCTCACATGTTGTCCAAGCTTCTGGTGATGTGGAGATTCTTACAAAGAGCAGGGTGGGAAATGTCTACTAAAGGTACTTAGCAAATGTTTCAAAAGTTTCCTTTTAACTCACCAAACTAGAAATTTCGACTCCAGCTTGTTGCCATATAAAGAACAGATATGCAAAAGGACAAAGTTCCTCAAAGGTTTATGACAATGTTTGAAGGTGGAAGAGATAGAGGGTTCTTTTTTTTGTTTTGGTTTCATTTACAGCTCCAGTCAGCTGTGAAAACATTCATATTTATTGGTCATGTTTGGTAGATTATAGGTTTAGACACTAAAACAAGCAGTTGGCACTTCATAAAAAAAAAAATTCGCTGAAATGAAAATTGCTTTTGAATGCAAACATTTTGGGAATTTGCATAAAAGTATTTATTCTGTAATGCCACCCTGCCAAATTTGATCTTTATGTCAAAGTTATATTTGTTTTCTCCTTCTTTTGGTGTCTTTTAATGAAAAAAATAATGAAAAAAAACTAGACAGAAGTGCTGTGACACTTAAGCTCGCCTTGACACATAAACACTGGACACCTTCCAGAGAATGTGCTAAAAATCCGGACTTTTCTCCACAGTTTCTGTTCGCATATGTCCTTCACAGCGGGAGATTTTCTGACTTGCTCGTACAACATGAAGCAAAGCAAACCGTCTGTATAGAGAGCAGAGGAAGCAGGACATGACGCAAAGAATAAGATGAGAAATTCACGGTTTCTTTTACACCTTGTGGGGAATGTTAGATGATGGCTACTTTGTTTGTTCTATACTAAATGTGCTTAAGAGTGATATGTCTACAATGAGATTTGTGGCTTTGTTCTCTGTGTCTTAACCCTAAGATAACCCTGAGTTTTGGTAATAAGGCTCTACAAGAAGTCCAGAGAGGACCTGATCTTTCTGTTCCTTTTCATCCCTCCAGAACATTTTCAGCGTTGTAATTGTTAGGAAGAAACTCAGAGACCAATCCATTTGTCTCTTAAGTACCTCCTACAAATTCAGACTCCTGGGAGTCCCTCGCACCATTTTTTCTCATTTTTGAAAAGTAAGTTGAATAGTTTGCCAATTCTAGCTCACATCCCAGTAGCTTTAGGCCAGTTAGTAGCCTCCTGGAGTCTCTCTGTGCTGCCTCTATTACAGCCTGGTTGGATTGCGCCATGGCTGGAGGTTTGAAGAGCGCAGTGTCATAAATTACTTGGATGGGGTATGTTGTGTGGCGAAGCTCTGCTTGCCAGCCGTCAGTCTACATGCGTTGCCTTTCTACTGTATTTTCCCGCCTTATCCGCAACCCCCGCTGCCCCATTCCGGCCATC
The DNA here is from genome assembly GCA_907169785.1 of Menidia menidia. Classification (NCBI taxonomy): domain Eukaryota; kingdom Metazoa; phylum Chordata; class Actinopteri; order Atheriniformes; family Atherinopsidae; genus Menidia; species Menidia menidia. Next base: position 9,214,504 of record CAJRST010012224.1, on the reverse strand, counting down.
CAGCTTCTTCTCTCTTCTTCATTGCCCCAGGCCTCTTGAAACAGCGAAAGCTTGATCTCCCTCTTGCCAATGCTCCCAGCATAACCTTGCGCCTCACCTTGTTTGTCTCTAGCTCCCAAGTGGCACTCTGTTTCCTGCCAGAGCAGATCTCAATGCTGGCAGTTGTGACTTTGGGGTCATTGGAGTCTTTATAATGCAGTTAGTCTGTAGCACTGGAGTATCAGCGACCTTGAACTCTTCCATAATGCGGTCATATGGAAAATGCTAGATGTTGTTTCTTCCCGTACAGAGCCGCAATGCTTACGGCTGTAGGGTATCTACCTATCCTCCACTGCACGGTCTCCGCTGCCCCTAGGAATGTAAGACGAGCCAGTTTCAGTATACTTATTCTTTGGCTGCAAGTTAGTAACCATAGGAGACTAAATAGTTCCCCTCAAGCTTTTCAAGATTCAATGAAATGGGTGCAGATTGTTTCTCAAACACACTCAGTGCGGATTATGTTATAATTTCAAATTACAAGTGTGTAAATGGGCCTGGTCTTTAGCACTGTTGCCTTACAGTTCCCGGTTCGAACGCCTGCTGGGGCCATCCTCTGTGGAGTGGGCATTGACATATTTTGGTGGTACTTTGGCTTTTTCCCAGAGTCCCAAAACATGTACCGTAGGTTCATTATTATGATTATGATTATAAATCTACCCCAGGTCTGACTGTGTAGAGTTGTCTTTTCTGTACGGATGGTTATATAGATGTACATGTTGTAGTTTTTTTACAATTAAGAAACAATGGATATAGTCCCACACTCACTGAAGGGTAAAACAACTCGTACCCAGTGGCTCTCAGTCATGTCAGTCAGGTGACTAGTTTTGAATTTACTTTGCTTGCAAAAAAACGAAACGTAGTAATAGCGATCAAGCATATGATCATACCATCTAAGGTGCAGTCAGTACAGCTAATTGGCTGGAGAAACCCTTTCGCACCAATAAAAACTCTTGGATTGCTTCTCTTGTGACTAATGAGGATGTAAAAGGATGAAAGAGTTCAAGTGGCAGGTTAGAACAAATAAACAGAGTGGAGATTATCACTTAAAAGATTTATAAAAAACATTTCTTTGGCCTTGTTTTACTCACTTCAATTTTATGGATAAGGGTTTTTTATATTAGATTTTGACTTGTCGGAGCAATAAAATCACAGATGTCACAAAGAAGATTAACATCTACACAATGCTCTTCGCGGTATTCAGTTCTTCACACCCAGGAGAATTGTTTGCTCGCTGTTAAGAGCAAAAGGGCATCGTCGTATCTCCGAATCAATGGGTGTTTCATGTGAAATACCTGTGTTCCCTCCAGCTGTTTTTTCTTTTTTTTTTTCTCCTGCCAAGAGGTGAGCGCGAGTCAGAGGGACAGCTGGCGGATGGGCACAGATAGCAACGTTTCGCAGCGCCGGCCTGAGGCGGGCTGGTAATCGATACGGAGCTGGCAAAGGGCCGCGGCTCGGGATAAACAGTGGAGGCTGCTCAGAGGGGCTGGCATTGATGTGTGATTAAAGTCCCGAAAATCCCCCTGCCGCTCGGAACTTGTGAGTGAGATCTCTGACGCCGGGGTAATTGGTCTTAGGAAAATCAATGGATTCAGTGAGTGAGCTAGTCGCACCTTTAGGAGCGGCCGAACGGCACCGAGCACTGACATTTTCACCTGAGGCTGAACTTGGCATATTCGCTCGAATGGGCTAAGGGCATGACCTGATCACTCCTTATACCTTTGGCAAAAAAAAAATAGTGCTCTAGAGGGCAGCTACCATTGTGGAGGCCGAGGTCAAATCCTCTATGTCTATCTCGCAATGCTACCTGTTGAAACATAGACGCGAGTACGATGCCTCGTCTTGCAAAAAGTCAGGTAAGCCAATATAAACGCGTTTTGTTTTCTTTTCTTCTATTACTGTCTTGGAACGGCTGTGTTCCTCTGCGGCATCTTTTAATATGGCGGAAAAGTGTCGCGGAACATAAGCGGTGACAAGTGGAATCCGGGTCGCTAACTTGATTTCTGCCACCTGATCGTCGTCTCCCTCTGCGTTCACCATGACAACCGTCCCCACCGCGTGGCGTAATTTTTTTTAAAAAGGTCAGTGGCGATGTGCGGACACGTCGGCGTACATCTGACTAAATGACAGCTGTGCCTGGGAGCCATCTCCCTCACAGCGCAGGCCAATTAGAGAGGGTCTTGTATCAATCAGAAATCAAATAACACCCCATCACAACGCCTGTCTGATTTTTGATTTTCGCTCTGCCCCCCGGGAGATCCGCCGCTTCTCACCAGATTCCCATCTCCCATCATCCCGCTCCTCGTGGCTTCTCCATCAACGGATGAGTCTTTTCCAACCGCCCTTCCGCGTTCTTAGCAGTGCACGCGCTTTCACAGTCACGGACGCACAGACGCACACACACACAGGGGGCACAGGTAACCAACCCAATTAACACCGTAATGAGGTGGTCCCCAGTTGTAGTCGGACTTACTCTGCATTCACAGCAGGACGCACAGCTCTCATCTCTCTGAATAACACATGCCCATCGCTTCCGCGCGAACAGATGTAGCGGCTGGATTTGTGTCGTCTCAGAGCGAGAAAAGAGACCCACGAATCGGCTCGTTTTAGACGTCAGGTTTGATGTTTTATGTGCACTGCGTTGAGAGTTTGGACTCTTTTCAGTCATTCAGCTCATTTGGCTCAGCGCTGACATTTTGCTTCCAAGCTACTCAGCACTGTGGCTTTTATTGATTTAGCCAAAATGTAGCGTTGACATGGAATCAGTTAAGTGTACACTTATTTTGACAGTACATACATTACATACTAACAATTATCACTTTTATTTTCAACCAATATTTATACATTGTGTTCAGTAAGGGAACATGGATTTAAAAAGATTTAACCACAATGTACAGCAGGCCGGTTAGAGCTTTCTGAACTGTGCTTACTTTGATGACTACAGCATCGAGAAGTGTCCACTTCCTACATCGCTATCACCAATATAGAAACTTTGGAGAGCAACGCGATAATTTTTATATTGAAAGATAATCCAAACTATATCGATATGGACATCCTGAACCACCTACTGTCCTTCAATGCTCTGAGAAAGTGACTTTGGTGTATTGGAAATAACACGGTTTTGAGGCTCACTTCTGATCTTTATTTCCTGCCTTTTATTTACTTTATGGGTGCTCTCAAGAATCTGAAAAGCTGTCTCAGAGAACGTTAGCTCAGCTCTCTCCGAGTTGGTCTTTTTCTCCTTGAATTAGCCACGCAAAGGGGAATCGAGAATAAGTGGGAAGACGCGGCACTTGCCAAGCTATACAAGCTGGCTGGAAAGCCACTGGTCATCTCATGGACCAGCACTAGGCTAGCGTTTTTCTGCTGGCCCCCGTGCATGCGTGCACCCTGTTGCTGCAGGAGCTTCTCCTACAAAGTCACATTTAACAGAGCTTCTCACAGCCTCATTGGGGGTTGAGTGCTTTGGCTCCTTACTTTTTCTTATTTTTATCAACCTGTACAGTGCTAACATTTCCCTAGCTTCTTAGCTGCTAATCGAGCTGCTAATTGTAGCTGCTTCCAACACGTGGATAGTAGCTCTACAGCCCCATCCTACAAGTAGTGCGGATCGGTTCATCCTTTTTCCTCCAAATAGTTATTATATGGCGCGAAAACTGTCTGACCTCGACTTTTTGAGACTTTGGACGTGGCTTTGCAGATTCATATCATGTTTTTCGACACGTATAAAGCGTCGTATGTCACACGGATGTCATGGCATGACTTGCGTTCCATTCTATTTACCAATCAGTGCGCAGTGCTGTGGGAGATAAGTAAATAAATGATCGTTTGTATGTTGAACTCGTGTAACGTCTCATAAGAGAAAAGGGAAACTGTCAGTCAGCTAATGTAGCGAGGAAATGTTTAATCTAGCTCAACTTCTCTGCATATCAGACAGTTATTGAACAAACAAAGTAAGCCGCGACGAGAAGCGCATGAATAATTCTCAAGCGCAGGGCAAATACCAAGCAGAGATGAAAGAAAGAAAAGCAATATTGATCAAAGTCATTTACACTTCACGGAGCCTCCAGTGAAACAGAGTTTGATTGTGTTTGTCCCAGTTTAATAAACCACACTGATTTCCGGATGCGATTATATCGCTAAACACAACAGAGTGCTATTACCACTGCGTTGGCTTTCACTGAAGTCATATCAGTGATATCATAATATTCGAGCGGGATAGAATCTGGCATGGAGGCGAGAAAAGCCAGAAGACTTGAAGTTTTCGGCTCCAGAAGAAAACTTTCAGTCTCTTTCTCATGATCAAAGAGGCAGAGAGACTCAACCTGAGCTTAAAGCTGATCCAGTCGGTCTCTCCTCTGAGTTGAAATACAAGTTTGCCTGGAATAATAATAGCACCTTGATGAGGCTCCGGGCAGCACGCTTGCAGCATCGGGGAAGGCAGGATGATTCATGGCTCTGACAAAAAGTCCTCTTGTTTATGATCGCGCAACATCTGTTGACAGTGAATCACATCTTGTAATCAAGGCTCTTGCAGCCACTTGATCATTTTGTCATTCACATGTGAGACCGCGCGTGTGTGTGTGTGTTTGTATGTGCGTCTTAAGGTGTTTGTCATAGGAGGTTCTGTATCCCTGCAGCTCCCATGCTGGAAGCCACACTAATAGCAGCTCTGTCTCCGTGTGTGTGTGTGTGTGTGTGTGTGTGTGTGCGTGTGTGTGCCGGAGTCATCCGCAGCCAAGAGAGATGAACAAAGCCTTAACTAACCTGAGATTGTGCGCACTCACTGCTGAGGGTCCACGATGGCTGCAGTTCTCCTTCATCAAAGCCAACAAACATCAAGGAGATGTTCAAACATCCCTCTGCCATTAATTAGAGCTCCGCGCAGAGAAGATGATGTCGCACTCTGAATAAATAAAGCGCAAGCGTGACCCTGAAATACGGGAACCCGGCCGTTATCTGTTTGTTTTTGTAGAAAGAGCGTCTCGCTGCTGCCACTTTTAATTGCGAACACAGATTCTGAGTGGATTCGTGGGCAAGCTTTTGTTTTTTTTTTGTTTTTTATGGTTTCAATTTTGACTTTGAAAAACGTTCCTATCCGTCCCTTTCCTGTTTTGGGGTCACTTTTCTGGAATTTCGGCTTTACCGGACGGGGCCTCTGCTGAGACCGGAGGAAGTTTTAAAAAAGGAAGGATCCAAAATGGAGCGGATGAAAATCCACTGTTAGCTTGTGATCCTCCAGACATCCTGTAATACAGAGAGTCATAATTTTTCATGTGTTTTTCTTTCTTTTTTTTTCAGCCCGTGTGTGTGTCCGTCCAATATTGTGTCTCAGTCTGGTTCATAAGCTCCCCGGTTTGAACCACGAGGCCAAAAAAACAGGCAGCCAAATGAGGCTGAGGACGGAATATGCCGGAGCTTGAGCCAGAAAAGCTTCTCCATCAGCTGGACTGAGGGGTGGCGCCAGCCTCCAGCCGGCCTTTCCAGAAGTGATAATCTGCTTCTTTATTTTTTATTTCTTTTCCTTATTAGTTTCGATGACCACCTCTGTGGTGTTTTTCAGTGCTCTGCCCAGAGAAGTGACACCAGGGGACTGACAGAAGCTGCCACGACCACATAAATAACACTCTGACGTTTATCTGTGGGGCCTTTATGCAGCTTTATCAGGAGTCATGGTGAAAAATAAATCCGACTTTGGAAATCTGTTCATGGATACTCTAAATGTTTAACGTCATAATTCATCCCCAGAGAACATTAAGAGCTCCTCGCAGGGAAGTCGTCGAAGTCAGCGAGCGTCCTGAAACACCATGATTAATTGTTCTGGACACAGTAACACTTTCTTTCTTTTTTTAATCCAACTTGAAGGCAAAAGTGTGAAAGATATCATCCTAATTTGGCTCCTTTGCGGGGCCAAACCACAAAGAATAATTTATTTGATTTGATTAACTCTTTCTTTTGGGGGGGGGGTGTTGTTGGTTTTATTGGTTATAGTAATTCTAGCACCTATCTGTAAAAACAATAAGTTCCTTTGAGAGCTTATTGGGTCTTCTTTTGATTTGTCTGTTTAAACATATTATTTAAGATAATAATGGAAAAATGGGCCGCAGCCGTAGCCTAATGGTTACAGCGGGCGGACCATATGCAGAGCCTTTGCTCGCAAGCGGGCGGCCTGGGTTAGAATCCAGCCCATGGCCCTCTCCTGCAGGTCTCCCCCACTCTATCTCTGCCCCCTTTCCTGTCAAGCTACTGTCATTAAAGGCCACTAGAGCCCAAAAAATATTTAAAAAATAAAAAATAAAAAAAAATAATGGAAAAATATTTCATATATTAACTTCTTTGGTTAAAACCAGTCTTTCAAAATGTCTGCAAACCCATCGAAGCCATACCAAAGCAGCAAACTGCTACAATGCAGCTCAAAGTTGAGTTGCTTTTTGAGTTACTTCAGAGACCGTTTTGGGTCTGAAACTTGCACAGGGTCCTCTGCTTGCCACCTCCGCTGTTCTTCTCACAAGCTTTTTGATCTGGCAGTAAGAGGGGGGGGTCTGGCGACCGAAAAAAGATAACCACGGAGAACAGAGTTCATCTCATTTGTAGGGAGTAAAGCGTAAAGAAGGCATGAAATATTCAGAGTGGTTAATGTCCAATTCACCACTTGATACGGAACTAATTTGCTTCCTGCTAAATTGCTTGTCAGCTTTTTTTCCCTTTTTTTCCTACTGTAAAGGGGGCATATCACTTCCAGTACACAGTTGAAAAAGACTATAATAGCTATGTATATAACTATATATATATACATGTGTGTGTGTGTGCGTGTCTGTGTGTGTGTGTGATAGATTCCCCATATTTGTATGTCCGTGTGGATGTTTATATGTATACAACTAACTAATGTGAAAAAACATTTTGTGAAGACAAAATTTGATTTGATGTGGAACAGCTACGATGTGGACAAAAATATTACAATATACCACAACCACAGGATATCACCCGCAGCATTTTTGGTTCCAGAGCATAACTCTCTTTCGCTGTATACGCTAAAGCCAGGATGGGTACCATGCTCGGCTCAGCTGTTTCTATCTAAAAAACCTACTTTTGCTGCTTTCTGGGCAACATCGATCATCTTGGGCCTTTTTGAACCCGAGGGGTTTTTACCTTTAAACGCCGAGGAAACCGCCTCCACCTCATCGGCGTCAACACCAGGCACAGATTAGAACGAGAGAGTGAAAATTACTTTTATTCAGGTCCAAATAGCGCACGGTTGTGAGACAGTTCTGTCTTTTCCGTGGATTCTGACCGGCTCCACGGCTCCAGGTTATCAGTAAAGCATCAGTAAAGCAGCAGCCGATCGTGACTGAAGTCAAAGTAGTACTTCTGGAACTCTGCAATTTATCCTCTGAGGTTTGTGTTTAGACATGAGGAACCCCTCAGGCAGAGGTTTGTTTTGTTCAACGGGGAATACAGTGAGACTGTACACCATGATGAAAGTGTGTCACACACACACACACACAGCAGGGCAACCACGGTGATAAAAGATCACTGCTGACTATCGAGCTTCTGAAGAAAAGCGGGCATTCCACCAACACTGGAAGCATTTTGTAATACCATTAGAAAAAGGGGACTCTGCTGCTTTCTTTCTAGTAAAGCTGGTGCTTCTATGCAGCAGAAGTGTAAAGCGACTCCTTGGCAAACAAGCTCTTTGATCATGTTCATTCCTTTGCAACCACCCGAGAGTTATTCTGAGGTCCAAGCGTTCAAGTGAAAAAATACTCTTGTGGGACATTTTGGATACATCGCATAAACAGACACGGAGCGAAAACATAATTGGCCATGTAAGACTACTTATTGTGTGAATCATTGGGTTTGTGTTCTGTTTCGCTTCGCTGCTGTTTACCGGGTCGAAATATTCCTAGAAAACGCTGTATGTGTATTTCACTTCAATCGAAAACGATATTCATATTTTTAGGTACAACTAATGTCAAGCGACCAGATAAATGCGGTGTGGCGCTCTGGACAAAGACATGAGGCAGAGACATGTTGTTCGGAGGCTCTTTTGTAATGAATGTGCATGGCTTTACAATGACCCACATAAAAAAACAGCACCTGGTGTTTCGTACGCAACACAAGAGTGGTGTGTTGCTTACAGAAACAGCTTTGATTGTTAAGAAACGGGAGCCATGCGCTTCCATATACAGTGCGTAATATATAGATTTGGGTAAATGCTTTTTTCTTGTAGTACATCAGCCTATAAGAATAAGAATGCCCCAATAGTTCTATGACATTCCGACTTTTGTTCCCCTTAAATATGCTGAAAAATGTTAATGCTGTGGATACTAGAGAGAAGGGCCGGGTCTAGGCAGGGGCAAGAGGGGGCCAAGCCCCCCAAAATAACTGTATTGCCCCTTCAAACTAAATCTTCTGAAATTGATTATTAAGTGTACAAAGCGATGCCATCCTCTCCTATGGGCCCTCGTATCTGACTCCATCTCGACTCTGGGTCTTCAACCTCCTCCACAGAAAGAACAGAAAGGCATAAAAGCCTCCATTTCTTCCAGGAATCCAGTCTTTAACCAGCAGGGTGAGTCCAAGCTGGACAAGCTGCTGCCCCTGCACCTTTTCTTTGGGAAGAAGAAATCTCGTCAATGGATTTTAGAGACCAGCCGATGAAATTAATGGTTTAAGTTTATTCGGATTTAGGGGGAAAATGCAGAGAAAGGTTCCGAGATTCAACAGGACAAAGGCAGCAGGCAGAGGAGGCAGCAGATAGAAGCAGGTCTGCACTCACCCAGAGCCATAAGAAGAAGCCGCAGGGCATTTGAGAAAACATTAATTTCATTGTGTCCCCCATCAATAGGCTGTGGCTCAACCCACGCCCCCCCTCCCCCAGTCTGCAGTCTGGTTGTGAATGAAAACAAAATAAAATGTAGCTTTAATAGAGCGGAGCAACACAAAAAAATTGGATGCGCAACAAGAGTAAAAGCCGTTTACTACATGGTGATGGCATGGGGGGAAAAATGTTAAAAGGGAATACAGGTGCATGCGAGACCTAAGCAATCAAGTGGAATAATCACTTAAAACTGCACATTTTAGGGCCAGATGGGTGCCGATCCTAGACTGGCTACAGTGGGAGGAAGCATTGCCTGGATTCAGTCATGTCTTTGTTGAGGGCCATGATGGAGTTAAATACACAAATTATCTTTTTTTTTGCACAGAACGTATCTATTTGGGCAGTCTCACCTCATGCAGCAAAGTTCATGTCAATCTTCAACTTTGTAAAACATTGCGTGACCTTTTGGATGGTGTACAGATAAGCATAATCCATTTATGCATCTTTACTCTTGTGAAAACACATTGGTAAACTATTCAGTTGCTTGAAAGATCTCTTTTTCAATTGCTTGAGCGATTCAACATTTACCCCACATCATGAATAAAAAATACATCAATAAATATTTCAGTAATAATCTTATTTTTCACTCCACTGTGTTATGATATTAAAAATATAGACTGTTTGTCAGATGCTGTGAGTGAACATTATGTGCTCAGGGTGCTGTATTGTTCTCATTGCAGTGTTGACAAATGACAGTAGGATGCTGGGGTGTTAAACAATTTTTTCTCTGGCTCTGCTTAAAGTCTTGTTGGGTCGCTGTCTAAAGTAATCCCACTTTGTCAGCAATTCTCGGAAAGCTTTTTTTTCCCCAAATATGTCTACATATGTATATTGCTGCTTACTCTCTGTGTGATTGTGACTGATTGATGTTGAAAAGGTTTCTCTACATTGGCCCAGGCTCTATTCTCCCCATATCTGCATAACATCTAACCATGTCATTAGCTTCAGAAGGTTCATTATGCAATCATGCTTACAAGTTGTATTTTAAAATCTGCTGTATCTAACAGCAAAAAAGACACTGGCTGAGAGGGATAGTCAAAACCATTTGTTGATGAGAACAATGTTGGGATCTCAGAATTCCTCGCAATCCAAGGTAACAATGTAATCGCTCCCAGCCACTGTTGCATTCTAAGTTAACTGTCATACATCTTAGTGAGTAATTGCATGGCCTGAAACACATCATTGAGTATGTAATTTATTGTTTTTACTGGGGAAAGACTATGTGCGGTCAAGTCCTTTTGTACTTCTATTTATGTTCTCTTAATGGTTTTAAGACAAAAGTGGTATGACATGGGAGACTTTTACATTTTGAGACACAAACCAAGCACTTTGCTTTAGGACACATGGGATAAAAGTCCAATTTTTGATAGGTCTGGATCCACAACTATTAAGCTCGTTGCAAATGCTTGTGATCCCCTTGGAACCTTGTGTAATTTCATTCAATCTTTTTAGCCTGATAAACTGACAAATTTATTTTTAGGAAAAAAACTAAAAAAAAAGAGAATAAAAGCTGAGTAATACGCACCTCTATGATGACGTTGCAAAGAGCCAGGAGTGTCGAAGATGAGAAACATCTACAACATGCCGGGCAGTGGCCCTGGAAAACCAGAATTGAGAAACGCTATTGTCGGGTAGGCTTTGTGTTTCAAAGCCTTTGTGTTCAAAACAGATGCAGATTTTTTTTCTTTTTCTTTTCGTTATCAGGGAGGATGACAGGAACAAGCACTTGGACAGGACTTCAACACCGAAATCGGCGTTTCGGCTCTGCTTATGTAGCCTTCGGATGTGGGCTCTGAGTGGGTTTGACAGGTAACATCGGACAGAGGGGTATAAATGTAGCAGTGAGTGACAACGAGCAGAACACTGGGAATGAAAATGTTTTTTGGTCGACAGCCATTCCACAACAGTCCGCTTCTTCGGCATCTGTTGCCAACCTTTTTACTGATGCTGGACGCCCCAGCCTCGGGCTTTAAGCTGCCTCAAAGCAGACAGCTCGTCACCGTGAGTGGCAGGTGTTGGGGTGTGAACTTGACCGAGCGAGTGGGAGGAAGGGGGGGCGGGGCTGACGATACACTTCCTGCCTCGAGGTACAAAAATCACATCCTGTAACCGAGCGTAAGCGCGAATATCCAAAATTCCTCTCTCTGAGGAAGCAGAAGTGAACTTCGTACAGTGCCATTCACCTTGTCGCGCGGTAGGTGAAGTGGTCAAATCCCGATAACAAATTATTCTTATTGTTCTCTTGTAATTGAACCAGCAAGGCAGAGGGTCCTCCCCCCCAAGGGCGGCGTGGTGCAGAAGCACCTCGAGCTTTGAAACGGGGAGAAGATTATAAAATTCTTTGGCCCTATTCAGATGCCAAGGACTTTATGGCTTTGTGCTATTTATGACCACTTCCTGGGTGCTAGCAGAGGGGAGGGGTGGCCATCGCAGGGTGCCACTGTGGCTCTATCACTCTATTAACAAAGGGAGGACACACAGCGGAGCAGCACATTCATCATCTCGCCAGCAGCCGGCCCCGTGGATAAGACAATACACATCGCTCTGTGCTCACATTTGTTCATCGTGCTGCAGATGTGTGTGTGTGTGTGTGTGTGTGTGT
>CAJRST010012224.1:9162056-9202975 GCA_907169785.1 Menidia menidia | reverse complement strand
AGTGATTTATCTCTTATGGCTTGACAAAACCGGCTCCTCATATTCCCTAAATATAAATACAGAATGAAATCAACTTTGCCTGAACCGCCACATCATCCGTCTCCCTTGGAAACGCAAAAAAATCCCGGCCCGTTTCCCTTCAAGACGTAAAAAAAAAAAAAAAAAAAACGGTCTGTGATAAACTGTTTGCCGTGTGGCACTTTATTGTTAACACAGAGTGAAGGAGTGTGTGTGCGTGGCTTAAGTTGTGTGTCATTCACGACAGGCGCCCAGCGGGAGGGGAGCGCACACTCCATCTTGTGACCTTCGCGGGTGCTAACGCCGTTGCCATGGCAGCGCCGCTTGATGCTTTCTGACAGGTCTGATTCGCCCTTGACAGAAACGCGGCTGCGGGCCTCACACCCCTCCTTTGTCCTTGTCTGGTCTACAGTACACACACGGCTATATACGGCTGACATCCGTATGCCCGCACGCGTGCTAAACGATGTTTTAACTGTTCCGGCGAGCGGCCTCCGGCGGCGAAGGCCCCCCCGCCGGCCCCTCACGGCTTCCGGACTGAAGTGAGAGCGAGCCGTTTTGAGGAACAGAGACTTTACGCTTTTACAAAAAGGGGGCTGACAGCGCTCTCCATCTGCCCTCCCTCCTTTTTTTTCGCTCCCCGCTCGACTTCCCCCTGCGACTCTTTTGTAGGGCTGGTTCACAGGCTAAAGGCTCAGTAAGTGCTGAATGGGAATCACAGGATGGGGAGGTGTGATTTCACATCCGAGCCACTAGTGTTGTTGGGGAATATTTCGCTCGGTAATAGATGGCGGCGCAGTGAGATAACCCCATATATCTGATGATGATGCAAGGATAAACACACACACTCACAAACACACACTACTTCCACTATCCTGCCTGCTCTTAATCTCTGTCTGGGCTGCGCCGGGACCCTGTGCGCACCTCCATGACGTTGACAAAGAGGTTTGGGTGTTTTTTGGCGGTCCCCCTGCTCTCACCTCCCCCCCTCAGCTACCTGCTCAGCGCTTCATCAAAACCGCAGGCTCCAAAATGGCGAAGGATCCATCAACTTCCCACACTGAGAGATGATGTCATCAGTGAGGGACGTCTCTCGGGGGGGGGGGGATAGTTGCTGATGGCTGACATGTATCAGGAAGCGCACAGAGGGAGGTTAGGCTGCAGAACTGCTGAGCCAAACAACACTGCATCATCTATAACTCAGCGTAAAAATATGAATTCTCGCAGTTTTTTTAGGACATGGAAAAGTTTGCCGTTTCTTAAACTTGTATAAGAAAGAAAAGAAAACTGCCCAATAAGCATTGGCGGGTTTGCGTTACAAAGACAAAGACAACGTATTCGGAAAAATTAATTAACTCATTGACTGCCAGCCATTTTCAGAACAGAGTCGGTCACTGCCAGAGTTTTTTTAGCATTTTGACTGATTTTTCAAGAGCCACAGAATAGTTTGTGCTATGACTATGTAAACACTGAACACACCGAAAGAAAGAGTAGACTCTCTTCTTTCATCAGGAAAAAAAATTTGTTTCTACCTTATTCCGTTCTTCTTCGACGTGTGTCTCACCAGCGCCATTTCTCGCATTGCGAACCATTGCGTTTGTTTTTATTTGCCTACAATCTATGCTAATCTCCCATTAAAAGTGGCACAGCTACCTAGAGGGTAAATTTGTTAGTACATACTCTGTCTAGAAGCCGATATTTACGGAAAAACTTTCGCCGATCGTTCCCCAAGCCACTCGCATTGAAAAATATAAAAGACGTCTATAGACGTCTTTAGCAGCGAATGAGTTAACTAACTGTATCTAACTTTAAGCTGGACATCCATCCATCAATTATCGTAACGGCTCATTTTGGTTCAAATTCAGAAAGAAAAAATAAGTAACGCAATTTCAAATGTCGAGACAAAAGACAGCAGTCTTTAAGTTGACCCGCATGCAAATACGATTGAACAGGATGAGCAGGCTTTTTGAAACAGAGGTCAATCGCGATTGGACGTTATCGCAAAAAACAAGTCGACGCCGAACCGCAGGGAGAGAAATGTGGTGAATCATTCATTTTTTCAACAACGACCCAAAAGCAGCTGCTAGGAGTGCGGCAGTCAGTTTGGGCTCTGCTGTGGGAACGTTAGCTCCCGCCGTTCCGAGTTGTCACTTCCTTCTGCGCCGGTGGAGAATAATAAATTAAGTTCTTAAGGTAGCGCAAAACCATTACGCACCCCCACAGATTATTTTTAGACAACTGGAGACTCTCTCTCTCTCCGACTTGGCAGTGGTGTGAAGAACTGCTTTTGATTGGCATCTTCCTCTCCGCTGTTCTTTTGTCACACGGGGCATAATGAGACAAATAATGCGCCTCGCGGCTCGGCCCGCCTTCCCTCTGAGCGGAGGTCTAATCAGACAGGTTAAGTGGAGACATATGTGTGGGTGTTAACAGCCTCGGATCGGCTGTTTCTCCTCCCTAAAAGCAACAGCCGTCTTCCAGCTCCCGGGGAGCCTTGTAGCATGAAGTGACACTATAGGCCGCCAACACACTCTGCTTCTAATACAACTCCTGGATAAAAAAGCTTGTTGAGCTTGTCTCCCTGAGCTAACTGCTGCTAACCAAACATTTTCAGCACTCTAATAAGCTGCTGTAACCGGAAGGCTGCCAATTTTTAAAATATTTTTATATATATAATATTAAATATATATTATAACATACACAAAGTGTTTAAAAATGTTATAAAAGATATGTCAAGTTTCTCATTACATATAAATGCTGCCAGAGTTTGACTAATCACAGGTGATCTTTTTTTATATTTACAATGACTAAAGTGTAGGACTGAATTGTAAAAATCTTTCAAACGATGTTTGATTCGAGAGAGACCAACATGACATGACGCAGTCTGCCTCTGTGCACAGGTACACACACAGTTGTGATGAGTAAAGGTGGAATAAGAAATGAAATACTAACATTTAGAAGCTTTACAGTTTTTTTTTCAATAATTATAATTATACATCAATTTATTTACTCCTACTCGAATCCTACCGAACTGGACGATCCTTCGAGGTGTCACGGCAGGGCCAAACTTTGAGGCGACACTACTTCACCACAGGGGTGCCCCAAGGCTCAGTGCTGGGCCCCCTCCTCTTTACAATGTACACAAGTTCGCTGGGCTGGATCATCCAGACAAATGGCTTCTCCTATCACTGCTACGCAGACGACACCCAGCTGTATCTGTCCTTTCTTCCAGACGACCTCTCAGTACCAACGTGAATCCCGGACTGTCTTTCTGACTTATCTGCAGGGATGAAAGATCACCACCTCCAACTGAATCTCTCCAAAACTGAACTGCTCATCATCCCAGCCAAGCAAACTATTCATCACAATATCAGTGGCACCCATCAAGACTGTAAGAAACCTGGGCGTCACGATTGATGATCAGCTGACCTTCGCGGATCGTGTTGCCTCTGTTGCTCGATCATGCCGCTTCTCTCTGTTCAACATCAGGAAGATTAGGCCATATCTAACCCAACATGCGACGCAGCTCCGAGTACAGGCTTTAGTCATCCCCCGCCTCGGCTACTGCAGTGCCCTCCTAACAGGCCCTCCAGTCTGTGCTGGGAGACCGCGACAGGTGATCCAGAATGCTGCAGCCCATTTGGTTTTCAACCAGCCGAACAGAGCACGCCACACCCCTGTGCACTGAACTCCTTTGGCTTCCCTTAGCTGCTCGCATCAAATTCAAATCACTGATGCTGGCCCTCAGAGTGTTTCATGGATCTTCACCTATCTACTTCTACACCCTCTTAAAGCCCTATGACACTGCACACCCACTCCGTCCCTCCAAGGAGAGCTAACTAACATGGCCAACGCCTCGGACAGGTCAATCTCTAGACTCTTCTGATCTGTGGTTGCACGCTGGTGGAAAAACCTTACAAGCACCATCAGAATATCAGATTCTTTTTCCTCCTTCAGACCCAGCTCTTCAGATAGAATCTCTTTTCCTAAAAGCTGTAAATGCACTTATTTCCTGACAGCAAAAGGCACTCAATGTATGGTACTATGTTATAGTTCAGTGTTCCCCAAACTACGGCCCGCCTCCACATTTGACCCGGCCACCTGAACAATACCAGAGACGCAAAAAAAAATAGGTTGCTAGTACGACCTCACTTTGCCCCTGTCATAGATCGTGAACGTGACCCCCCAGAACGGAATAATGGCAAAAAGGTTTGGTGAGAGAAAAATTGATTCAGAATGGAAGGTATTTAACCCGCAATGGGCACGCGATTATTTTTTTGTTCAATGCAAAGAAAAGGCTGTTTGTCTCGTCTGTCAAGAGGCGGAGGCGGTATTCAAAGAATACAACCTGCGCCGACATTACGCCGTAATCCGCCGTCACAAAGACAAGTATGCTAGCTTGCAAGGCCAAATGCGGGCAGACAAACTCTCAAAGCTAAAAAGTGGACTGTTAGATCAGAGAAAGGAAACGTTATGTGGCCCTCACTGGAAAAAGTTTGGGGACCCCTGTTTTAGTTGATTGTTAAGTCCTTCATGGGAAACACTTTTCTGGCATATTGCACTCAAGGTAGAGTAAGTGTGTAACTGGTGTGGTAGTTGAATGTTAAACCCGGTTGTAAGTCAGTTTAGCGTCTGCTAAATGCATAAATGATAAATTACTTAAATGTGTGCTTGTTCTCATCTGTATCAGTGTCCAATTAATACCTTGCGTTCTTATATATATATATATTTTTTTTTAGTTGTTTCTTTGCTTAATGTTTGTTCTTCTGTCTTGAAGCACTCTGTGTCACGCCTAGGGTTTTTTGTTTTTTTTGGCATGCCTTGGTCTTGTCATTTCCTGTTTTATTTTGAAATGGTAACTCTCCTCTTGTTTCTGGTCACTTGTGGTGACTCTGGTCCTCTGGTGGCCACAGTCTGTCTTCACTGATTCCTGATTGTGTCCACCTGTTCCACGTTTCCCCTCTTGGGTTCTTATAGTCTGCGTTGCTGACATGATCTGACATGTTTGTGCCTGTCAGATCACTTCTGGCGTGTGTTGGTCCTTGTCTTGTCACAGTCTTGTTTTGATTTTGTCTTCTCCAAGAGACTTTTTTCCCTTAGTTTTCATAGCCTTATTGATTTTTCATAGCATTTAGTTTTTTCCTCCTTAGTGGAGTGAATTTCTGTTGTACTGATTATAGCCTCTGCGATGGACTGGCGGACTGTCCAGGGTGTACCCTGCCTCTCGCCCGTTGACCACTGGGATAGGCTCCAGTTCCCCCCGTGACCCCATCAGGGAATAAGCGGTATTGATAATGGATGGATGGATGGATGATTATAGCCTCGTGGTCATACCGTTTTCTGTCTTAACTTTCATAGTTTATTTTCCTGATTAGTGGAGTGATGTTTTGTTTGTAAATCATTTTTATAGCCTTGTTTTGCCTCCGTTAGAGATTTGATTTTTATTTAAGTAATGTTCCATAGTTTAGACCTCCTTTTTGTAAATAATTCTATAATCTTGTTGCCTCTTGCTGAAGGGTGCTTTGTCCTGAAACATATCTTTTCATAGTCTGTTGATTTTCTCTTCTGTGGAGAACTAATCAATAAAGACTTGTGCAAAGGGAATCCTGCATCTGCGTCCTGTCCCTGATTCCGGACCGTAACACACTGCAGCTAAAGTTTGAGCTTTCAGTCTACTTTTGCATTTCCCTCAGAGGTCTTCGCAGAAATGGTATGACCCGACACTTTTGCTTATTTCCCAGAAAAAAAAGAGAAAAAAAGTCTTTGTTCTTTAGAGATTTTTCAGAGTAGAGCGCTGGTAATGTGATTAAGATGTACAGAGTTGAAAACGAAAAGACCAAGCAAGATCATCTGGAATGATTGCCTTTGGACAGACTAGACAAAGATGGAGATCATAATGATCATAACGCACAGCTCCAGGTTTAGAGAAGACCATCACCTCTAAGGATTTGGGCCTTTTTCTACAGTCACAGGAACGTATTAATCAAAACCCATTCAATGCTGGGCCAAAATTCCTGTGTAATGATATAGATAGACATATAGCATCATAAAAGAAAATAATAACCACTTTAAAGTTTTTTTTTCTTTTTAAGTGGGTGTTGGAACAGCTTTTATTGAATTACGGTGACACGGTTTAATATGTCCTATGCTGTTGTTCCTCTGGGGTTGTCCTAGTTCTGGGAGGGCCGGAGAACATTTTGGAAATGATTTATGTCCTGATATATAAAAAGGTCAGAGGTGAAAGAATGCTAGTAAGTGTCAGCGTCACATGGTTTGGATTTTTATTAATTATTTTTACCACCTACAATCAGTTAATAATCAGTTTATAATGTGCTTCAGGCGATGTCAACTCGCCTGTGTCCATTTAACAGTCGGATAAAGGCGGATATAGTCGCAAATAATGGTTTAGTTTAGTCTGTGACTGTGTGTTTCTGTGTAATCTCTCACTATAGCTGCTGTAAATCCTATTTGAAGTGCTGTACAGCACTTTAAGTCCTCTTGCCTGACGCTCATCCTAAATTTGCATTTTGCTCCGCTCCGTTATTGTTTTCTCCTCGTCGCCCCTCCATGCTGCAGTCATCAGCAATTGCCTCCCTTTAACCAATTAGGAAATATGAACTAATTACAGCGCAATTAGCCGAGCGCGCCTTCTCTTTGCGAGTTTTGTCTCATTGTCTGCGCCGGTTCTTTTGTACTTGTGCGCTCCTGTACTTTCCACCTCTTTACAGGCAGAATTTGGATCCTCCACTCCATTCTTCAGCCCCTTCAATTGACATAATTACAGGATTACAGAGTAAAGCTGTTACTCTGTCACTTGCGCGCTGCACCCGGCGAGGTGACAGCGCTGAGGCGGGATCCGCACAGCCTCTCAGTTTGACACCAACACCCAGGAGGACAACAAAGATAAGGCCAGCTAGAGGGAAAACCCTCGTTCTGACAAGAGCGAATTAACCTGCTGTGCCCGACAGAGTTGTTGCTGTTGCCTCCCTCTGCCCAATTCATTCTCCACTCTCCCTCCTGCCTCCTCATCGTTTCTCTCTCTTTTTCTTTCGCAAACGTCTGAATTTCTAGTGCAGGTTTTTACCCTCTTCTTTTCTCGGTGATCCGAATGTGACATCCGATGACGTGTTGTCATAAACTGTCGTCGAGTTTACTTCGTCCCTTTTGTCTCTCGCGCAGTCGGGCTTTTCCCGTCTCTTCAAAGATGTGTTTATTTGTCTCTCTCCACGTCCATGCCCATATTTCTTTTTCCATCTGTGTCCTTCGCTCATTATGGATGAAGCGTTGCAGTAGCCCCAGGCTTCTCACCTGGTGTGGGTCGCTGCTAAACATTTCCAGGAGCCAAACCATCCGAAACGGCATCTTTATTAAGCCTTTTGTTGCTCATGATGCCTCGGAAACACCCCCCCCTAGGCATGGATTAAATCTTTACTCATCCCAAGTCATGTGCAGAAGCCAATATGCATCTGTTAGGGTGTGTATCTCTGTGTATGTGTCGGTTTGAGATGCGCATTTGAGAAGATGCTGGGTATAAAGAGCAGAATATGGGCAGGAGAACCTCGTGGCCGCTACTACACACTGTACATGTACGTAAAGACCACAAAGTGGAGCTTTGTGTGTTTTTCATATACACAAAGTTTGCTGATCTGTGTGTCTCTTGGACACAACGGCTGATTTCCATTAGTACCTACATGGTCCAGCATGGCTCTGTATTGGGTGGTTTTGCATTACAAATTGCACAAGATGACAATGGAAGACCTCGGTGTTGGACCGCAGTGTTGGTTTGTGTATTTTGGCATTTACAGCATTTGTTGTTGCTGAGTTTTTAAAATGGGAGTCGATATTTAATCATGTGACTCCTGGCCAATCAGCGCCGAAAAAGTCTGCTGTCGGCCATGACGAAACCCTGATCGAGTCGGTGTTAAAGTCGTAACAGTTTAGTAGGGCCAGTCCTTAGTGGGGCAGCAAAAATACCCTATAGAGCCATGGGGTACCACGCTAAGTACAAGCTAGTGGAAAGCACCATTAAGGCCATGGCTGGGCGATATCAAATCATTCACGATAACACCGGTAAAAACAAATTGCCCAGGAAAATAAATGATAGCATCATATGCTAATCTAATGTCGTAAATAAGCTTTCGCACCACGCAGAGGTTTAGGCTCACTTGGGTCATGCAGCGATATTCATGTTGTAAAGGTTAATCCAAGAAGCCAGTCATTTTGAAAGGGGGAAACACATCTAACTTATTTTACCTAAGCTGTCACAATTTGTATGGCAAAAGATATGAAGATATGATGCCAATCCAAACTGTAGAGAAAGAAGGCTTCAATCACCTTTAGAAACTAGACCTGCGATACACCCTCCCAGAAATGTATAAGGAATACTGTAAAAATGACTAAATAAAGTAACTGTTGTAAAACTAACCTGATATTTTTTTAGTGTTTATATAATACTGCAAAGCAAAAGGTAATTTTGTCAAATGAATAACTATGAAATCTGGGCGGTATTTTGAATTGAAAAATTCATTGTTATCGTCAGAATGCTCTGAAACATCATATTATGTCTGAGCCACATCGCCCACCCCTAATTAAGGCACTCTTTTTGTGCTTCCCCTGTACTGAAACAACAGTCTCTCACTGTGACCTCTGCTGTCAATACGCTGTCAAAGTGGAGTAACAATGTCTCGTCATTCCGCCGCCGGTGCGTCACCTGCCTCACCTTTTGTCATCCCTCTCTCACTCAGCTCCTGCTAATCACAGTTGCATAGGTTCCCTACGCGTGTGCAGCGCGGCGTGCTCTTTGGACCCGCCACGCGTGCACACTCAGCACACATGGTGATTAGAGACTGATGAAATTCCGCAGTTGAAGGCCGTGCCCGGAGAGTGTGTGCGCGCGCCGCTGTTTACACAGACGGCACGAAAACACGGCGAGGCCTTGTCACACCTGCCACAGTCGGATCAATTGTCCTGTCAATCAATGGCAGGCTTCAGATTAAAAATAAATAAATGGCGGAGATTAGTGCGGGGCTAATGATGAACTGCAATTTACATTTAGCTGATCGTTTTGTGTGTGTGTGTGTGTAGGTGTGTGTTTGTGTGTCTGTGTGTGTGTGTGTGTGTGTGTGTGTGTGTGTGTGTGGGTGCGTTCGAACCCCAGACACCAATTAGTCAACCGCCAATTATAGTTAAAAGCAGCTGCTCCATAGTGAAGGTAATCAGGGGCAACTAGCTTAAATCTTTGTTCGCTGGCTAGTGCTAGCTAATGTTAGCTCGGAAAGATTTTACTCTCAGTGTGGAGTTTGCATGTTCTCCCCCATGTATGTGTGAGTTCTCACTGTTAAAAAAAAGCCTCTGAGGTTGATTGGTGTCCGTACGGTGTCCCATCAAATCCCATCGATTGAGAGCGAGCAGATGTGGGTTCCACCGAACTTTAAACAAGGTAGCGGACTCGTTTGCGCAGACCGACAAGGAGTCTGAATAACTTTTAAATGCTCTTTACGAGACACAACAGAAACCGGATCAAACACCTGGACATTCTAAGGATATTTTAAACGCAGATCTTCGGCTGTTAACATCTACAACCGAACACTAAAAACGTTGCATTCGCAAATCTTTGGCCAGAGTTTTCAAACGATCCATTTTTACTGCTGTATATCTGGGTTTGCATATGAATGATGGTCCAGATTGTAGATTGAAAACCTTTGGTTTTTAAAAAAGCCTTGCTATGGGTGGACAAGGTCTGAGAGTCATTGTGGACATGGTTAGGCTCTGTACACCTCTGTGATGGACGGGTAGCTTACAAGTAGCTTAGCTTTTGCCCTCTGATATCTGGGATGGACTCCATTCCTCTCCTGACCCTGAGCTGAGTATAGATAAAGGATCAAAAACAACTTCTCTTTTTAGGATGAGACAAAGTTTGGGACTAGTCATTTTAAATGTTTTTTTACCCTAAAAAAAGGCAATACATTTGCAATACATATGTAGTTAACTAGGATTAACTTCAATAGCTTGTCAAGGCCTATCAACTGAACTGCTGTCTTTGCTACAATAAACAAATAAGGGAGGAGGAGAGCTTATTTGTTGGTCAAAGTACATCCACAAAGGGAGTAATATGCCCCAGCTGAAGGTTGTCAGTACTGGGCTTTCCCAGTTGACTTATTGTATCACAGACCAGAACAACTGAAACAATTTGGCTTCCAGCTAACTAGAGCCATATGGAAAGGCAAATTTCGTATAATTTAGATTCACCTCATCCCTCCACCCTACTTTTACAAAGATTTCTCTGTTCTTCCGAATTAAGCGGATTACGATAAACTCTGTGGTTTGTTTCAATCCAGTTGAATATATACCTGAAGGCATAATTTGATTCCCAGATGACTGAGGATATTCAGTATGATACATTTTCTGAACATCTTATTTGGGCTGTTGTTTCATTGGATTGACACGCTTTGTTATAAATTGGGATGTGGTTTATAGTTTTACAAAACGCTAAACTACTAACCACTTCCATATATGTAGCTGTGGATTGGCCCAGTCTTTCAGATAAAATGATTTCTCCAATTGTTGCCATCGCACAAAATTATGTCAGAAATTATTAGATTTCACACGAACATTAAAGTATTTACCTCAAAATATGTCCGAGCAACTGCGTGTTTTTGCACGATTTCTAGGACCGAGCACAGACTTCTAACTGAAGATCTCCAGGTTAAAAACGTATTTTCTGTATTTAACATCACCATGCTGTGGTCTCTGATCATTGGCATTCCGACACCTCTGCATTAACAGAACCACCTCTTACATCTTCCTTTCCTTGACGTTCAGCATACTGTTCACATTCCTGCATTACTACAAGAAGCACATGCTGTCCTAAAAAAAAAAAGAAAAGAAAAAGCTGCTAAAATGTGTGAGGTGAGATGGTTTCAGAGTGCTTTTGGCTCCAGCATGCAACAGAAATGGTTGGTTTGAGGCTACAGACGGCTTGGCAAATACGCTCCTCTGATTTATTTTTTTTTCCCCTCGGTATTGGATTCAGCTCTAGGCTTTGAATGCTCAGAAAACGTCTTCTCCTTCCCGAGGCACCAAGGGGACCCTTCATACAAGACGTGCATAAGACGTCTATTTAGCCTTTCTCAACAGGGGGGGGGTCATAATCTTTTTGACGCAGACACTTTGGAAAAGCTGCAGGCCCGTGCCAACTCTCCGAAGCGGAGAGTTTTTCATCCACAGACCGGCTCTTTTTCTTTTCAGGAGGCAGAACGAGAAGCTTCTCGTTCTGCCTCCTGCCTCTCTGTACGTCTCCCTCACATTTTTCTTCGATCTCTCATTCATGTTTTCCTTTCGTGCTCTGCTTTCTCCCGGTCCCCTTCCGCACTGTTGACTCAGCATGACAGTTCCAAATCCCGCGGAGTGCTATTACTGATCTGAGTCAACCTTTACTGACATCTTGATTGACAGGCCCGAATCCAGGCAGGAGTTATCTAGATAGGCCGCGCGCGTGCGCGTCCGTGGCGCACGCTCGCGTTTGCCTTTTTGCCTCCCTACATGTATATCTTCCCGGGTCCCCGCCGTGCTTAGATGTGGAACTCAGAGACGTTCTGCCAGAGCGGCCTTACAGACCGTTCAACTTTTGATCCTCTTGGCTCTACCGCTCTCAACCTCTTTACCTTAAAGTCCTCATTACGGGCTCCCTCTACGTCCCTCTCGGCAGAAGGGCGGCAAACGGTCAAAGCCCAGTGTGCCCACCCCACGCCGTCCCATGTCAACAGAGACGGGGGGCCGTCGAGTCGGATGACGAAAACAGAGCGAACGGAGCTAATGAAGGGAAAGTCCCCGAAAGACCGAGGGACACGAAAGGAAAAAACGAGTGGCTTCGTCGGTATCAAGCGGCCGGGGTATTAGCAGGGCGCACCCGGGGGGGGGGCTTGTTTCTTGCCAGCTCAGAGCCTGGCAGTGTAAGTGAGTCCATCAGGAGCGTCCAGAGTGTTTGTACCAGACCACGTGCGGGCGGTTGACACCGCTAGGGACCTGCCTTTACAGCGTCCGCCTCTTTTCGTGCTTGTTCTCAATAGCACTAACATGCTTTTGAGCATTCCAAGAAGGCACCAGGGTGGTGGTGGTGGTGGTGGGGGGGGGCATAGTTTTAGCGCATACCAGATGGATAAAAAAATAAAAATCTCTCTAGTGAAACAATCTCAGTTTGTTTTGTGCGGTTAACCTCAGAAAGATACCCAGCCAAAGATCGCCGTATCACGAATCCGTAGCCCCACTGCTTACGTGAGCTGTTTAGAGGTGATTATTCTTTTGGGGTTTTCCGTCTTCAACCGAGCCGACGCACAGCAAACCGAAAGGTGACAAAAATAAAGGATTTGCGAGCGGCACGGCAGCGTTCCGACGAGCTCCCGTAGCCCACATGCTGCGGTAAGCCCATGCGAATAGTCCGGGCCTCGCTTTGTCTGCATAGTTTCACAGCCAGAAAGGAGCGAGAGTCTGCCGCAACAATACCGTTCTTTGTTCTCCTCCAGGATTCATCCCGTTCGCGTACGGTACGTGCTATCCTTTTTTTACACATGTTCGGGCTCTCTTTTGATCCAGCACCAAGTCCTGCTGTGCAGCGCCCGACGACTTTGTTTCTGGATTAAAGCCCGTCGTCTTGGAGTGGACTGGACTAAACGTGGACCGTGCGGCTATGTGGGACAGCTGGAAACGAAAACTAGCACCACTCTTGAATTTCACCGACAACACCTAAGTGGTTCCAAGTGGTTCCTTCTTTCCGCATCAATAAGTTCTCACATCATACAGCCATCTTTTTTTCTCTTTAGTAACGCTTCTGTAGATGGAAGTATAATTCCAGATTGCTGGGCATTTAGAAAAATCTGGTCTCTCTGTCAACTAAAGTGAAGAGAAAAACAGATCAGTCTGCGGTTAAAACGGCTGAAGTCCATAAAGAGCCGTTGCTCCTGGCTGATTGACAGGAAACACGACAGCTGTCATTCAGAGCGACGGTGCAGATTTTGAATTGATGAGCATGCAGTGAGGCAGTGGAGTCTGTTGTTTCCAGTCCAAGGAGTGTACCAGAACAACAACACTGGAAGGTTGTGAGCAGGAAATGCACAGGAAACAATAACCTTGGAGAAGAAAAATGTAAAGAAAATTGAACTTCTTTCTAGGCTTTTCTTTTTAGCTATAGTGGTTATAGGCAGGGATTGTTTGTACTGGGACTTTGATATTTACCTGTTTTACTTATTGCTATTTTTTCATTGCAACAACTAAATGATGTGACTTTATTTCCTCAATTACTTATCGTCAGCTGTCTATCTGGTTGCTGCTTCCCACTGGTCACTCAGTGTTTGGGCTTAATGAAGTTAGCGTCCTCTAAATCTAGAGCATGGCTACAATGATGATGCCTCCATACGAATGCCTCAAGTGAGGAGCAACAAGTCTTGTTTCAGATTCACCTGAATCAAATAAAGGTTTGCTCAGAAGCTTCTTTTTCACTCTGAGCTTTATCTTAAGAAAAAAAAAAGCCTCTGAAGTCTGCAAACGGTAAAATCTATTGATGACAAAGTAATCCAACAAGCATTCCTGCTGGGAAAAAGAGCTCATTGATTTGGGCGTTTGTGTATTGAGAGTGAATGGGCCAATATATCGGCTGTATGTGAGACAAGACATGGCGGGGGGGTGGTAGGATGGGGGGGGGGCTAATCAGAGTGCTATGAGCACCTCCACCGTGTCAGATTTCACTGTTTTGGCTGGAAAAAGCTCGGAAAATGCTGGTTAGCTGCTCAATACATTTCCGTGGTTGTAGGTGATTTTTAGGGGTTGGCGTCATACGACACAACCCGGGGTGGACACACAAGTCTGTGTTTGTGACTGTAATGAAAAGATGTGAAAAGGGACTAGTACATAAACCATAATTTATTCAAAAGAAGACAAAAAAGAGGGTTGACGTGGATCAGACATAGGGCTGATCATGGACTGGGAATGATCGAGTGACATCCAAAGATGAACCACCAAACTACTGTACATGAACCAGGAGTCCAAAAAAACAACGCAAGGAATCTTGGTGATTGCTTGACTGTTACATTTTCCGTGCAACAACGTCCCACCACCATCATCTTAAAGTGCTGACCGCCATTGGAAACTCTTCCTCTTTGTTGCTTTTAGCCTTTTTTTTTCATCACTTCTTCTCTAAAGACACTACCACCCATCAGTGGGTCCTTTTTCAGGCTGCCCGCTACGTTCATTTTCCACCCGTGAGACATTTCTTTTCCAGGCCCAGAGTCTTGGCTGTGCGCGCGGAGAAAAATCTGCGCACGCAGAGAGTGCTAAAACCTGAGAGCGGTGATGAGGCCCATCGGAAAAGGGATAAGTGATTCAGCGGGCGGATCAATAGAGGAAGATCCATGCCTCCCAGCCGGCTCAATCAGACCCCCAGGGGGTGAAAGAAACATTAGGAGATGGAACGATGGACAGCATGTGTGTGTGTGTGTGTGTGTGTGTGTGTGTGTGTGTGTGTGTTTTAGAGAGACAGAGGGTGTTCTCATCTCCAATCTGATTAGACCAGCAAAGAGAAGCAAAGAGAGAGATGTAGGTCTTTTATCTTAATCATTATGCTAATAAAGCAAGCTGTACTAAAATGAATTACAATGAGGTAAATTAAGAGGAATTGCTCTAGGTTTTTTTCTTTTTTTTTTTTCTTCTTTTTTTGCATTTTATTTCATGATATGATAATGAATTTGATTTTCGGATGCGGCGATAACTCCCCGCCTGTGGCACAGCGGTGAACTTAACCACTTTTCTTTGAAGCCCAAACGACTCCGTTTCCTTTCGCACTCTGAGTCACTCGCGCGCGGTCCCCCCCCCACTCCAACCATCCGATTGGCTGGATGGAGAGAAATCCGGCGCGAGGCTCCCCGACATCGACGTCGGCGTCTTGGGCTGCCTCGTGTGGATTTCAGCTCTGACCTCTGCCGGGATGTGGAAGTCAACCCCGGGCATCACCTCTTACTGTCCTTGTGTGACCGCCACGCCGACGAGTGAGCTCCAAGATGTTTTTTTTTTTCCCCCCATCAATTGAATAATGTATCCATTTCTACAGAAAAAACGGCAATGTTTGCATTTCTCCCTGCCTCTCGCTCTGGATACTTCTCCCCTTTTTTTTTCGCTCTGAAAATAGAGTGCAGAAGGAGGCTGTTGCTATGGTGATACATCCACCGGCGTTGCCCGGGACATTTTTAGCCACGCGATGCGCGCGGAGGGGCGGGAGGGGGGGGATTTAGCTCGCCTGTAACTTTCTGTAATTTCCATTCTAATTATATCACTCCTGCCTGCGCTGTGAAGCCACCGCATGGGGTAAAACAGCCGAGCGCGGCCGGCTGAGGATCCCAGTGGCCCCCCCCCCCCCCCCCCCCCCCGCCACCGCCGCCCTCACACCCCATCACGCCGAAAGATCGGATAACATCAGCATTATTCGACAGAGTGGGAAGGCGGCCGCGAGGAGAGGGAGTCAGGATCGGCGTCCGCACGCACCGGTACTTGGAAAAAAAAAACAACTGAGATGGAGGAAGAGTTGCCAAAGCAAAAAAAAGAAAAAAAAAGAAAAAGAATCATGCTTCTGCAGTGCTTTGGATGACAGAATGGTGGGTTTTGTAATGTGATACAGGGAGCGGGCTCTGTCACTTCTCCGTCGGGCAAATCAAATGAAGGACAAACCTAGATTAGTGGGGAGCTCTGGTGAGGTTTGCTGGACCTAAATCTCAGCACCAGCAGGGGGTCTCAGCCATTACTGATGACTAGGCCCGGGAGTAGTATTACAGGCGCCCGAGAGATTGTTCGCTCCACGCCAGAGAGGATACGTTGCACTGTGCATGCACTGCGTTCCACATCTTCCTCATAAATCAGTAACTGACACATGCTAAGCCGATTATTAGAACTAATCACTGCACATTTTTTCAAATAAAACTGAGCGAAAAGGATAGGTTTCCTAAATAATTTGGGGTAATGCAACGAGGCACGTGGTTCTCTAAGACCCACAAACCGACTCAGACTGCGGATCCCTTTTTAGTCCGTGCCGAGCTTTGTTGCATCTTCTTATAAGTTTGAAATCGCGACAAGAAATTGAAGAAAGCAACTTCCTGTCTTGTACTCCTAAACTCAACAAAACACACACACGCTACACACACACACACACACATCTCAATTTCTTCTGAAGCAAGATTAGGCGCAGATCTTTTCCAAGCTTCAAAATCTTACGAGAACCACCCAAATCTTCTATCATATTTCCACGTAAAATAATCGCGCAATAACAAAATAGTGTGGCAGCGAAGGAATATGCAGAAAGGAAAGATGGCTTACGCACAACTATTTTCGTCCAAATAAAAAACTAACTCGGGAAAATCACGATGGCCGAAACAAAGACATGGTTTGGGATTTGAAAATTCTTTGTTTATTTGGAACATAGTCCACTGTATGGTGGACAAAAGTTTCAAAAAAATAATCCAGATAACAGTTTTCTTTGACCTCTGCAAACTAATATAACCGGTTACAAGCATAAACTCCTGTTGCACAGTAAAGAAAACCGTGAGGCCAAACATGCATATTTCTGACTTGACCCGGATCAAAGCATTAATGAGGCCTTTGGGGGTGCATCTGTGTGCTGCCCATTCAGTCTGGCCTTCGTCCATCCTTGTTATGGATTTTTGGATTGACCCCCTTTCACTGCATGACTTTATCATTTTACACCAGGACCCCTTGATCATCGCCCCTGCCTTTTGCTTGAAGAGATCTCCCAGAGTCTTGGCATCTTCTGATGCATCTAAAGATGGAACACAGACTCTTTTTATTTATTGGAAATTTTGCACAATCTACCAGCTTTCTTTCAAAATTAAATTTACAACCAGATAGTGTCAAATGCACACACACACACACAGATTTTATCACTTAGTATTTTGCAAATTTATTTTGGTAAATTACTACTTTTGAAACAGCCAACACATTTTTTAATTTAAGAGATTTAAAAAAAAAAAAGAAAACAATCTAAATGATCACAATCAAAACCCGGATATTCATGCAAATTCCACACTACTTTATATTTCAATGGCATTCTAAGATCCAGAAAACTCTCTAGTATGTCTATGGATTTGTTGTTTGAAGAAGGTTGCAGTGATCCACTTGATTTTTTTATGTTCACACTCTTGAAGTACGTCTTAAAAGACAATTTAAGGACCACTTCATTGAGAGCTGGTGGTTACCGCAAATACTCCACTCCTTCATTATGCCTTTAACACAGTGTCCTTCGTGCATAATACATCAGCTCCTGTGTGGTGAAAAGGCCCCACACTCCCATTCAAAAGCTGAGCTTAAGCTAATAAACAGCTTGGCCATCAGAGTCACACAAATCAAGTGGGTCGAACGAACCTTATTCAGTTTGACTTTGCGGGGCTGTATCAAAGTGCTGGTGAGTAAAAAAAAAAGAAGCTGAACAGTTCCAAAGCAGACTGACGAATACTAATATGACAAAACCGCACAGCAAGTCACCGGACATAAATCGGAATGCGGAACCTTTTCCCTCAACAGCATCCTTAAATATAACCAGAGCGTGATTTGTTAACTCCTTTGCGTTTCTATCCAAACGTTTTCCCTGACATTGTGCCCAACACAGAAGTCACGACTTCATAGACGACGGCTGTAAACGGAAGCAAAAAAAAGAAAAAAGAAAAAAAGAAGTTGTGTTTGCAGGCAGCTTACTTTAGACACTTGGATGTCAGCACTGACCAACTGTGTAAACACAGCTTTGTTCCAAGTTGAGAATGTGCCCACCACCAGGAAATAAAAGGAGGCACCTACATTCTGATGGGACCAAAAAAACGAGTCAGTAAAAAACTGCGAGAAAAGAGACAGGCTGGTCTCTCAAACCATTTTCTAAATAATCTTTCATCATGAATAAGGCCCTCCAATGTTCAATGGAAGTTAATGCACATTTATTTCAATGGAAAACTGCAAACAGCAAAGCACTAATGGGGAAAAGCCTATTTATCAGTTTTCCCATCCAATTTTCTGGAAAATGCACGTTGGAATTATCACATTAGAAAGACACCAACAGCACAAGGGCAAATTAATAAAGGCCCATTAAAAAAAATAATATGAAATGTAAGAAGCATTATTAAAGCACGCATACATTACACAGCCTCTAGTTATCACTCAGCGTATTCCACAGTTTTCTCTGGAATGCATTTTCAAAAACTCTGTCCTCACTAATAGTCACGCAAGCATTACTTTGTTTTATCTATTTATTTTTGCCCATGAGTCACTTTAAAAAAACAGAAAACAAAACAAGCTTAATCCATCACCAGCTCTATGAGTATCACAATGATGAAGACTGGATTGGGACTTATAGGTTGGGCTTAAAGTTGGTCTTTTTCCTAAACTCATCACATCCCCACACTTTGTTGGCATCACACGGCTCACTGGGTATCCGCTGAAAGTGAAAATGTCCTCGAATGAAACTTCTAAAAGCCACAACCAGGATCAAAGCCCCCTCCACTTAGACGGTGCTGCAGCACCGATGCCAGAACACACCTTGTGCGCGTCTCTGCGCTTTAGCAGAATGGCAGCGAGCCTGTTTGATGTCTGGAGATTGAGAACAGGTTAGTTATTTACAAAAGTAGGGAATTATTTAAAAAAGAGAAAATTAAAACAGTTGCCTCTCAATTATTCATGGACTTCAAAGACCCTCCACGTGGAACTTCATGAATAAAGCAAAACCTCAGTCACGCTCAGTGTTCCACAACATAAGCTGAGATAGAAACTGGGAAGATGTTTTACATGCTGACATTAAAATGAAAGAGAAGGGAGCCACAACAAATGGGATGTATCAGATCCTAGCGGCTCTGATGTGACAGATCAAGCTGCTCAGGCCGTTTAAGTCCAGATGGGTTAAATGAAGCGCATTTAGATTTTTAAATGTAGGAAATCTACTTAAATCTACACCATAGAGAATATGGCACAGTTTATGCAAAATACCCATAACCAATCATTTCCCAATTCTCATATCAATGAAATACGTCTCATCTTCTTTCATAGAAATATCCATCCCCCTTTGGATGTTTCCTACTTTGAAATGTCGATGAATTAAATTAGGGTCAATCAATTTGGCATTTCTTACAGTTTCCCAATAAAAACCTCTCTCATGTCAAAGTGAAAGTAAGTAGTCACTCAAGTGAAAATGTAGTTTAAAAAAAATTTAAATATATATTCAGACCCTTTAAAGTTCAGTTGATGCTACAAATGCAACATGACCACAACAGTTTGCTCCAAGCAGCTCAGAAAAAGGATTAAAAAAAACGTTTAGTCAAATGGCGACAAAAGATTTCCATTTCAGCAGGTGCTCCACAAAGTGAAATAAAAACAATCAGTAAAAATTGGAGAATGGTACCTGATACGATTGGGCATGAAAAATCTCTAAGAGGGAAACCACAAAGTCACCTATGACCACATAAACCTACAAGTTTAATGCTTCAGGGCCAAAGATGGGACATGTTGTACATACAACAACTGTTGCCTGGATTCTTCAACAGCAAAGTGTCAAAGAGAAAAGCCACCATTGAGGGAAAAAAGCTAATAGAGAATCTCAACTCCAGGTGAGATTCTCCAAAGGCATGTTCGACAGTTCGAGGTCAACTGGAAGAAGGACCATTGGTCTGATCAGGTGAAAATGAAACCTTTTTTTTTTGCCATTACTTTTGACCAAACAAAACATCTCCATAGTGAAGCACGGTGATGGCAGCAGTGTGATAGGGGATGTTACAGTGCTCTCCTTCATTTTTACAAGAAGACTCGTAAATGCCATACAGACACTGTTTAATAACAATTAAATGACCCAGCTATCAAACCAATTGAGATTAAGCAACCTTTTAACTTAATTAACTTAATTAAACTTTTTTTTCCAATCCACTGTATATATGCATATATGTATATATATATATAATGCCCTGTATATGCCTCATACAACTTTTCCTATTTTTGGCACCTTCTTTTGATTATAAGAGCGATGTGACACGTGAATTTCTCCACTGTGAGATCAATAAAATCTATCTTATCTTATCTTAGCTTATAAAGCTTGAGTTGTTCTCCAGGGAAGGATAAAGATGAATCCTGCAGCTTCCAGTCTGACTGCGACATATCAACACAGGTTCAAAGGAGCAGCCATCAAATTCTGACCCGAAAGGTGTGTACATTCATGCAACCATTCTCTTTACCTAATAAAGTAAGTTAATTCAATTCAAGTTAATTCAATTCAAGTTAATTCATTGACATTGTTTGTGTTGTACATCATATAGAGTTTTTTTTCTTTTATCAATTTTGTTTTGTATAAAAGTTAAAACATTGAAGGGGATGATTGCTGTTTGCGAGCGTTGTAAATGGGGAGAAATCAGATTTCTGTGACTAGTTTGTTTCAGTAATCTGGAGCATTTGTAAGGCGGTGGAAGGTCAAAATGATAGAGCCATGGCAGGTAGATTGTTTTGAAGGATGTAACATGTGATGCATCCTGCTAAAAAAGTTTCACTGAGGGAATCAAACCACTTCCAGTATATTTTATTTATGAATATAATTCTGCCTGTTAGAAGCCTTCTATTAAATGATTTATTATTAATTGCATTAGAGGTCTGTTGTCGCAGTTAGCTTTTCTGCTTTAACCGATAATCCATTACTATGTAATTTCCTCTCAGATAGATACACATATATGCACTTAAGATGAAAAACTTTCCTAGAAATTGAACAACCTTTGTCATTCCTTAAGCCCAGTAGTTGGTTATTTTGATTTGGTGTGTAAGGGAAGAAAAAACTGTGACACAAAGAGCAGGAGGGAAGCTCTCATTTCATATCCAGAATTTAACCAACTCAGATATAACAATCACAACAAAAACCAACAAACAACGGGTGGATCTTACCTTTAAAGATGGAAACGTCTCAGCCCTGTTATCAAAGCCCTGTCTTTTATTTAAAACCAAAGCCTAACCGAACCAAATCTTTTAACTGCTAACACTTGTTCAGTTTGAAGGGAAAGCCCAAACTGAGAAATAAAGGCAGCACTAAGATATGGGATTGGATTTTTGAAAGGGACTATACTTGATCATATAGATATTCACAAATTCACAAGGCATCCAAAACATAATGCTTCACTAAAATGTGACATGTGACAAATCGGATGATTGGGCTTTGTCATTAGTTTCCAGGATCTATGTTCTGCTTATCAGAAGGCCTTTCTCTGTGGGTCAACACAGCACAAGTCTTCTCCCTGACTCACTTGCTCTTTGTTATTAGTCCTGCATACACTTGCAGCCAGTATGTTTGACCTAGTTTTTCCAGGCAGCACAAAAGATACTTAACATGTGTCAGCTTGTGCAAACAAGTTCCCTATGCCTTTAAATACCCCACTATTCATTTCTAGAATGAGTGACCTTTTTCGAGCTGGGTTGTCTTTTTTCGCTTATGGCAAAAAGTCTGGTTCAGAGCGAGCCTCTGACGAAAATACACAAGTAATTGAATTAGCTGGCCTACTTTTGCCTTGGTACCAGTTAATGTAGGTACGGGTTTTTCAGATTTACAAAGAAGCCACCAGAGAGTTTACACTTGGATTTTGTCTATTTATGACTTTGGCAAATGGCCTTGTGTCTTTTTCCATTTGTTGACACTAGTGGTGCTAAGCATGAGTTGCCAAGTCTTATTATTAGCTCTCAAAATTCATTCCAGCGCAGAGGTTTGGTGGCGATGCCTGTTTCCAGGACTAATGCACGCAAGTTATGGCAAGGTGGATATAGTTTTCGACTATTTTCAGCTCCCCCCGATGATTCTCATCTTTCCTTGGCCTCTTGCACCGTCTAAGTGGATATTCCATATACAAATGTCCTCTGTAAGCGGCTGCACACACTTGCAAATATAGAACACTGCAGTATTTGGATTTAGCACAAGAGCGAAATCAATAGGATTGTGTGTGTCTTTCTCTCCCTCACACACTCTCCTCCTTCCCTCTCTCCCTCCATCTTCTTCAATCCCCCTTCACCCTCATGATTGGAAGCAAAGCAGGCAGGCTCAGTTCCATGGGAGGGCCTCTCCACGGCAGATAATGGTTCATTCCACTCATTTTGGCTTCCTTTTATTTGTTCACATCAACATCAAAGCCTGTCCGTATCCTCCACTGGGGAGCAGAGCTTTAAGTCTTTGACTGATCTGCCTTGTTCGCTCACAGCGCTGCGCTGGTGATGTCCATCCCTCATCGCGCGCACTGCGAAATACACACTTGCATTAATGCTAATACACAAACGGGGAGAGGAGCCGCGTTGGCATAAATGGAGCACGTATAGAAAAGCCCCGCGTACAAAAAACCCCACTCCAGTGAAGGGGAGATCACTGAAATATTACCAGTGGTTTCTTTTCTCTCAGACTCGGATAAAACAGCGGGGACAGTTTAAAACTGGGCAGACGCTGTTTGGCTTTATCGATCCGTCTCGATGTGCCTATTTCTGTTTGGGCTGAGCCTGCTCGAAGGTACACAAAGGCCTCTTTTCCATCAGACCTTGCAAGTTAGGTCGACTCGAAGCATCATATCCAGCAGAGTCAATTAATTGAACTTCATTTGAGATGAACTGTCGTGTGGTGGGAAGAGCGTTCTGAGTTCGGATCCCAGAGGAGTTTGTGTGTTTTTTCCCCGTGTGTTCGCGGGTTCATCGGAAACTGACTAGATCGCCCATTTGTTTGTGTGGCTCTGTGATGGAACCGGCAACCTGTCCCCCGTTGTACCCCGTTTCTCATCCAATGACCGCCGGGATAGTTCTCCAGCCCCACCCACCACAACCCTGGCAGTAATGAGCAGTAGAGCAAATGGATGGATGGACAAATTCAATGAATAATACATTAATGATATGAAAGAGGGAAATTATTTAGCAGCATAAAGATTTAATAGCAGACGTGTCGTATCAAAAAAGGGCATTGTGGGGAGTCACTGGTGTAGGCGGGGATGACCTTCTTGTGTCGGTTCTCTGCTGAGCTGAAGGAGCCTCTGACTGAACACACTTGTTGACAATGTTACGTCGAAGCTTGAGGCATTTTCCGTCGTTCCGAGCAGCTTTTGCTGTGTTTTTTTCTTTGCATAATCTGCTCACGGGGGCACGCGAGGAGTCCACGGCACAGAGCAGGCTTTCTTTGGTCAGTTTCTCGGAGTCACCGGTTCAAATGCTGCGGACACAACAGATGGCTGAACTGACTGCTCTCACACTGGGCCAAAAAAAAGTGGCCAACAAGTGTCCTGAACTCAGGTCTTGAATAAATCTGTGCTGAGAGTGAAGAGAAATGGAGAAAGTACAACCATCCTGTTGCTTGTGCGGCTGGTCCCCCTCCAAGTTAAAGCTAAATATGAACTATTTTGCCTTTTACATCTAGAGACGATGTCATTTCTCGATTATTTTACTCATTTGAATGGCAGTGACACCATTTTCTGCGTGCCGCAGTTTTTTAAAAATATCTATTTCTTATTTGCAGTTATTTTCACAGCTAAACAGCTGCAATCTTGTCCGTATACGTGAAAAAATACATTGTTGTGACGGTAAATTCAACCTAACCAGGATAAAGAAACGAACAAGCATCATGATATCAACTTTCTTTACTCCGGGCTCATCGGTAGTTATCATCCAAGTATTCAACAGTTGTTTCATGCTTTTTTGTGCGGAAAAATCCACTCGATGCGTAAAGCTTGCTTGAGTCATAAGAAATGAGTCACAAACATGGAGACCCTTTCCAGCGTTACAGCAGCAAAAAGCAGCAATGTTGCAAAAATAGGTCATGAGATCAGTGGTGATGGGAAAAACATTGTTTGTCTTGTAAATGACTGCATCCATTGATCTCTTTTGACATTTCGCTGTCAAAGCCTGTCATTTATTTCTAAAAGTTCCTCGTTAGACCAGTTACATTTTAAAATGTATATATCCAAACATGACACGTGTCTTTTTAGGTCATGTAATGCGTGCTACCAACCAACAACAGGCTCAAAGAAGAAAAAGTGAAAAGGCTCATCTTTTTTTTTTAAACAAATGTCTTTGATATAGATTTGTAATCATCAAATAAGTGCATTTCCTGGAGATTGTCGGCATTGCTACTGAGCTTTATTTGAATTTCAAAGTAAATCACGATAAGCCTGAGTACCAGATATAGAGAGGTTCATTCTTAAACTGCAGGCACACACTTTCATTCTCCCAGTGATGTGCACGGCATAATGGCAAAAGATCAATTACTGATCAGATTATCGTCGCTCTTCCCCGGCTTTCTTCACAAGTCAAACTCACCAATTCCCTCTTAATTGCCCCCTAATCTCATCTTTTCCTGTATTCAGTTCCTTCCCTTTTTTTCCGACTCGGGCTTTATTCCTTCTGTCTGGCCTGTTTTCTCTGGGCCCGTCGTCTGACCACCCCCATTTCCTCCCCTGCATCTCTTGACACCGCTGCTAATTACAAAACGCGCGGGGGCCATTAGCGCGGACCTCCAGCCGACGCCTGTCCCTTTATCCATTCATCCCCTCCCCTTTCGGCCGCTATCTCTCCCCATCTCGCTTTCCTTGCTCTGTTCTCGGTCAAAAGTCGCTTTGTGTGGGCCGCATTAGGCGAACAAAGGCGGCGGCGTTTGAAAGGTCACGTTGACGCGCCGGCCCCTCTGGGTCAAGCCCGTCTCCACGCAGACACACTTAACGCTCGCGCGGTCAGCACCGCTGTGTCATCTGGACGGCGACGCGTGTTGCCCCTCGCCCCTCTTAATGAGGGAAACGTCACCTGGGTTGAAAATCGGACGAGACCAGTTTGGTTCGCTTCTAAGCAGATTGAACACATCGCTATTTGTCCATCCATCTGCCCATCCGTCCATTATCATTACCGCTTATTCCCTGATGGGGTCGCGGGGAGGACTGGAGCCTATCCCAGTGGTCAACGGTCGAGAGGCGGGGTACACCCTGGACAGTCCGCCTGTCCATCGCAGGGCCACACAGAGACACACAACCATGCATACTCACACTCACCCCTAAGTGGAATTTGGAATGTCTTATCAACCTAACATGCAGGTTTTTGGACGGTGGGAGGAAGCCGGAGAACCCGAAGAGAACCCACACAGAAACAAGGAGAACATACAAACTACACAGAAAGGTCCTAGGTCCATCACTATTTGTTAAACAGTAAAACAATAAACCTTCCTATAATATAAGGAATTCACATGAATGAACAGGTTCAGACACGGAAAGGTTAAGGTGCATTATGGTCCTAAAAAAGGCTTGTTTTAACTCCGAACACACAGACTCACCAAGCAACTTGTCACTGGGATATCTCAGCTTGATCCGATGGACTGAAAATGAATGAACTGCATCCTTTTGGTTGCCGCTGCGTAATATAATTACGGCCCTTAATTTCAAGCAAAGTGTGCAAGAATGATGAGTTTTTTTCCCCCCAATGATCGCCCTCGCCGAGTCCAATAAAAGGGAGGGAGACGAGATCGCAAACCTGAAATAAACAAATCAATCATAAAAAAAAAAACTTTTCATGCAAATGAAGACAAATTCAATGCCGTTTTCATGCAAATCAGCACGACTATCAAAGTCACGTTTTGGAATAGAATGTCTGGCTGGAATGTTTGGCTGAGGGCGTGGGACGCAGTGGCCAGTGGTCCAGTGAAAGGACATCTCCGTGGAATGTGTTATGACATTTTTTTTTCTGCTAACCTTTACCCGGTAGTAGGTTGTTGTTTTTTTGTTTTTTTTCCCCCTCCAAAGAGCGAGCGACAGAATACCGAGGCTGAGAGCGAGGAAACACAGAGGGAATGCAGAAACCACATTTCTGTGTAATTACTTGATGGCACCAGTGCACAGGACCGGACTCGATCTGGAGTGATTATTCAAGAGTCAATCAAGATCCGGTCAATACGTGGCTATTTCACATAATGCTGTTTCACTGTGTTACTCTGTTGAATTACCCTCGACAGGGAGGGTGAAAGAAACTGGGAAAATCTTGTCTGTGGACTTAAATCTTACAATATTTGCCAATATTTCAAGTTTTACCTTCAGACCAGGTTACTTCATACTTCATTCCTATATCTCAAATTAATTAAACCTTGGTGTTTTTCTTTTTGGTGACAAATTATTGTTTAAAATCATGTCACTGGACATCAGGTTAGCGATTTCTTTTTATTTTCACCCAAATAAAGCACCAGATCCGGGACCGTGATTGGATCCACGCTGGTCGAATGTGTCTGATGTATCCCGGGAGAAGCCAGACCTCGGTTTGAATGCAGCCCTTCTGAAAACATGGTGCTCAAAGTGCCTGTATTCATTGTCGTCTCTCTTGTGAATGGCGCTCTGTTCGGGGGGCTTTGTGAGTGATATTTGTGTTGGGCTTTGCAGCTTGTGTCAGGGCTCCGGAGGACCAGGAAAATGGAATCCCATTAGTGTGCCATTCAGCTGGTGTCTCTGGATGAGTATGCAGCGCTAGCTGATCGCTGAGATTGGCCCCTCGGCAGCATAGACCGTTCTCTGCACACTGTTTGCATGTGTTGTTTATATATAAAGACAATTTTTTTTTTAAATAGCAGCACTGAGATGCAAAAGATGAAGAATCCTGGTAAAATTTTCAAAGGAAGAGATGTTTTCAAAGGTGATTTTTCCTTGAAAATTTTAAAAGTGACACACCGGCTTTGCAAATAGAATTACAAGTGATGCAAATGTATGGATTGTACTCTTCTAGACAAAAGTAATTATAGTGTAACTATCACAGTGAGATGAAGATTATCAGAGGACAGGGAAGTTTTTTCTGCTAGCCATTTCACCCGGTTTGTAATAAAGCTAACTACGGTTTTCATTCCCTATTGTGCAGTTTGGAAGGATTCTCTGTAAATTTGAGACTATAAAAGGCAGCCTGGAATCATGACGTTTGTCACTTTTGATGCGCGCCTGGGTGCCTGCAATTGGAAGAATAGACACTTTGTAATAAAATCTTGCAGTGTGTGACCCCACCAGGATGAACCCACCGCAATTTGTAACTTCCTGCCCGTAAAACAAATATGTCAAGTAGCGTGTTGTGGTCAGTCCGTTAACCTGAACTCTGCTTGTTGCCTGAACTCTCCTGGAGAGAGCTGTGAAGCCAAGCCGAAGTCCCAATTTGACCAGAAACGAACTTTGCTGGAGATTTATGAGACTCTTGAGTGTCGCATTTGTTCGCATGTCTAGGATAGTGTCCCAATTCACAGTTGTAAATTGCAAAACGCCAACTACTCCCTGGGCTCTTTCTTCCCTAGTGCAACATCCAAGTCATGAAGAATAAAATGCAGAATATCGACAGATAACCATGCCGACAGAGTCTTCAGAAAGTTCTTTGGATGTGATTATGTGTCTTAGGGAAGAGGCCAAGGGCCGAGGGCAGTCTTGCTCCGGGGAGCCGGTCCGTCACTTGTTGACCCAGTGTGAGTGACTTATGCGTCTGCTTATCAGCTTGTCCTGCTGTTCGACAGTATGGTGCAACTCTGTTTTTGCGCCGATCCCACGCCAGATTTGTGCTGCTCCCCGATGCTTCGCGGCTTTAGAAAATGAGATGAAAGGGGATTTTAGTGCTTGGAGAAAAAAATCTGATAAAAAAAAAAAAAAAAAAAAAGAAAAATTTTTTTTTTTTTTAAGATAAAAAAAAAAAAAACTTCAAGAAAAAAAAAAAAAAAAAAGGTTAAACCAGGATTGACCCCTCTCATCACATACGCACATAAAGCAGCTATCCACGGCCCCACCCCAACCCCTCTCACTTTCCCCGGCCCCCGAACGGCAGATGGAAGGCTTCATTAATGCCTCAGCAAAGGACACGTCTCACACACGCTCGCGCTTACACACACCCAACGATAAAACCAAAACATCTGGTCATGGTCTGCACCTAGAGTCATTATACCCACCTGAACTGTAAGTGGGGGGGGGGGGGCTGTGACTTCAGAGGATGGTGCAAACGACACGCACACACTCACACACATGTAGCCCTTAAGCCATCACGCCATGTCTGCGCAGGACAAAACGCTGGTTGATTTTGTGTATTGTTTGTCTGCAGGCACCGAGAGGCCTTTTTTATGCACACACACTGCACACAGACAAACACACACGCAGGCACTCGAAATTGTTTCGAATAAGTGGGTCATCCTCTTCAGTCTCTTGAAGGAGAATGGAGGGTTTTTGGATTTTGTTTTTGTTTGTTTTTTCAACCCCCCTTGTTGTGGGTTACTCGTCGGGAGAAAAATCGTACCCGTCCTCGTCCCGGCCGCAGCTTTTAAGAGCATTTGTGAAAAAAAAAGCACGGCCCTGCGACGGGGCTGCTCGCCGTTTGTAGTTTTGGATGCTATTTGTGCCTTTTTGGCATGTGCTAACGTGTACTCAAATGCATAAAAAGGTCGCCTGAGCTCGCTTGTATTCGTTTTTATTCGTTCATTTAATTCCCAATCAGCATTTCATAACCACTGTGACTATGACTCCATTTGGCTAGGCCTCACGCGCAGACATCTCTCCTCAAATCAAAGCCAAGCCTCTCACAAGCGCCCCGCTTTGCTAGCCTGAGATTGTGACGACGAAGGGTCCACTGCGTGGGCCTCGGCAAAT
Source organism: Menidia menidia (assembly GCA_907169785.1). NCBI lineage: Eukaryota > Metazoa > Chordata > Actinopteri > Atheriniformes > Atherinopsidae > Menidia > Menidia menidia. The sequence goes on along the minus strand of CAJRST010012224.1, from coordinate 9,174,308 downwards.
AGGGTTCTCTGTGAAGGTTTTGCTGCCTTTGGCAAGTCCGGGCAGTCGTTGGGGCAGCTGATAACTACAGCCGGCACATAAGCTCGAACACAGAAGGACGAATGCAGAAAAAAACGGCATCAAAGTGTCACCAATTAGTTAAGCTGATGCAGTTCACACAATGGGCTGACTTTACTTAAAGACATATTATGCTAAACCAAGTTTTTAATCATTTGATTATGTACATTTGGGACTGTGGAGGGCCTATCAGCAGGCAAAGTGTGAAAAAAAGGACTCAGTCATATTTTTGTATTTAAAGAGACAGGCACTCAAAACCGAGCGCTCTGAACAGGGCTGTTTTGGCAGGGTGATTGAACTGCTCTTGTGCTTCATCCTTATGGTATTTTGACCAAAGCTTGTCACAGACATTACATTAGGACACCAGAGAACTAGTTTAACTTGTTGAAATAGGGTATAATATGTCTCCTTTAACCATTTGTACCCTTATATGAAATAAAATGGTATACAAACATACTTTTTTTACAATATGCATATTTCCCTGCTGTGTTAGTTACTGTAAGTTTGGTCTTATGAGATACAATATTGAGCTTTTTTGGATAGCTTCTGTTGACTTTGTTTTTCGTTTCATTTTGGTACGAACAGGGAAATGTTGTTTCTGTGTTCCTGCAAGCATTTGTGTGTGTGTGTATGTGTGTTCCTTGCTTGAAATGCTGCCTGTCTTGGCGCGGTCTTGAGAAAAAGAAGTGCGAGCTGATGTTTCGCCGTAAATCGTCTCCGTTCAGCACACTCAGGAGAGTTGTGTAACTGTGAGATAACTTGTATGTAATCTCAGGGCAAATATCTGCACACGCCGTTAAACCAGAGTCACAGTGACTGCAACGTTTTCGTCACAAATTCCGAGTCGAAGGGTAAAAAAAAGCACGATCTCGTTAAATCTAGGAAAAAACAATATGTTTAGTTCATCATTAGATTATGTTAAATGAAAACTTTTGTTTTAAAATGCACTTTAATATATAAGTTTGATCGAAATTCTGCCTCATTTGGACTCATTTGTTCATTCAGGCATGAATTTTTCTTTCCTTAGTGTTTGTGACCTACTTTTTTACTCCAACCTTTTGCTCATTAGAGGCAAAACATATTTTCTGAGATCAGTTTGAAGGATGTAAATCCCAGAGAAGAAATGACATTGCTTCAGTATTAAATGAGCGATAAGAGCTGTAGGGCCTCTTCTTTTGGGCGGGATCGACCTCAGTCACCGTAACACTGAGCAGCAAAGCTGAAGAAGCCTCTGACTGAACAGACTGTTTTTGTTATTGGTTTGCCTATTTATTTATTTTTTACTTATACTTCTGAGTTTAGGGGAATGCAGTATTGTCCAGAAGTTGATCTGCTTGTACCACATTCATCATTGCACATTCGGCTCCGGGGGATGGAGAGCTGTCCCCAGCACAGAGCCAGCCTTCTTTAACAGTTTGTTCTGCTTCTTTGAGTCACTGGCTCTGACGCGGCCGCCCTGACAGATGGCTGCAAAGCAGATTGCGCCCTCCTCTTGAGACTTATATAAGAATCAGTTAATACATCCTTGGAATTTCTTGACAAAAAAAATCAAACAATACAAAAACAAACTCCCAGCCGCATCCCGTGCCGATGACCGACCAATCAGAATCAGATTTGTGCATCAGGTCTTTGGCTGTTTATTCATTTCTGTGGAGGATTTCTGTCACACTCTAAACTATACGAATACATGCATTCATATCATCCCCACGCTGTCTCCATGAACTATACCACCAAGTCAAATATCACAACAAATTATACTGCACCTTATAGAATTCTATAAGAAATTCTAACAATGAATATCCTGTCTCATTTAAGGTATGCATATAACTGTTTACATTTAAACGGAGCATCGAATTTTGACAAAATAACCGTTCATTTCTATCCTACTGTTGCATTTCACAGTACAAATTAAGGCATACTTGTTCCAAAATGGAGTTGGAGGCAGAGCCTTTTGTAAGCAGGTTCCACTCACATGCAAAAATCTGGATTTAGGAGACAGACTCATTTTCTTCTTTTTAAGATTAAGCTGAAACTGTACAGTTTGTCATGGCGCCCTAAACCCATTTCACTTAAAGCGTCTCCTCCTTCCCGTAGACCGAAACACTGCCGGATCTTTATTGCTTACAGCTGTCGTGCTCAGCTATCCATTCTGCTCATGACACATCGTACGCTCACGCTTTCTGTCGCCTGACTCACAAAAGTAGAAAAACTCCATCACAACTGAGTTCTCAGCCTCTTAAGCTCTGATAATCAATATAACAGCAACCTTTTGAGGGCAATCGGCAGGAGCCTACTGAACTGTCGTAGTCTACCAGGTCTTTCCACTGGATTCATGTTTGTGTAACATCTGTATGTCTTACGGAATGAATTGATCTACTCGCTTCTTCCCGTTTTCTTTTCTTTTTCTTTTCTGCCGGGGCGCTTTCAGGCAGGTGGATCCCTGTCAGGGTTCTTGTCTTTGTTTTGCTCTTTTGGTTGCAAAAGAGGGGTTTTCCTCTGTTTCTCTTCTGCAAAGCACGTTTTGACTAGTTCTGTTGTTGTCGCCTGCAGAGATTTGAACCAAAGTCAGACGAATCCTGTGGAGTTGGTCAAATGTTGAAAAATAAAAATAGTCAGGCATATATTGGTGTGAATCTTTTTTTTGTTTGTCTAATCAGCAAATTAGGCACCAAATATCTCAATCTAATTATTTTTTTTATGCATGGAGAGAGTCAGTTGGGTGTGTTTGATATTTCAGATTCTTCAAAGTGATGACTCCCAACCAGCTTCATGGAGTAATCACCTGGAATGCTTTTCCACCAGTCCTGAAGTAGTTTCTGGTTATATCGAGCGCTTGTTGACAGCTTTTCTATGAGTCTTAAGTCCAACTCATTCAAAAACACTTCTAAAAGGTTAACAAAATGGATTCCAGCCTTGCCGTTACCGGGGGTGCTGGTGGATATAAAGCAGTTCAGAGCTAATCATTTTAAGGTTCTCTGTCTGGGGCATTATGGTGGTGTGTTAGTTAGCAAGAGGGATCGCGGTTCAAGACATCTCTGTGTGGACTTTGCATGTGTTGTTGTTTGTAACCATCCAGGGCCCGTTGTCATCTGGGATAGGCTCCAGCGCCCCCCCCCCCCCAGGACTAAGCGGTATAGTCTCCTCTTCTGTCTGTGTAGAATAAATATGGGTTATTACCGCGTTATATCTGCAGGGAAAAAAAATGATAACAACCGGTAGCAGGATAAATCCAGGCCGAGTAAAATTGATCTTTTGTTACAAAAAAAACTTTCCACACACTCTAAAACACAGATGAAGAACAGTAGAACTGACTGATTTTGTTCAGAGACCTTAGTTAGGAGCACTGTTAAATCTTTAGTTGGCAATATGCAAGAGGAGCGTGGACTTTCTTTGATGAGGCAGATATTATCTGTTGTTTAAATGAGGACTTGTGTCTCGGGATTCCTTGTTTAAGTCTCTCTACATTAGCAGTGAGGACGCTCTCATTGCTCGTTCCGATGATTCTTGTGAGTTGTTCTTTCACTTTTAATCCAGTCACACTCTTGGAGGAGATAACATTTAGACATAAAGAAAAAAAAGTCCTGACTGGATCATTTGGAGCCTTATTTAGATGGAAAATAGCAACTGACTTTCTTGTGTAAATTACAGATCTTTCAAATCTTTATTTGGACATAAATGAAATTCCTTGTGTTTGGAAATCTGCATTTCTTTTTTTTATTTTGTTTGTTTGTTTTTTAAGCAGGTGTTAGTGCAGACAGAGAGCCAAAGGCCTTTTCCCAGGATGTCTTTTCTCCTAAAAGTTCTGCAAACCTTTACAAGAACATTATCATGAGCTGATGTTTTTTTTTTAGGATTACTGAAATTAGTTTTTGGATTTAGTTTCTTGTTCTAGATTATTTTAGTATCTCCTTGCTATCCTTGTTTTGTGTTATTAGTTACTTGGTTCTAGTTTTGATTATCCCCAGTTTAACCCTGTGCTCTATTTCCTGTTTTCTCCTCATGGCTCTATTTTACTTTGTACGGGCCCTTGTTTCTAGTTTTTGCCCTTGTTTCTAGTTTTGGTCCCTCAGTCTCTTCCTGAGTTCTGTTTTCCTGTCTTATTTTGGTGAGTGTTGCAGCTTCCTGTTTCCCTGCATCTTCACCACTGTCTTTCTTGTAAGTTTCCTCTGGTTTCCCTCATCAGTTCGGCTCCCTGCGCCCATGCTTTCTCACCATCATTTCACTAATCACCCCCCCCCCCCCCTCTATGTACAGTGTATGCTTCTCAGTCTTTTCATTGAGTTTCAGATTATTGACATTTGTCACGATTGATTTTGGTCTCTTCACATGTTCACCTCCCTTCTATGTGTCCCTCTTGGCCCCTTCCATTCCACGTCCTCAGGTTTTTCTATACTCTTTGTTTACAATAATTTCTAGGATCTGGGTTTGAGTTTTTTCAGTTTAAGTCAGTGTTTTGTATTTGGCTCCGTCGCTGTACCTTTTGTTATCCTTCATAATAAATCTACCTTTTATTCTGAGTTCCCGTTTATCATCAAGAAGCATCAAATTTCCCCTTTTTTTTGCTGGTGATACGAGAGTGCACTGTGATGCATTTAAGTCCTATCTGGCTTTCTGTGAGCTAATATACACTTTCAATACCACTCATCAGGGCACAAGGTTTCCCATTTTATCTGCCAATGATGCCACACTTACAAAAACGAGCTAGGGGTAAAGTGGTTCAAGGGTCTTCCATTTTTCCCCCCATTTTGTTACCGCTCTTCAGCTCATCTTGATTTGTGCTCCGACAGGTTAACAGCTTTCTGTTTCCATCTGTATGCATCTTAATGAATGTTTAAATTTGCTAGAGTTACTCGCCGAAGTCCTCCCCAGAGCACCATTATTCACGTCAGAGGTTCAGCTTAGTAGTTTTTGTCTTGCTTGTCACCTGGCCAAAAACAGATGTGTTTCTCTCAAAAATGTTTTAAAAATTAATCTGTACATACAGAGTGCTCAGTTTGTGAGTTCCAATACACTGTTGTAATGGTAAAAACAAATATGCCCGATCGTTCTGATTTATTTCTAGCTGAGGACTAGTTAATACTTTATTATACTGGGGTTAAGTGTTCTGCAGCTTTCTCAATTATGTCTCTACAAAGTGGAAGACAATGAAATGTGGCTATTCGGGTGCTTATTGACCTTTTTGGTTCCACCCAAAGTCACTAGCTCAGGAATTATACCTTTACACCTTTGCTTAAGCCCTCAAAAGGACAAATACATTTTCTGTACGACGGACAAAGATGTAGAATTGTCATCCAAGAGAACCTGTGGATATATCCCATGACATTTTAAGGTAACACAAGCAATGGTATGAGAAAAAACCCTCCATTTACTTTCACTTCTCATGATTATATTACTTTGTTCTTTATTTCCAGTATTGGTTAGCCTTAACAGGTCTTAACATCTATTTTCATCTGGTTTCTTTGGATTAAATGGAAATTAACTCCCCCTCCAGAGACAAGAATTGCATATAAGGTACCCTATAAATATTTTGGTGTGCCATATTTGTTAATGCGAAACAATTTACTCAAAATCTGATCAAATTATTTTTTAAATAATGTTTTTTTTAAATGAATTTTCTATCCAAAATTGCTAACTTCAAAATGTTATTTATTTCTCTGTTCAGTCAATCTCTGTTTTCTATTTGGATAAACCTCATCTCTGATAGCTGTGCGAAAATCCTTCCGCTCGAGTTTACCTCGTTTTTGGAGAGAAGGTGCACTTTGTGCTGCTATGTCGGATAACTAGAGAGGCCAGGTAACTAACAAACTACTAGCTTGATTTATAACCCTTTCTCTACCTTAGAACATAAAAATGCCAGATGTTCTCAGCAGGGCCTTTATTGTTAATCGTTAAATGCCTTATTTATTCAAATTTAATGAAGCTGACAGGATTCCTAATTTAGTACAGCTAAATGTGAAAAGTCAACATGGTGATTGTAGTGGTGACAAAAAAAAAAACATTTTCGTCATTTGGATGCACTAATTCTATGAAGGATTTTATAAGTTATTATCATTGTTATTATTTTAAATTGTTTAAAAAATTGCAATGAAATCATCCTACATTAAATGATTTGTTGGCTCAATTTAATATTTGGCACCTTAAAAAGTCTTTCAGAGTCTCTTTACTGGTGAAAATATAGCAGTTTATGAAACACATACATTGCATATTGAAAAATGTACTTACATAAAGCTTATATGGAAGAGAAATAACTCCATACAGAATCCTAAGGAGCATTTGGATATTTTTTTCACCATCATTGATAACGAATTAAGTCATGTTTGGAAGAGGAAAGCTAAACTTGGTAGCTTTAAATACTTAATATAGATCCTTTAAAGCTAATGTTTAGTCACCTTCGAATGCGATGCAAACATAAGAGTGTAAATGATTTGACGTGGCTCTTTTTTAAGGGTCTGATTAGGAGAGACCTTGTGGGTGATCTTACTGTCCTTTTTTCTGAGTGTATAATCCCCCCTGTCTGAGAAACGCTTACACAATGGTGCATTTAAAATCATGCCTACTTTCAACCAAAAGGGGGGGGGGAGAAAAGACATTTGTCGGCTAAAATTGGGATGTTTTACGTGACATCCTGTGCAGAGACATCAGGGCAAAGTTGTGCACACACGCATCCGAGTGGAGCTGGCACCCAAACAGTGAGGTTGACATGAGGCTGTGAAGGAGTGTGAAGGGCACAGGACCTCAGGAGGAATGACAACACACACACGCACGCACGCACACACTTTCGTTACGTGCAAACACACCTTCTCTCCTTTCTTTTCTTCTCTCTCTACGATGACTCATCCCACCCAGGGACAACGAGCGAGCAAGTGAGGAGAAGGATGGGAGAATGTGAGAGTCAACACAACAGTGGGGAGGGGAAAAAAATCTAGTTAATAGATTCACACAGAAGACGTTCTGCACAAAGCATCTTCTGACTGACCTTTCATCTCAATGCCTCGCTAATCCTTTGGTGCGCGTCGTTGTAAAAGTCATTCGCAGCCATTTATTTCCCACCAAACACGCGTCACGAGTCTCGCTGCTCCCGTGTGGAAGTCTCGCAGATGATTTCCCCCAGTTTTATTCTTTGTGTTAAACTGCTTTCTTTTTAGTTTTTGGATCACAGCAGCTCTGCGATGAGTGACAGAATCCCTCCTAACCGGTTCGACAACACGCTGAGTCTTCCTGCCCGTGCTTCTGGGCTCATTTTGATGGTATTGGCTTGAGAGGTCCCTAACTACCAGGGCATTCCTGGTCTTTATCACCGCGCATCGCAGCTTGAGCCCTCTTCAAATCCCACGGTCTCTTATGTCTTTATCTTATGGTGCGGGGATATTTGAGGAGGTAGATACACTCTTGAATAGCCTGGGATATTGTCACAAGAGGTGATTATACAGCTCTGAAGGAGGAAACCCATTGAACGGGCTTTTATTGCTGAGGATAAGGGAGTATTGCTGAGGGTATGTCTGTATTGCTGACTACTGAAGAGAACAGAGATAGTTGAGTGGTCAGGTCCCATGTGCCTGTGGACTTACATACAGAATATGCCCCCACTGAACCATTGCTATATCCTCTCTGAACATCTTAAAGGAACTAGAATGGCTCTTTGATAAAAAAAAAATGTATACAGTCCAGTCAAAGAAAAGCCCTAGAACAGACTGCAGTTCTGGTGACTGGATTATGTAAACCAGTACAGTTTGAGGTGCATCAATACAATGTGGAAAATTACCACAAGGGTCATTTTAATGTCCTACTTGCTCAAAGACAGTGAAATGCAAGTATCTGAAGCTTCCGACCCAAGACTGGCCCATTCGTGGTGGAATCTTGAAAAGAAATTGCATTGGCGTATGGCTTCCGTGATGGTCTAAAGACGATGTAAAGGGAATATGTTTTTAGCAATAATCATGATTTTACTGTAAGACCGCTAAAGGAGTCAATTCAGTTTGAGCTCAAATCACAAAAACTGTTATCTTAAAGCACTTTAAAGATATAGTCCAGCTCAATCCAATTAGAATCCTGTTCATTATCATATAATCATAATCCAATTGAAGAAAATGAGTTACTTTCAAATTAGTCCATTTTATCCAGAACCTTGTAAAATAAATAAAGTTCCCACCTAATTCGCTGCCGGTTCCACAGAAAATCACAGTACCCTCGCAATCTGACAATCGTGCCATGTTGGGAAAATATCTTGCTATGAGATCATTTAAAGAGGACAGAGTTCTTGCCCTACCCAAGTCCTGTTATGTGGAAGTAAAACACTTCCATGAGAGTCATAAAGGCTGTTTTAAAGCTCAAACCAGGTTAACTTTGGCCATATTTCCCTGAAACAAATGTTTTAGGAGGCAGGGAAGTACAAGAAAAAGACAGCCCTGTGGTCGTCACACTTCAAGGGAACTGGTGAAATAGAAACCGTGACCAAAAGAATCTATCTTAGCTCTAACCACGATCATTTTTCTAACCCAATGGAAGTCATGTTCTCATCCAAACCTAACCAAGAAGTAAGAAAAAAGTTGCAGTTACTAATGATAACTATTCCCTATTCCTGTTGATACCTTTGAGTCTCTTTTAAATAAATGGACTGAAAATGGTATCTGCACTCAGTTGAATTTCCCTTCTCTTGCAGGGACTTTTCTTCATCTGATGGTGTTCTGATTTACGTGGTGTACCAGACTACCTCTGACAGAAAAGTCTCTACCAAAAAGTCTCTACCAAAAAAAGTCATTTCATGTCCAGACAGGCCCTCATGCAGTGATACCAAACAAACAAAAAACCCTAGAGCCTTTTATGTGATTATAGGACCAAATGATTCTAATCATATGCAGCAGCCTATCATGAAATTGAAAAGCCTTTTTGCATTTTTTTTTTTAATTATAATTTTCAAGAGCTGGGTGTTAATTAGAGGAAGTGGCAAAGAAGCAACTTGGTAAAAAAAACAAAAAACAAATGAGATTACATTGCAGTCACGTGACACAGGAGTAGCTCTGTGCTGGAGAGGATTGATGAAAACACTCTTTGAAATCACTGCTAGCATGTTCGTGCTAGCCCGAGAATCTGGTGGCGCCAACAAAGCTGTTTCATTTTTCTGCCCGCTGTGTGCCTCATGTCAATTGGTTTCACCTTATTTTAAGCATTTCCCGCTGAGGAATGAATCTCCAAACTGCAGGTTGTTCCACTCACCTTGAGGACCATAGAGCAAATTGTAGAAGTCTGAATAACGTTCACAATCAAATCAGTTTATTAGTCAACAGTAGAGGTTAGATAGAAGTTGGTCATCCAAGGTATCCATTTTCTGTACTTGTTTTATCCCATTCAGAGCCGTGTCGTAGTTGGAAAACGTCCCAACTGGTGTTGAGCGAGATGCAGGTTACATGTCCAACCTGTAACCTGCATCTCGCTCAACACCAGGTCCAAAGCACACGGACACAATCGTAAAAACTCACACCTCCCCCTAAGGCCAATTAAGAACTGCCAGTTCATGTAATGTGAGTTTAAACTGTGGGAGCAAATACTAAAAACACCAGCACTTTGCTGCTTTAAGAAACCAGTCTGAGCCTCAGTCCTCCAAAAAGACGATGCATCTAATCATCAGTTGCAGATCTGTGCCATCAATATTTGACAACAGCTTTAAAAGAAGATTCAGGGTCCAATTTTTGAACACATTTGTGAAGTGTTTAGCAAATGATGTGATGTGATTAATGCTCATTTTGAATCAGTACCATGCAAGAAATTATCAAATTGATGGTATATTTTCATCATTCTGTATGCAAAATGCTGAAAATCCTTTAGCCGTAGTTCTCACCACAATTGTCTTCAGTAAAACAAGAAGTGACACAAATGTTGTCTTGTCACTGATAGAGTAATCATTGTGTAGTTGCTTTGGTATTGACTGAACATAACCAAGAGAAGAAAAAAAAGTTTTCTCTTTGGGCCCAACAAAGATGATGTTGTGGCAAGTTTGAGGGAAAATTTGAGGGAAAATTTGAGAATGACATCTGCTCCATTGATGAAATTCTCCCATAGTCATAGGATAGGATGACTATCTATGGGTAAACCTGTGGTGGTTAGCACCATTGCCTCACAGTAAGAAGGTTCAAGGGGAACCAGGTTCTTAGGGGAACCAGGACCTTTTTGTGTGGAGTTTGCATGTTCTCCCTTTGTCTGCCAGGGTTCTCTCCGGGTTCTCCAGCTTCCTCCCACAGTCCAAAAACCTGCATGTTAGGTTGATTGGACATTCCAAATTGCCCTTAGGAGAGAGTGTGAGTGTGCGTTGTTGTTTGTCCTTGCGTGTCTCTGTGTGGCCCTGAGATGGACTGGGGACCGTCCAGGGTGTATTCCGCCCCTCTCCCATTGACCACTGGGATAGGCTCCAGTTCCCCTCGAGACCCCCATTAAGGAATAAGCGGTTACGAAAATGGACGGATGGATAGACGTTCAGAGGATATACCCAAGCCTCATATTATGTACACACAAATTACCTGTGTACCTGTTGAATGTTGGACTTATCTGTCATATGACACTGCGTTGGCTTTATATATTTATTTTCTTATGCATAAATAGGTATAATCTGTTTGTGGGTAGTTGAAATATTTTAGCTGACGATTGTAAAGGATGTTTTTCAAAAAGCTATCATTTTCTCAGAGACTTAAAAAGAAATCCTAGAGGTCAGAGTAGCTTATTACCCATTTATTAGATCTGAATGGATTCATTACCCACCAAGCAACATGTCAGTTTGAGTGTTTTCAGTTGCCCTTTTTTCCATTTCTACTAATTTGCAGTGTAAAATTATAATAATATGGAATAATCATATTCATATTAAGTATATGAATATGCTTCCAAAGTTGAAGTTGATTTAGTGGGGCACGCACAGTGTTAACCAAGGGGGAAATCAACTGATTGGTGTAATGCCACTGACACACACTAGGGGCTGCCAGCAAAACAAAACAAAAAACAGGAATAAAAGCTTTTGTCCTGTGTCGGGTTTGAGCTTGTTTTCTCTCGCGTAGTTTCCCCCTGGCTCGGAAAGCAGGGAAAAAAGAAAAGACAAAATATTACCGAAAGTCTGCGTACTGCGTACTGTCTTCGGAGCAGATTTGGTCCCTTTAGCTTCGCCGCGTCTCCGCTGACGTTATTGGGTCATCATTTGCTTTTTCCTCTTCATCTGAATCTTAAATGGAAAAAACAGATATTTCTTGTGTCCTTGTGTGTGTGGGGGTGGGGGGGGGGGGGGGGGGTTCCTCTGTGATTGTAGAATAATAAATTCCTGGCAGGACTAGATAGCTCGCGGCTTGGAGTTAACACACAGATGCAGGGAGCCTCGGTGGAGCCAGCTGCTGAGAGCTGCCACCCCCCAGAAACAGGGGCCGTTGGCTGGGGACAGTGTGAAGACACACACCGCCCTCCCTTTTCCCTCCAGCCTGGAGTCCTGTGAGTTCTGTTCAGTGGACGAGAGAGGAGAGGCCTGCCCCCTACAAGAAGCTTTCGCTTGTTGGTGCTGAATGTGCATGCGTTTGTCGGCGGGCGCCGATTTCTGCGTCTCGGTTTGTCCGCGCTGGTGCGTGCCGCGTGGATGCAGCGGGATTTATATTTGCTGCACAAATGCGCGAGCGCCAGTGTGGATTCTGTCACCCACTGGGCCTCACACACATTCCAAAATAAACGGCTCCCACTGAGGATTACTATTGATCCGTGTGGAGCACTCGGCTGAATTTGGAAAAAGGAGAGCGAGACGGAGACTGCCGCGGCTTCCCCTCCGTCTCTGTTTCGAACCAACTTGTCATCTGTGGAATGTCTGAAAGGAAAAAAAAAAAAAAAAAAGAAATGTGTCAGAGATAATTTGGTAAAGCGGCCCACTAAGGTGTTAGGATGACAGATCGCTTCTGTCCGTTCCATGCGAGATGTCCATGTGAGAGTTGTCGTCTGAGCCTTTTCAGGTTTTACAGCTTGTTTTTGTTCAGATTCCTTTCCAATTAGATGGAGAATGAACATCTCCACTGGAGGTCATCGCTTTGTACTCGGTGTCAGGTCTTCTAGGGAATGGTCCGAGGAGCTCGGCACACCTTTTGGAAGTTCCTGCTGTTCCTTTGCTTGCTTTTCCCCTCGGGGATCAATAAAGTATCTATCTATCTATCTATCTATCTATCTATCTATCTATCTATCTAT
>CAJRST010012224.1:9134008-9153476 GCA_907169785.1 Menidia menidia | reverse complement strand
TGTGCCCAAGAGCCTTTCACTTAGTGCACGCGTGCGTCTCTCTTTGCACGTGCAGGACTGTTTGCTTTTATATTATCTTTGGCGGCCATGTGAGTGTGTGTGTGAGTGTGTGTGTGTGTGTGCGTCCATCTGAGGCTGTGTAAATATGTATGTGCGTGGGGGGGGGGAGACGTGAGCTCAGTCGTCTCCTCAGACAGACGGCGCGTGTCTCTACCGCCGTCCTCCCCTCCCCTGGTCACTCAGGAGATGGGAGGTTGTTGTTTTTTTTTTTTCTTTCTTTGGTGGGGAGGCGATCAGGTGGCCGGGAACGAGGCAGATCAAGCCGAGACCAGTCGGAGGGGGGGGGGGGGTGGATGGAGGTTTTCAGGTCCGAGGAGGCGGAGACGGGGAAGTGGAGAGAAAGCGAGCGGGGGGGAGATGCAGCAGAGGAGACGGGCGCTGACACGCTCTCTCCAGGAGTGCTCAGAGTGCTGCTCATTCATAATTCACCTCCATGGCAAACGTTCATTCACATATTGACCCCCCATGGCTGAGCTCAATGGAGTTCTCGCCCCTCCAGCCCTGGCCCGTCTCTCAATGGACGCCCCCGTGGCGTGGCGTGCAGATAGCCTTCTTTTTTTTGTCTTCTTTCTTTCTCTCTGTCTTTCTTTCTTTCTCCTTTCATCTGTTTTTTACTCTGGAGACAGGTGACGCTCGCAGCTCGGAGAAAAACCTCTTGCTGTGTTTTTATTGTTTTTTGTTTTTGTTTTTTTGCCCGCCACTGCATCCCGGTTGTTTTCCAACCAGAGGCTCCTGGAGTGAGATTGAATTGTGTAAATTGAATATTGAATTCAGGCTCCACCCTAGACACAGATAATTGGTATGGATGGATCAGTGGGTTAGTGCTCTCAGTACAACTGTTGGACTGATTCCCCGAACACCGCTAAAACAGTCCATAATGGATCCATAATTCATGTGCGAATGAATAAAATCGTCTGTGTTTTGAATACAGACATCAGACAGTTTGTCTCGGATGCCAGCTCATGGTTTATTCAGCCTAAATAGTCAAAAATGAGCTGGGGTTTTTTTTCTCCCTTTAAAAAAAAAAAAAGAATGTTTCTAATTGTCTTAGCATTGCCTGGAGCTGCACAGTAGCCCACCACTGTGCTCTGGTGGTCTAAAACGCAGCGTCAGACCAAAGCCTAAGTCCTAAAAGGTAAACATTTCAGTAAACATCACCTTCGTCAGCGAATCTGCTAAAAATATCCTGACCTCTTAAGTTTCAGAGCTATGATGGAGCGCATTTACTCAGCGAAAAGAGGACACAGAGCGGGCCGCTTTTTTTCACACTTATTTAGTTTCCTTTTTTTTGGGAGCCACAGAAGTCCGCACACCTTTTCGGAAAACATTCCACCCCTTAGGTGGCGTTTCACCTTTTGGAGCGTAACTGAAAGTTAAGACCAGATCTGTGACTTAAGGACAGTGTCACCTTGGTCCGGACAGACCACCACTGAGTCTTTTAAAGCGGCAGGGATGTAAATCTCTACAGACGTCCATAAGTATGAACGAGGCCATCCTGCGTAAACAAAGCAGATTGATCCACTTCCATTGTTAAGAGGTCAATTCCTACTGGATGAAACGCTCTGAAGTATCGTCATTATAATGAAAGCCTGTGTAAGGTCGCCATTGGTCAGCTACAGTGGCCTGAACAGGCCCTGTCCATCTTTAGAAACCAACTCTTTTGCTTAATATTGAGTCCTGACCCATCAGATTTTTGCTTGCTCACCAAGACATTATTCACTCAAGATGCAGTTTAAAAAGCCAAAAGTTTGAAAGCCGGTCATTTCATCCTAGTAACCCATCCACGTGCCCTTTAGCAAGACAATGAACCCCAGGTTGCTTCCTATGGCATCATTTATGTCGCTTTAGTGTGTGAGTGCATGTGTGTGTGGATGGCTAAATGTCAAAGACTTTGTAAAAGGTGCTTTTTAGGACCTATCAATGCCTGAAAAAAGTGCCCTGTAAGCACAAACTAATGCGGTTTGATACACCAAAAACGTGTCGAGAGGCATTAAAGGAGGGGCCAGCCATTCCAATAAATCCTCTCAGTATGATTCCATCCGTAGCTGAGTCAAACTATAGTGAAGAGTTTGACCTGGTCATTAAATCGGACCACTTTCCTTATCCCAGAATAGTGGAATGGCGTGGGAATCTACTGGATAGTGTAAAGACATTCTGCTTGTCCTGACTTTCTTGAGGGGTCAATAAATGAAAATCTACTTCCCTATGTTAAGTTATTAGAATGGCGTCTTTCTCAGATGATATTGTGGTTATTCAATTAGGTTTGAGTTGACACGTAGATTTTCTTTTGTTTTTTTAGGCAATATGGTAACTAGTTGAATTTTTCTAGTGTCATGCAAACATATTGAATAAACTTTACAACCCATGACCGCGAAATTACATCATAAATTTACATTTTTTGGGAGTTGGTTGGTTGGGTATGTTCTTAATGCAACATACCAGAGGGATGCTTTATTGTGTGTTTGCTCTTTGGGTGGCCAATGTTTTGTGTTTGTTTTTGCTTACAAAAATGATATTCTTGGATTAATGCCACTGACGTCGATAAAAGCAAGTTGGCTGAGAAATACAAACAGGTGTGTGCCTGTAGACTGACCGTAAGTTGGTCGAGGGCAGGGGACAATTGTTACTTGCGTGTTAAATGAGTAGATGGCTATTTTTTAAATCGGAATTATAGCAACAATATGATTTTGTTGAATAGATTCCCAAATTTTTGTTTGTCCTGCGGAATTCACCTCGTGACCCTAACCCACTTAATCGTGTGACCCACATCGAGATTTGCCTTTTATCCCACCGCCTGCCTGGCTTTTACTCTGTGCCTTTTTTTACAACACCGTGCACACGTACTGGGATATCTGTCGGCCGTCTGGGCTCCGTACCTTTGGGAGGTTTATGGAGACGCTCTCCGAGGTGCTCGTTTTTCCAGCTGCAGGTCACGCCAGTCTTGTTCAAACTGACATGTGACAAGAAGAAGAAAAACTTTGCATTTCCTCTACATGACGCGCCGACTACCCATGTGAAACATTCATGATCTGTTGACAAAGAGGCATGTTTCTGTGCCTATCATTGCTCCTTTCTCCACTCCATGACTCTCACTGTAATGTTGATCTTTCTTTTGGATATAGCTGTGTCTTAAAGGCAGCTGAGTTCACCCACGGTGATATGTCTATTTGTATTTGTCGAAACTCCCCCCCTCCCCAAAAACGTCTGTCTTGAACACAGAATACGCAACATGTTTTCCATTCCAATTGCAGAGTGGCAACTCCTCCGTGAGCGGTTTTGGGGGTTCCCAGGAGCACCCTGAAAGGCAAACACTTCAGCCTTTTCCTGCTTTATTTTACCGTCTTGTCTTTCTAAGCATCAGTGAGGGACTCCGACTGTTTAAACACTGTTGAAGACTCTCACTCTGTTGATTTCCGAAATGGGATTTCTTTGTTAATGGCCGAGCCCGTAATGCATTTCACTGTCGTGAGCTCATGAAGGAGCGTTTTAAAAGGCAGCCGAAGCTCGGATGAATCGCTCTCTTCTGAATCGTCCGGGTTCTAATTGTCTTCAGTAGGTGTCCAGCTGATTTAGGACCAACCCTTTTGACCACCTCTGCTCAATCAGCCCCCGAGCCGCGGGTCCGCCGCGGCGCTGACACACGCCAGCACACTCATGCACAGAAAAGACTTCAGCTGGGGTAAAAATAGAGCTCCGAAATTGAGGGGAGAAAAGGAAAAAAAAAAAAAGCGTTTTATGTGTACAGGGGGGTGATGTCATGTTTGGTTTAGATCCACGGCTGATGAACCGGAGGGCAGCTGTAGCAAGTATCAACTCCTTTTTTTCTTCTTTCTTTTTTTTTTCTTCTTCCTTTGGGGTGCTTTTTAAAGGGAGCCCGGTTGTCAGAGTTGCAAGTTTGTGCCTCTCCGGTTTGTGTGCCTGTGTGTTTTTTCGGCGGCGGAGGCATGCACACGGTGACGCTGCTGTGGGTTGCCAAGCAACACAGGAACGTGGGTGGAAGGATTTCCTGTCCTTAGGAAGCTCTGTTTTAAGTTAAAGGGGGCGAGCGAGCGAGCGTGCCTGCTCGGGGTGTCTCTTAATGCACTCTTTGCCACGAGCGGCGAAGTCACAAAAGCCCACTGTAGGCTCACTGTGGACGAGGCGAAAGGGCCAAAGAAGAAAGAGGGCTCTTAAAAGTCTGCTGGCGCCGGATTTGCGTTGCATAACTCCCCTGGCCGGGTCTGTTCCTACCGCTCTGTCTCCTCTTCTTTAACCCAAACACTCAACACACGACACGGACGCCGTGCTCACGCCTCCCCCCCCCCCTAATGATGTCATCAGCGTGCTGCGTTTTGAATGCCTCCTCTCACACATGAGATTACAATTATGTGTTCTTGCCCTTCGCGCAGTCATAAAAACTTGCACGCCGCGCGCCGGCCCCGCGGGCACCGGACCCCACCATTACGTAATCGACATTGAGCGAGGGGGGGATGACGTCAGCTGGGCTCTCGTCGACTGTCCTGTCTTTCTGGCTCGCTACAGTGATGTCATAAGTGGAAGGAGCCATACGGAGTTGTGCGCGCGTGTGTGTGCATATTGGCATTGGTGCTCGACTAGAAAGGCAAAAAGAAATGACCTCAGGAGCCCTGCGTTGTTTCTAAACGCCAGCCCTCCCTCTTTATTCCCTCTTTTCTTTGATTCTAGTCAAAACTACACGACTATAAACTGTATTGTGTCATGAAAAAGAAAGTACTTTAAGATCTGGCCTGTGGCCTGTTGATAAATAGGAGAGGCAATGTGAAAAATGTAACAGTCCATTACTGCTACCAAGAGAATCAAAACCAAATAAAAAATAATGGATAAACTGACCATCAGCAAATACCATCAGTATCATTGAAAGAAAGACAGTAGTTTTGGAAGTTTGCTACTTTGAAACATTACGGTGTGTGTGCGTGAGAAAATCAGCTTTCAACTGCTCATTAATCTGGAAAAGGCTGATTAGTCCCTTTCTAAAGCAGTTGTCGTCTGAGTGGACATCCCAGGAGGTTGACCCTGAGGTCAAAACCAAGGAGACGCATCTCAGTTAACAGGTCAAAGTTCAAGAGGGTGCAGTTTGGAAAAAGACCAAACAAGTAGGGTTTGTTTTTGGAAAGGTTGCCAGGACGCAACTTCTTCTCTCTAAAAATAGCATCCAGCCCAGCTTAGGTTTTCATCCGAGCTAACCCCAAGACTCCTCCAAGTAGTGTTGATCTGTAGGACTAAAATGGAGATCTCTGGTCATAAATCTCAGCCCTTTGGATTAGACAAAACCAAGGGTTTCGTATTGGCTCCAACTGCCAAACACGGGAGTAGAGAGCTAATGATTTGGGCTTGTTAAAAGCAATAGCACCTAGGCACCTTGTAGTCACTGTGTCCACCGCAAACTCCTCTGTGAACCAAAGTATTCTAGAGTCAAATAACAGGTCATCTGGAGAACGATTCCAAGCACACCGACACATTTCTGCTGGGAGTTTCAGTGAGCAGTGCCTCAACGAATGTCCACAAAACCCAATCAATTGAAGGGCTTTTGTAAAGAAAAGTGGGTCAAATTTTCCCACTGAACCACTGAGGATGAATTATCCCTTCGGCTTATTTCTGCAAAAGGCGGTTCCGGAGCCTCGGAATCCGTCTCCGTTTTGGTTGATTTTGACGGATTTGTCTGCCGAAAAAGAAACCTGACCTTTCCTGAACTTTCTCGCTGAAACCCGCCAACGTGCCGTGACGGAAAAGGTGAGAGTGACGAGGCCGGGCCGTCTCCACGTCTTTAACGCGTGCAGCAGCTGTTTATTTTTAGCCGACGAAACGATGTCGTCATGGAGAAATGAGGCTCATTTTAAGTGGTCGGCCTCCTTCGGCGCGCCGCAGAAATGTCTGTTTTTAGCTCGCCGCCGGAGCTACGGGGGTTTAGGCACAGAGGAAGACTGTTGGGTTCGTGTTTTTGGGCTGAATAAGCCGTCTGTTACGCTCTCCGAGTGTCGTGATTGAAGCTCGGAACATCTGCCGTCCAACAACTGGATTGGAAGATGGGGAGCTTTAAACAGACCTGGAAACACTCCTACTTTTTTGTCTCTGCTGTCCTCTCTCTCTCTTGCAAAACTCAAACCATAGGGTAATTACACGACGGCAGTGACTTCAGACTCTGTGAATCAAGCAGTAACACACACACACGCACGCACAAGCGCGCAAGGTTTGCAGATTTTCCTAATAAACTGATCAGCATTAGCACGACCACGCTTGGGCCAAACCACAAACAGAGCTCTGCACATTCCACTAGCCACACAAGCGCTTAACGCTAAACAGGGTTGTTTGATCCCACTGCACAAACACCAGGAACACGCAAACCCACACACACACACACACACAAACATAACGTCTGCACACACACTTTGGGCCGTCACATCTCCAACGATGTTCGCTCCACTCGGCGGCAGTTTGGATGTAGAAAAGGCCAGTAATTGTGGACACACACACACAAAAACCTCATACGGTTTCCCATGTGCCACCCCCACCCCTCACCCGCATCCTCCCCCACCCACCCCAAAGGAGTCTTGGGCTTAGTCAGCGTCTGCGTGTCCGTGCGTGGGCCTGTTCCCTGGCAGCGCGAGGGGAAAAAATACCTTCCCGTATGATGTAAACACCAAAGTCCCCCCGTTTGTGTGTCTGTGTGCGCGTGTGGGATAGTGTGTGTGTGCGTGACTGACGTTGTCCAAGATAGGATTCGCTCGCTATGACAGCTCTCCAAATTATTCCCCGACACCGTGCACTTTCTTTTTTAGAGATAAGTTCCACTGCCATGTCGGCTTTGTTACGCCGCCCGGTGGGCCATCCCCCCCCCCCCCCCCCGAGGAGGGCGGTGAGGTAAAGACACAGGCGGCTACTTTTAAATCGCCCACTAACGCTTTCCCCCGATTTGTAACGTCGGGTCCGATGCTCTGGGGACACCGAGTTTCAAAAAACGAGGCGTACATTACATCGAGCTTTGACTTCCCGCAGCATTAAAAATCCTGGTTCAGTCAGAGTTGGCGCTTTCATGTGGATCTCGATCATATTCATCTGCTGGTGGAAAGTAGATTTGCTGCCAAAAAAAAACCCATCTTGTGACACGACTCGGGTTTCCTTCGTCAGGTCACTTTATTCCGACCTTTAAACGCGTTGTAATTCAGGGATCCTGACCAAGGCTTTGGGGCCGTGATGAGCTGGGAGTGACAGTTGATATCTGTGACTGTTCTGGCAGCTCCAGAGAGTAGCTACAGTAACCCGGCCAGTCGCGTTTGACGACAATGTGATTGAAGGGAGCAGAAGGCGAGATGTGTCAGCTTAGTCCCCATTATGAGTCGCCGCCATTGTGGATGGGATGAACGACTATCCTTTTTTAAAATGCTGAGTGAGACACATTTTATCAAAACGTTGACGTTCAAAAGTTCACATTCCAAGTCGGACGCGAGTCTCTGATCATGCACTGTCACAAAAGAAATAGTCAAAGCCATGGTCTGTGCAGCAGAAGTGACCATTTCTGGGTTCACCTTCTTCGTGACAGTTTTGTGAGGCATTAAAGCACAACACCGCCCCCACGGCTTCAAGTGGTACCGGCCCATTTGCTGGCCTTGTGAACGCGTCTGCAAGCTCTATGAAAGCGTAGAAAATGCAAACAAAATTATCACAGACAACAAACAAAAGGCTCCACTCTTACGCGAATGCGTAACAATATGCATTTTTGACGCTAAGCATAAATGAGACGGGACTCCGTGTCAACTTAGTAGAAGAAACGCTTAAGACGACATACCCAAACTGAAAAGAACGTAGCCTCTGAACTGCTCTGACTACATGGATTCATGAGTTCTTTTCAGAAAGAGAACTCCGCCCACAAGAAAACCGTGTTTTTTTTCAGGATGAATAATTATTTTATCATAATCTGAGGGGGTAAATGCAAGTATGGTGCTGCAGGCACACAATCACAGATGACCTGTTTCTAATTATAATAAGGAAGCACAAAGTATGACTCTTCTTCAGTGTTTTTTTACATGAACAGATCCAGGCGGAGCTCCAAAATGACCATTTGGAGATTCCAAATAACGAGAAACAATAATGGTAACCACATGAAATTCTTTCTATTTGAGCCAAAATATTCACAAATTTGTCACATTTAAAATTTCAAAACTGTGTATCCATTGACTAATAATTCTTTCTAGACTTTCAACTCCATGTGGAGCATATTAAAATAAAACAGGCGTAATAGGTAATACCAATGAATTTTGACACAAAAATGCAATTGCACGTCACCAGAATCCAGAAATGTACATGTTTACCATGCTAACCTCTTTTTGAGAAAAGTTTGGGAGTGTTCCAAATACAGTACGTAACAACCAAAAGGAAAAATTTGTTAGTAAATAGAAACCAATGACACAAGCAAGGGTGTCAGAAATGGGTATAAAAGAAGTATACAACAAAACATTGACTTCCCCATCAATGATGGGTTGTAGCTCACTTGTTTAGGAAAATTAGTTAAAAAAAATGATTGGAAATATTTTTTTAGTTCAACGTTTCAGAAGTCCTTAGTCATCTGCACTGAGTGTTTTTGTGAAAAAGAAACAGGGTGCACAGGTCAACAACGGGAATCTCTGTTAAAATATCACATCGTTCCACCATGATCAGTTAAACCAGACGGACTTGGGAGTAGTTTAGAAACCACCTGCCTACGGGTCTTATGCCAGGAGAAAGTTGTATGCACAGAGCTGTCCGACATGAGCTAATTTTCTATGGAGAGAAAGACGTTAGATCCATATTCTGTGTTCAATGGGTCTCCCACTTCTGGGAAAACCAAACGTCTGGTTCAGGAAGCCCAAGGTGCCCAAGACAATCCATGAGTGAAATAGGTGGTAAGGTTTGTAATAGTGGCGGGTTTGCATTGGTGTCCATAGTTAGTAGAGTTTTTATGTGGAAGGGTTCCACTGATGCTAAGGCGCACATTGAGCATGTTCTATCAGCAAAGAGACATCTCTCCCCCCGGGAGATGGCTGGTTGTTAGAGAGGGCAGAGCGTGACTTCCAACAGGGTTGCGCTTTAGACACAGTGCGGTTGACAGGCCAGCCTGGAGTCCTGATCTGTCTCCTGTTGAACAGATCATTGAGCAGGTGAAATCTTCTGTGAGAACGGATCTAATTTCCCAAATGATAAAAAAAGGAAGCCATTTAGAGGAAGGGGGAAACGGATAAAGATGGGTCTGAGCCAACTTTTGTTTTTTTCCAAAGCGTGACCGCAAACGGCCTTTGCGACAGTGTGTTCTTAATCCTCTGAACTAGCCGAACCGCTTCTCTTCCTCAAGATTTAGTCCCGTAAACGGCGAATGAGCAGGCTTGTCTGTGGCTGCCGGCCGGCTTTAGTTTTTCTTTGGAGTTTTGCTTTTTTCCGTTTTCGGCTTCTGGTGGAGCACATTCGTGACGTCAACATGTGCATCACAACCCTATTAGGATCTGGCCGGGGCCTCCCCGCACCCCCTTCTCCCCCCTCCCCCCCACGTGCTTGTTGCTAGGCAACGTTGTCACAATACCCCTGTGACCTTCCGACCCTGGCAAAGTCTGGCGTCAGCCCTCCGTGCGGCGGCCGTGCGAGCGGGTCATCTGAGCCGACAGGCGACCGCTGCATAGCAACCGGCCAGCAGCTGTGATTTCGCCAGGGTGGGGGGGGTTAGAACGAGCGGGTGTGCGGGCAGATTTGTTTTGTGCGCGTCGTCTCCGCGCACGCCCACAACGACAACATAATATGGCACACTGACACCTCCACGGCTGTGATAACGGCACGGGCTCAATCATCCAAAAACGCTTCCCCCGACACACAC
The DNA here is from genome assembly GCA_907169785.1 of Menidia menidia. Lineage (NCBI taxonomy): Eukaryota > Metazoa > Chordata > Actinopteri > Atheriniformes > Atherinopsidae > Menidia > Menidia menidia. The sequence continues at coordinate 9,143,563 of CAJRST010012224.1, read as the reverse complement.
ACACACACACACACATATCCGCACACACACTCTCAACCCTGTTGTCAAACCGCTGCCGAAAATAGCGTGCCGAGGGAGCCTCGGAGCAGTCATTTTCTCTCAAGATTCATTCATGTAAAATACTGTTATTCAGAGCGATCCTCCTCCTTTGTTCAACGGTCTTATTCATCTCTCTTTTGACTGCGAAACCAAACAGACCTGTCTTTTCTGCGTCCCAGTAAGAGGTTCAGTGTTGGGAAAAAAAAAAGGAGTGCGAGAGGGAAGAGGAATGCCCTTGGCCCGTCCGACCCGTAGCCCCCGCCGAGCCCTCCATCAAACGCCCGGGGCGGGAGCTGCCGCCCGGCACGAGCCAATCGCCGGCCCCTTAGCGGTAACGACATCATTTAACGGAGCATCTTTAGGACCGGCCCCCTCGAGGTCATCCGCCGCAGAGAGAGCGCTCTTATTGTTATGAAGATTAAGTGTTATATGAAGGGCTATCAGAGGAGAGCCCCTTAATGAAAGTGGAGCGCAGAGAGAGGCGGCGGCGGCGGTGGGGGTGGCACTGCTGTAGGGAGAGCCACACGGAAGGGGGAGGAAGATAGCTAGAAGTAGGGTAAGACTGGGGTGGGGGAGGGGGGGGGGGGGGGTTGAGGTGGGAGAGGAAAGATGAAGCAAGAGAAAGTAAAAGAGCAAAAGAGCGAGAGGGAATGCAGAGCTGAATATTTAGCAGCTGTGTCCAGACTTGCTGACTTGGGGTGTTCATGCTCTGAATGCGCCATGAGAGGTAGACGGCGCGCAAGGAAAACCGCTGGAAAACAGCAAAAAAGGGAAGAGGGGCAGAGAGAGGTAGAGAGAGAGAGAGAGAGAGAAGATGCAAACTTCCACTCCTTTTTAACACTCCCTGTTCTGCGCCGGTATGCAGGTGCAGTCTGGAATGCGTGCGAGCTTCCCCCGGAGTTCTGGGCGAGTGTGGAACGCCCTCGTTCGGAGGAACATTCCTCCTACGCTGCTGTAAATCTTCAGGCCTGGACGTCCGGCGTCCTCTCAATCATTTCATTTTTTTTTTAAATTTTTAGAAAGGAATGCCTCGCTGTGTTGACATGCCTTTGATTCGTCTCACTGCCCTCCAATATTGTCAATTCAAATCCATTTCCCACAGTGCCTGTCAACATTTAAGTCGGACAATTTTTCCGGCACCTGAAAATGAGATCTGTTTGGTGTTTTTGAGAATAGGCGATGTTTGCTTGGTTGGATTGTGCCCTCCAATTATGTTGGAATTACCCCTTCTTTGCAACTAAGAAAGCACGTGTTAAAATACCAGTGTCTGTTGGTCTCAATGGGATGACATCGCTTTACTGGTAAATTATAACTTACGGCCCTTGAATGGAGCACATCGCAACATGCCTGTGATGATGATATCATTGAAAACAAACTAAACTCGAAGACAAATTGTGCCGACCTTTCCACATGCGCACTGAGGCTGCTAAAAAGCTTATGAATGAAAGTCTCAAGGCCGAAGGATTTCCTAGAGATGTAATTGAAATGTAAGGATTCTCCCTCCGCCCGTTGATGGCTGAGTTTCTCTATGTCCTTCCTAGCCCCCGAAGTCGTGCGAGTTGGCTGTTATCCAGGACTTGACACGCGCGCACACACACACAACGATCAGCAGTCTTGTTTTGTCTTACATTTCGAAGGGGTCTAGTTTTCGTCTACCTGAATAGCTGTAAGCAAATCTAAAGCAATTCAATTAGCGCGGGGTCCACCGGAGAGAGGCTGTGTCTGATACAGTTTCACAGGTTTTTCTGCCCTTTAAAGAACTTCATTAGGAGGAAAACACTGGAGAGCGTGGTTTTTATTTGCCTGTCGAGCTTTTTCCTTTATGCTGTGGTAACTCTCAGGAGCACTGGCTGAAATTAACTTTTTGACTCGCCCGCTAACAGCCATTAAACAAACAAAAAAAAAAAAGTCTCCTTGGGAATGCTTTTTACAGCTGGGCAACCGTCGCTGCCGCAAATACGCTTGCTATACGTCGTGCTTGTGTGTTTTTGTGTCTCCTAGCTCCATTTGCCTGGAGGCATGGGTGCAATTTCTTCATATCAGACCCATTCATATGTTCACTCAAACCAAAGATGACTGATAACATTTGGCTGTAAAAAGGTCGAGGTAGCTATAATCTCACGGAACATCTTAATTATGACAGCTACTAACGCAAACGTGCCGCATGTCGAGAGGTTGACATTTAGACCCCACTCCAAAAATGTCAATAGGTCAGCCTCTTTGTTGCATTCCAGTGTTGAGTAAAAACACTTATTTAATCATCTTCAACACCCCTACTTAGAACTGGAAAGGAGACGAGCGTAAACACTACGTATGTGGGGAGCTTGTCCTTTATTTTGAGAAAAAACTCAATCAAGACCAATTACCATTGAGTTCATAGTAGTATTAAGGTACATATTCGTATAAGAAGTTTTTATTTTAGCCCTTCAGTAGTTTTTAGTTTCTTTCAGGTTGCTACCTGCTACCTTGATCAGGAAAAGGCATGTACAGAAAATAGATGAATGGATGTAATGTGTGTGTAACCCACAATCACCCCAACGGACACACTGCAGTGTTTCACATAGTATGAGATGGTAGTTTACTCGCACCTTTTCAGTCATTGACAGAATGGCTTATAATTAATGTTTTGTGCTGTTAGTGAATGTGAAATTTGATTCATAGGAGCTCTGTGTTTGGTCCTAGACTTTAAAGAAATGAAGAAGTAACCCACTGGTTATTGAACAGCTGCTTTGAAGTGAGGAAAGATTATATCTTGGTTGTGGAGCTAGAGAGGACGGTAAGATAAATTTACTGTTTGTCAATGGGTAAAAATGAATGCCTTTTCAATCAGAGTTGGAAATATTTTCGAAGTGGCCAGCCGTGGTATTGGGCTTCCAGGCAATTGTTTTATTGGCGTTATTGGCACTACTGACCCTGGATGACAGGGTAGTACGTGCTTTCTTAATAAACGCCTGTTGGTTATGTTTAGGATTAATGGTGGAGTGTCTGTGCCTCCAGGCAACAGTGGGGAGCCTCTCACTTTCTAACAAACGCTCCAAACATTTGGCAGGGGGGCAGACGGAAACTTGTGATTTCATCCACAGTCGATGCCACGGAGGAATAAGAAGAAAAAAAAACTGTAAGATAAGTAGCAAATACAACAGAGGGATTTAAGCGACTTCCCCAAAGTAACACACATAAAAAAACTCAACGGGACATATAGTTTTTGTGCCGAGCTCAAGGCTGAGGAAGTAGAGAGGAGATAAAGAGCAAGTCCCCAATCTCATTCCTCTTGAAAGCTCCGACTAACAAGGTCACATCATTACATATTTTGTGCTGGCTGAGAGGATGCCACCCCCCCTTACACCCCTACCCCCCACTCCATCCTCTCCCACACATCACCCCTGGCTAAAGGAATGTAGCGGAAAACAAGGGTTTGAGATAGAAGATCAGAGGCTTTAATATGAACCACATTGTGTGTTGTTCCCCCCTGTTTCCCTGCTGCAGTGTTCTCCACATCAGGAGCGAAACAGCCTTTGATGAATATCTACAAAGAGATTGGAGACTTATAAAGAGCTCCAATTTAGCCAGGTATGTTATCTTAAGCCTGGTAATTTGGGAATTCAATTCGCTCGTCGGGGGGGAGCCAGGGGAACCTGCGGCGTTTATCGGGTGGACTCCTTTCAGCCGGTTGCGCGGGAATAAAGGGTCCATCCGCCGGAGGACTGGCCCCGTCTTAAAAACCGAGGGTATCGCATCTCGCCACGCTCCTTTTCGCGGCGTGTAGCCTCGCGCCAGGCCCCGTCTTTCCACTGAGTTAAACATCTAATCACGGCTCCATTATCCCTCATCCCTAATTCTGTCGGCAGGACCTGTCAAACGGCATGCGCCGAAGGAAGGGCCGACTCTGAAAGGCTTCTAATGACCCCCGGATATAAGCGCCCCCCCCCTGCCCCCTTACTCTCTCCTGTCCACTGTGAGGATCCGCTGATTAGAAAGTACAACAGAGGTGTAGTGGGCCGAAGACGGACCCGACAGGGATGTCGTCAGGGGTCAATGCAAGGGGGCCGGCCTTTTGCGAATTTTTTTTATCAACCTTTGTTTAAGCGGAGAAACCTTAGTGATTAAAAGTCTCCTCCTGCAAGGGAGGCCAAGCAGCACTCAGCAACCAGACAAACAAAGTCTCAGACAGAGAAACACACAAAAGCAGCGTGCAATCATAGCCCAGAGACCGGATTGTGTGCAGTCCAAAAAGCAACACTTGAGCATCAAACGAGCAGGCTCTCTGCCAAAACCTATTTAAATCTTAACCAAACAAAGCAAAGGCGGCTTCTCATTGAATCCGCCACCTCCGTTAACTGCTAAAACTCACCAGGCGGTCCTTCAGCGCCACATCATTTCGGATTTTGTTCCGTGATGATGGAGGATGAGCACGTTTGAAACAATTTCAAACAATTTGGGCTGATTAAGAACGGGAGACGTTAAAGAAAAACACAGATCTTGTATCAGATGTAATTAAAAAAAAACACATAAAGATCCTTGACTTAAATTTGAATTGACGAGACAAACCGTTTGTGCATTTAAATACTTTTCATGAGTTTTTCTACATCCTGGACACCCACAATTTTCCAGTCATCTTACACAGCTCCAACGTTCGGTTTGGAAAAACAATCCATAACAGAATTCATCCCCCAGAGTTTGTTTTTCTTTGATTACTCTGACTTTGTTGACGCCGACTTTTTTTATATTAATATCTTTCCTCATCCATCTATTCAAATCCGCTGCTATGACCAAGATTGAGTGGACTGAAAACTAACTGCTGTTAGTGTTGCTAAATGTTTCTATAAGTCCATGACTAGCTTCAGAGCATGACTTTATTACTTTTTATTTTTCAGTTTCTGCATCACTTAGACTAAATCAAGACGAATAAATGAAAACCATTGCTTAGCAGGAAGCAAAACGCTTTTCTGACTATTGTAAGCGCGTCCTTTACCGCAATATCAGTCTTCTATGTCCTAGCTCAATGGCTACTGTGGTGTGTAATGACAGCACCTAGGTCCCTGTGCAAGTCAAGTCAGGGGTTTTTGTTCGACGTGGACCTTTAGGCGTAAAAAGAACAATTTGGATGGTTTCTTTTTTTTAAAGAAACTTAATTAACAGTCCAAAACTTCCAATGAATTTGAAGTTAGTTGAGTTTATTTGCTGAAAACTATGAATCTGACCTGAGATTTAAGGCTAATTTTCACCACTTGTCGATCCCGGGTGCTCCGGACTCATTTTGGTTTGGTAACGTAAAAAAATAACTTTACCTACTTGAAGAGCTGGAATTGCTCGAACATATTTTGACCATTCAAAACATCAAGTGTTTTCCAAGCACGGATCTGGATGCTTTCTACCCAGGAAAAAAAAAAAAGAAAGACACTTACATCCAGCTTCCACAGAAGTGTGAAACCCCATTTTAACTTCTTTAGCCGGCCTGCTTGCAAACGGCCGGAATTCAGTTTCGTCAGCACTTGGAACACGTTTCAGTTGACATAAGGTATCTTGTGCGGCGTTAAAAACAGCTTGTCAGAGTGGGAGGGAGGAGTGAAGGATGTAAGCGGAGTTGTATCATCAGCAGAAGCCCGGGGAGTACCGTCAGCAAAGGCTGGCCGGAGAGGAGCGGTCAGACTCCCGGCAGGACCGGCTTGTCCTTTTCTTTTCTTTCCTTTCTGTTTGTTGTTTTCTCACTTTTTCACCTTCTCTTAACCAGAACACTCTCAGACTCTACTTAAGGAACTAGTTTCTTAACAGGTAATGGGGGTGACATGTTTTTCTTTTCTTGATTTCGTACCCCTTTCAGCTCCTCGAGCGTCTCGGTTCCAAGTTTAGGTTTTGGCCGAGGAGCCCCCCCGCGGCCGCTGGGCGAGAAGGCAAGGAGAGGGGCGGACCTTTGGAACTGGACACGCTCTTCCAGCTGTTGTTGCCATGGTTTTTTGTTGTCGGGACAAACCGTCGACCAGTGGCTGAGAGCCCGAGCTGCTGTTTGTTAAAGATAAGTGGAAAAGCCGGGGGGGGTGGACGGGATAGGGGGTGGGGAGGGAGAGAGACAGTGGAAAGAGAAAGACGCAGAAAGGGAGCTCTTCTTTTTCTTTTCTTTTTTCTTTTTTTTTCTTTGACCACTGGACACACAGCTGAAACACACCTCAAAGCATCCCTCCTCCCCTCACACCCCCCCCCCCCCCCCCCCTCAGTGCGGGGATCCTGATAGATCACGCTTCCCTCTTTAAGCTGTTCACTGAGGCTTTCGCCATGCTCTTTTTTAAATTTTTTATTTTTTTGACCCACACTCCTCCATGCCCGCTATCAAAGCCGTGGACTGCCTGCTTTGATATATCGTACAGTGTTTCTGGCAGGCTCCTTTTCCCTTTCTTTCGCCACCCCCCCCCCTTCCCTCGTTCTGTCTCTGGTTTCCCACAATATTGTAAAAGAGCACAGAGCGCCAACAGGGACCTGCTCACTGTCAAAGAGAAAAGACAGGGAGGCCTTAAGGCCTTAGAGGGAGCGAGAGAAGGGCCGGGCGTAGGAGGGGAGCTCTAAAGGAGCAGAAGAAGGAGAGGTGAAGTGGTCTGTGGCACCTTTATCCCCGGAATAATTACCATTCCTCGCATTCACTATGCAATTTGAGCAGTCGTGGCTATACCTTCGGATAAAGGTCGGTTTCACTCTCGGGTGACTGGCTTTACTGTACATAAAGACGGGGAGAAAGCTGAGCTTTCTCTGGCAGATGTTGAAAAAAAAAAAAAAGAATCTCATTGACTTATTTTGAAATTGTTATGCAGTCCTTAGATCCCAACATTATCTGAGATAATCACGGTCTATGTGGAAATAGAAAAACAAATAAAATTACCATTATGTATTTCTATAATTTTTTCCATAAATGCAATTTTTTTTCAAATTTTCGAACTGCAGGTTTTCATTACTTTTTAATCGCTGTTGTCACTTTTTTTTTGTTGAAAGCCATCTAGTATTTGGTTTCCTCTCAATCTTAACCTCAGCTTATGCCTGTACTAATTTACCCCACCGTACATTGATAGTTTTCAGGCAACATTAGCTGACAAAGATTCGCTACAGTTGATCCTCATTCACTTAATATTCACAAAGGCTAAATTCTAAGTCATTCTCGACTCTTGTGTTTGCACGCGTTGTAGGAGCAAAAACAGAAAGTCCGAAAGTTTAGTCAGATTTTCACGGAGTTATAGCAGAGCAAAATTAAAACTTAAGACTACTGAAAAGTCTCAAGACTATAGAAGTCAGTACTGTGGTGGATTGTTCAATCTCTTCAACATTTCGTACGCAGCAGAAACTAAACGAGTCTCTCAGTTTCCTACAATGTCGGCAAAATAAATGTTTTCAGCAAGCTGTTCAAACCTTGTAGAGTTATATTGCCATGCATCCGTTATGCCTTTTTATTGACTTTAAAAAAAATGCAAACATGCAAACATCCAGCATTAGCTTTTTAAAAAGTTAATGCTCGTTTGGGCTGTTTTTACTACCTGTAGGCTTAAAGGCAACCGTTATCTTCAGATTTTTGAAAGGGATGGCAATTCCATTTTTAAGGCAGAAGACCTGCTGTAATGGCAAAATTAACTTTTTGCCATTACAGCGGGGGAACATGCAACACTCTCGTCGGGTTGACACACACTGCTTTTACCTGAATTGGTTTTTTAGATGTCCCCTTTCTTTCTTGTAACAAATGTATCCTTAGCCCAGAACCCCTTTTTGTTTCTATGTGTCTGTTGATGGTCGAGTCACTTTTTTTTTGGCTGCGTTTGCGGAAATAGGGCAGATTGACAAAAGGTTAAAGTGTTGATTTTGTGCACTTCTGGTATTGTTAGGTAAGAGATGCAGAGCGGTGGCCGCGAGTCAGCCTGTGGTGTGTCACTGCTGTAGAGGAGCGGAGCCCCCGGGGGCCAGAGCTTTTTTTAAAGCTTGACCTCAGTCCAACACACAGACAGACACTAACCTCACACTCCAATAAAAGACCTCCAGGCTGCACAGACCCCCCCCCCCCCCCGGCCACTCCTTCATCAACCACATTTGCGACCTTGTTTCTTTATGTGTTTGCTATGTGTGGATCTGATTATTCCGAATCCTCACAGAGAGGGAGCGACATTATGATGAATCATACCGGAATTAGCTCGATGCGAACAACTTGTTTGCTTAGCTGTTTGGCCCCGACAGGCTGCACGTGCTTGTCTTCCATTAGTCACCAAAAAGTTTCTTTTTCCCATACTTTTTTTTAATCTTACGTTGCACTTCTTCCTTCGGGAGAGCAGCCTGGAGTTGGTCTTACCCCATAGGCAGTGGTCCCTCTAGTGTGCTTCGCCTCATAACCTCTCGAGTTAAAAATTCCGGGGCTCGGTTCCCCTGACTATATTGTTTATCATGAGCTTATTATCTGCTTAGTTGGTGTGACAGTAGACGGTGAGAAATACTGGTAAATCCTCTGGCTCCGACTTGCAGCATTAGGTATGCAATACAAGAGCGGTGACCTATTTTAGATTGGGCCGCAACAATGACGTATCTGCTTTGAAATAGATTACTATTCTACCACTTGTTGTTCGATGAATCCCCAGTTAGAATAGACAGTTAGAATTGAATTGGATTGTCGTCAGGGTCCTAAAAAGCTTACGCATAAAGGACTGGTTCGTCCTCAAGTGCATTGTCTGGTGGCGTTAGCTTGCTTCGCTATGCTTTTGCCGGCCTTTCAAAAGTCAATTCTTCTCCAGACTAATTGTGAATTTTCCTTTGTTTTTGGTTTTTCCCGTCACATAATGTTTAAGTGTTTCCTGTGTGGTACTTGGAAGCGGATTTGCCTCACATGGACGACTGACAGAGTACAGAGCTACCGAGCAAAAAAAGCTAGCTACTCGTAAGAGAGGCAGAGCGTCGTAAATCTAACATCTGAAAATAACTCAAACAATCCCATAAGGTTGGAGCGGTGCAAGCAAACCCTGTTGGGTTGTACATTATTCTGACACCGCTTGTGTTGACATCCACGGAACCAACCAATCACGGACAGCTTTTGCTGTAGCCGCGCATTAGCATTCTAACATGTACTCTTTCTTAAAAAGAATACATTTGGAAGTGCCTGGCAAAGCATAGTTTCAAACAGTTTCAATATAATTCACCCCGAAAACTCACGTGTATAACAGTTTGTAGTGTCCAGGCACTGAATATTTGATATAGATAGATAGATAGATAGATAGATAGATAGATAGATAGATAGATAGATAGATAGATAGATAGATATAGGGATTTATGTGTGTGCAACTGTTTTTAGCCGGCAGTCGGCGGAGAGCACAGCCCCAACAGAAGGGTCAGCCACAGTCCTCGGGGACACCGTGACCCCTGACCTCTATTCCATAACTGACCGCTGCTGTGGACGACATAAAAAGAAGACCTTATAGGATCTGATTGCTGTTTCTCCGGTTCCCTAAAGCCCCCCCTCCCCACACCCTGGAATCATGATATTTGTTGTCGGGAAAAGGCAGG